>JAMPIV010001844.1:0-385000 GCA_024509875.1 Oreohelix idahoensis | reverse complement strand
GGGGGGGGGGGGGGGGGGGGGGGGGGGGGGGGGGGGGGGGGGGGGGGGGGGGGGGGGGGGGGGGGGTGGGGGGGGGGGGGGGGGGGGGGGGGGGGGGGGGGGGGGGGGGGGGGGGGGGGGGGGGGGGGGGGGGGGGGGGGGGGGGGGGGGGGGGGGGGGGGGGGGGGGGGGGGGGGGGGGGGGGGGGGGGGGGGGGGGGGGGGGGGGGGGGGGGGGGGGGGGGGGGGGGGGGGGGGGGGGGGGGGGGGGGGGGGGGGGGGGGGGGGGGGGGGGGGGGGGGTGGGGGGGGGGGGGGGGGGGGGGGGGGGGGGGGGGGGGTGGGGGGGGGGGGGGTGGGGGGGGGGGGGGGGGGGGGGGGGGGGTTGGGGGGGTGGGGGGGAGGGGTGGGGGGAGGGGGGGGGGGGGGGCGGGGGGGGGGGTGGGGGGGGGGGGGGGGGGTGGGGGGGGGGGGTGGGGGGGGGGTGGGGGGGGGGGGGTGGTGTGGGGTGGGGGGTGGGGGGTGGGGTGTGGGGTGGGGGGGGGGGGGGGGGGGGTGTGGGGTGGGGGGGGGGGGGGGGGGGGGGGGGGGGGGGGGGGGGGGGGGGGGGGGGGGGGTGGGGGGGGGGGGGGGGGGGGGGGTGGGGAGGGGGGGGGCATGGGGTGTGGGGGGGGGGGAGGGGTGGGGCGGGGGGGGTGGTGGGGGTGAGGGGGGGGGGGGTGGGGGGGGGGGGGGGGGGGGGGGGGGGGGGGGGGGGTGGGTGGGGGTGCGGGGGGGGGGGGGGGGGGGGGGGGAGGGGGGGGGGGGGGGGCGGGGGAGTGGTGGGGGGTGGAGTGGGGCTAGAAAGGTCAGCTCCCAGGACCAACTCTTCGGCAGTGCCAAAAAGCTCTTAGTACATTTAGTTATCTATGATGATAGGAAACTCTTTATCACTATTATTATCAATTTGCTCCTTGTTGTCGGAGACTTGATTCCACCCATACACTCCTGCTTTCCTGGACGTTTGTGTGCATATATATATATTTAGATATATATATATATATATATATATATATATATATATATATATATATATATATATATATATATATATAATATCCAGGGAATGACGTATGTCTCAACAGGCGAAATATCCTCTAACTTTATGGTTCAAAAATATTAAATTGTATACGTCCACATAATAGGATTCGTTGGCATTTGGTAAGCGCCTGCTTTTTGACAAGGGTTTTTTGTTATTTAGGAGTTTGCCTCATTTTGGCGAGACCCTCCACGTTCAACCTAGACACAGCGTCCTTCATGTATAATACACGAAAGTCTAAATATAATGTACCAGGTGGTTTGGTCATAAATTAGTTTTTCCCTGGATGGACTGCACCTTGCCCAACGCCATATGGTGAAAGAACACACGAAGAGTAAATGTGAATTATTGCTTTTCTGTTCGATTACCACCACAAACACACACACACATATCTTAATAGAACCTCGCACATCCCACACCACAGCCCCGAACAGATCACACTTAAAACCCGCACGTCCCACACCACACCACCGCACATCTCACACCTTAATGCGGCTCATCTCACGCCTCAAACCACTCATCTTAAACCGGGACCCAGTACATACCACACTCCACACCCTAAGTTCCCCGCCTTTTTTCCCGCTTTTTTTTTTGGGGGGGGGGGTGTCCAGGGTCTGTTTTCGTCATAAAGATCAATACAGCTGTAGCAGTACGTCGCTGATGTTGTTCCGATTATAAGCTGGCATATTTACTCATTTTCTGTACACTTAATAATATAATACAAATGATGGTTCCATCTTCAGGTAACTCTTCTCTCTTACATCAAGTGTATAATACCTTACGTATGTGCCGTGAAGTCTGCCTGCCCGTCCATCCGTCTGTTTATCTTGTATGTCTCTTCTTCCTTCCATCTACCTCTTCTGTCTACATACCCATCTTTAAATCCATTTGTCAAGTCTATCTTTCCATCCATCCATTCACCTGTTTGACTGTGCTGTACATCCATTCATCCTTTGACCTGTCTGCCTGTGCACCAATCCATCCGTCTATCCATCCATTTGCTGGTCTTTCTGTATATCCGTCCATGTATCTTTCCACCCACCCATCTGTTTGTCTGTCTGCCTGCCTATTCATCCATCCACCCACCTGTTGGTATTGTCTGCCTATTCATCCATCCACCCACCTGTTGGTATGTCTCCTATATCTATCTATCCGTCTAATTTATCACCTGCCTCTTTCACCGCCCGACACAAACACCCTCGCGATAATTGAAAATCTATAATTGCTGCATCAAGATGGCCGGTGTCCTTTGCTATCAAAATAATTGAGAACATAAACGTATGTTTAGAGGCTGCAATGTGAGGTTCAGACGAGGGGAGAGCGAGGGAACCTGTTTTTGCTACAGCTATATGTTTGTGGCCCCTTGTAAGTTCCCGGGGGGGGGGGGGGGGGGGCTTCTGAGAAGACGAAAGAATGACTACAACTGCTTCTCTTTCAGGGACTTCTTAACAGGCGACTAATATGAGAATGTGTATGGGCTGGCAACCAGATCATGTCAAAGGAATTGCTACAGAAACCACCGCTAAAAGAGCTTATGCTTTGGCTTAGGCCTCCTCAGAGGGCGGCCATCTGAGGTAGTGGCTCCTAGCTCGTTAAAGAGCAAATAGTTGATGATGATGTGTTTGTGGGGAATTCCGGGTTTGGGCTGCTGGATAGAGAAAATGAACTGACACGTGGACGGAGATAGGGGTTATAAAGGATTTGATCATAACACAATTACTACCAAATATAATGCAGCAACAACTACAACCAGGAAGTCATAGACTTTTATAAATGGGTTATTGCGCAGAATAGGATTAATAACTGTATGGCAGTATCGTAAGTGTGGAACTTTTTTTTCTTTTTAAAAAATAAAATCTTGTCTCGTTTTGGCGTGGCGCGTCCCGTTCAGCCTAGTCGGTTACATTAGGGCGCGTGTCCAAATATAAAAGAACTTTGGGTCTGATAACGAGCTAATTGATTGTGATGTAAAACTGATGGAAAGAACCACACAAAAGTGAGTGTAACCAGAGATGAGGCACAGACGTGTTGGATAGGGCATGCATTGAGTAAAACTTGATGGTAACATTACGTGGCAGTAATGTTCTAGCATCCCCAGGGTAAGAGAAATAGAGAGAGATAGAAACGTATTTGGAGAAGCTGAATGGAGACAGACATGACAAGGAAAAAGTAGCCATGGATAGGTCTTGTATGGGACAGCAGCGTGGATTAGTGTACGTTTGTTGACACCTCATGCTGCTCGGGAAGTTGAACGGTAAACAATGAACTATCAAACATTTAAACGTCACTGGATCGCTTTTTTTTGTATTCTCCTCATTCTCGTTTCCACTCTGTCTTTTCTTCTTTCTGTCATCTATCTCTGTGCATTCTGTCCTTTCGTTAACCCTTTCTTCTCATTTATCTTCCAGCGGTTGAGTATTCCAGTATTTTGTACGTGTTAAAACAGGCGTGTTTCAAGATTTGAGTTAAGGTCTTTGAAATTTTGTTATACAGACTGTTCTTGACTTCCGACCGACGTATGCGATTTACGACCACTCGTACTTACGACAGCCATCCGGTTATTCCTATTATGTTGTAATATGTACGCTGTATTATGTTACTTTATGTTATCACATGTACATCGAAGATTAAAATTAAACATAAGAAAACAGGTCGGCCCATTTTAGCATTCATGCACGTTAATTGTTAACATATTTTTATTGTTCGTATAATATTTGACGATTTCCGACTATTGACCATATCCGTCGGAACGGATTGCCACAAAGGGCAATAAGTATATACGTCGAGGAGTTGGATGCATTTCGTTTACAGAAACAAATAACACCCCTTGTTAAACAAGGAATGAACAGAGAAATAACAGATGTCAGAAAGAGACAAACAGAATACTTTAGACAAATAGACATGTCACTTGCAGATCAAGATAGAAAGGAAACGTCGATGCGTACCGGAAAAAGATGACGACAGTGCTATAAATAGGGAAAAAACATCAAGAGATGCACAGGAAATAGTTTCGCGTCAAGGCAAAAAATAGAACATGCTGATCAGTTACACTCAGCCGTCGACGTGGGCACGCTACCAGATCTGATGTTATTAATGCAGTAGTTGTTAATTTTTGCAATTTGCGAATTAAGTCTTTTTTTTTTTTTTTTTTTAAACAGCGACTTTACTTTGCGACTCAAATTTGTTTTGTTTATTACAGCGAATTCACTTCGCGACTCACATTTGTGATTTTTGTTTATTACAGTGAGTTCACTTCGCGACTCAAATTTCTTTTGTTTATTACAGCGACTTCACTTCGCGACTCAAATTTCTTTTGTTTATTACAGCGAATTCACTTCGCGACTCAGATTTGTGATGCCTTTCTTTGTTGCAAGCTACTTCCACCACGCTACTTAGATGTCCAATGTTTATTACTACCCAGTGACTGAAATCTGTACAATCGGTCTATTACAGCGACTTCACTTCACGACTCAGCTGTCATTGTTACATCTATTTCACTTCACGACTCAGCTGTCTTTGTTACATCTATTTCACTTCACGACTCAGCTGTCTTTGTTACATCTATTTCACTTCACGACTCAGCTGTCTTTGTTACATCTATTTCACTTCACGACTCAGCTGTCTTTGTTACATCTATTTCACTTCACGACTCAGCTGTCTTTGTTACATCTATTTCACTTCACGACTCAGCTGTCTTTGTTACATCTATTTCACTTCACGACTCAGCTGTCTTTGTTACATCTATTTCACTTCATGACTCAGCTGTCTTTGTTACATCTATTTCACTTCACGACTCAGCTGTCTTTGTTACATCTATTTCACTTCACGACTCAGCTGTCTTTGTTACATCTATTTCACTTCACGACTCAGCTGTCTTTGTTACATCTATTTCACTTCACGACTCAGCTGTCTTTGTTACATCTATTTCACTTCACGACTCAGCTGTCTTTGTTACATCTATTTCACTTCGAATTTAAGAATTTACGATGTCTGTTACAGCGACTTTGATTTGTGATAAACACCTCCCTTTCACAACTGAAATGCGTCTTTATAAGAACTTAACCGCATTCGGGAAACTAGAAAAATGGTAATTGGCTGGAACTTATAGCAGTTTCTCACGTAACGGACTTCAGGTGTAGTCGCCCAATAATTCATCTTTGTACCAAACAGTTATTGACCTCGTGGTGGCAATTTTCCTCCTTGATGACACAATTTTTACCGACACGCGTTCTGCGACTTCACTTTGGCCCACGCGCGCGCCGTGTATTTTATCGATTCCTGGAGGCGGCCCGTGGTGGCGTTGGTGCGAATTGTGGTAGAGATTGGGGGGGAATTAACTAGATATGAACATGAGAAATATGTTGAACTAGACCAACTTGTGTGACGATTTGGAGGACAACTAGAGAGGCAATAAATGAGTGAGTGTTGAGTGGAGATATGAATGTTAGAGGTAACCACGAGGTCGGTTTTACGATAGTTAGGAATTATTAGGGAGAGATAAAGCAATTTATTTATTGTGTGAAGCGATAGATAGATAGACAGACAGATTAGAGTAGAGTAAAAAGTGTGGACGATAATGAAGAAGATCGGGCATGAGAAAATATGAGTAAAAATATAAATAACAGTAGAACTGAGCTCGGGTTTTTGAACAGTGTGTTATTTCTGCAATTTGTTTCATGTTGTTTGATTGGATTGTTTTTGTTAACGCAGTAACATATCAAGCTGGATACCCCAACCTGGCCAGAAAACGAATCGGGGGAAAAAAATTCAATAGTAATTAGAACAAAGTTATTTTTGTTGATCCCTTCTGTGAGTATTAAAATACTGTTGTTTTTGTTTTTGCCACAATAGAATCTGTAAAGTGCATGTTAGATTAGATTATCTCTTCAGTGAAGGTTAATTGTAATACTTTCTATCTTTGGCCTTGATGGTAGTAGGCCTGCGTTGTTATTAACTGTTGTATGTGTGTGTATATATATATCGTAATGTTTTATTTCCTACATTTAGCTCTGTCATTCTCTTGTTTGTTTACCGTCAGTTAATTATTTTTAGTTTACCGCCAGTCTTTCCTTCCCACACTTATGACTGTTAAGTTGTTTGTGGTTGCCCCAGACAGGTTTGCTAAGCGGTTCATTATGACTTAGGCATGGTTTACCATTTGTTCATATATTGTTTTTGCCTTTCCATCTCCTGTATTATATTATTACTATTATTATTATTACTTTTTCATTACTGTCGATCAGATGTTGTCTTTTTATATGTCCCATATAATTTATTTCTCTAAGTTTATCTCTTTCGATTTTAAACTGCAAAACATTGCAAAACATTCGTTATTTATCTGCTTATTATATTATTACACTACAGTCTGCCCGGCTGTACATGGGCACCCGACTCTGCTCTTAAGTTAAGGAAGACAATGGCAGCGAGAACGCGAACTGGTCACTCAATCTTTAAAAAAACAAACCAACAAACTCACAAACACACAAACTCACAAACACACGTAGTGTAATCGGTGAAAAAAATAATTCGATACGTAGAGAGCAGATTTTTGAGAATAGTGAGCATGCATGTATTAGCCTGTGCTTTCGGAGAATCAACTGTTGCGCTATCTTAACATTAAATATAAAGCTACAATAGATCTAATCTTAACATTAAATATAAAGCTACAATAGATCTAATCTTAGCATTAAATATAAAGCTACAATAGATCTAATCTTAACATGAAATATAAAGCTACAATAGATCTAATGGACATTTTTGTCTTTGAGGCGATGGCCTTATTCTGGCGTGGCACATTCTTTCAGCCGTAGAAATGTTTCTATGTACCGCAGTTATCATCAAAGAGACAGGGAGACAACTCTGTGCTTTAATCAGTGCAACGCGAATAAATACCAAGTCCTGGGAAGGAATACTAGTGATTTCAACTAGCGTGATGACGCCATGAAAATTGATGACTACTAGGACTCCAATACCACAAACAAATACTTCAAATGTAATTATGAACTTGAAACTACGTACTAAAAAGTTTTCGTCGCCAACAAATAGTCTGTTGTGCATGTAGATTGGCACTTGAACCAATAACTCGCTGGTAGGAATAAATGTTGAAATGGAGCCGGGAAACCTGGATTGAGCAACTCGCGTTATATTATTATGTAGAGAAATTATTGATAACTTAGTGATAATGGTGCGCAGCACACGGCGATGATAGAATGCCGACTTGCAACTAAACAGTGACTGTACTCAATGACTGAATCAACTGTAAACAACCGGAACGATAAGGGATAAAATTGTGCACTAATTTCTAGAATAATTTTCACTCCTGCACATTCGTGAAACAAGCGAAAAGAAAACAAAGTTATTGTTGATCACAATCGACGTCACTGCACTACGGGCAAACTCATAGGAGCTGAGTCTCCCTCAGCAAATGTCGACGGTACGAATGCTAACTGTTCCTGTTACGCGGTGGTTGGATACACGCCGGATGGATTCTCTCATACGTCCGTGCCTGCTGGTCTTACGTCTGATGCCAAATTCCAGCAACAGTTCCACCGGAAGTAACAAAATGAAAACATGAATACAGAGTGTAAAGGAGTATACAGAGCCGAAACACTTGTTCGACGGGGGGACCGCTTCTGATGATCAGAATGCCTCCTTTTGTATCGCTCTATACAGATTTTCCTTCCGTATAAACCCAGGCCCCTCTTCCCCTTAAAGGCCCCTATTCCCCTCCCCCCCGTTTTGTTAGATCTCATTCTTGTTTTCCTCGCTGCCACCTTTATAAAGCATAAATCCATGACTTTAGTCTTCCCCCCCCCCCCCCCCCCTTTTTTTGCAGGAAGCCTATATCAACGCAACCATGTGCTGTTGCACAGGTGGTTAATGAAGCAGTTTGTTTTATATGATGAGGTGGTTAGCTCTATGTACTACCTCCTAGCTGTCGTCTCTTACAGCATGCACGAGGGAGCATCAGGCCCATTCCTTGTTTTCTCAGAGACCTCTGGATCCGGGGCTAAGTTAGATGTACGTGTCGCTTACATAACAGGTGGTCACAACACGTCGTCTCATTCTTCTCTGTACACTTTCAAAGATCAACTTGAATAAGTCAAAAGGAAACGGTGAGTCAGTTTGAGGTTGTTGGTATCTTCATAGTGTTGATTAGATAGTATCCTAATCTCTTGTGGCCTAGGCTGAGTCTGAAGATTACCACTTGTTCCCTTCTGTTAAGCTTGTAATGTGCATTCTTCTGGTGACCTGGATGACTTTGCTTAACACTTGTTTCTGTATCTGCTTACCACTTGTTTCTGTATCTGCTTACCACTTGTTTCTGTATCTGGTTAACACTTGTTTCTGTATCTGCTTACCACTTGTTTCTGTATCTGCTTAACGCTTGTTTCTGTATCTGCTTAACGCTTGTTTCTGTATCTGCTTACCACTTGTTTCTGTATCTGGTTAACACTTGTTTCTGTATCTGCTTACCACTTGTTTCTGTATCTGCTTAACACTTGTTTCTGTATCTGCTTAACACTTGTTTCTGTATCTGCTTACCACTTGTTTCTGTATCTGCTTACCGCTTGTTTCTGTATCTGCTTACCACTTGTTTCTGTATCTGCTTACCACTTGTTTCTGTATCTGCTTAACACTTGTTTCTGTATCTGCTTACCACTTGTTTCTGTATCTGCTTGTGATAAAACTCTTGGCCTCTTCATACGTTATGCTTGTATCAGGCTGAGTTAGCTTTACTCCTTCCTTAGCCAATCTGTCAAACTCCTTCATTGCCAGGGATAGTGTAGTGTGATGGGATATCATAACAAATTACTTGCAACACTTGACAAAATGTATGTTTGATTTTGATCTTTTCTTCCCGCACTTGGCCAGACATCTCGGCTGCGTCATCAGCTCCGCTCATTAAAAAGATCAATAATTGATCAATTAACAGTGATGCAGTATGAAAGATCAAAGTAGGAGCTGTTGAAAGTAGGCCATAGTATTTAAGACGTTTTCTACAGATGCCGCTCGGCTAATGTTGGTAAAGAATTTCTTCTGTAAAACATTGTTTTTAAATATAAAAATATTCTAATATAAGTTCAGAGCATTTTGGAAATATCTTCAAATTCATTCATATATTGCTCTCATCTCGCTAAGGAACATCGGTTTATTGATGAATCAACACACGGTGAAGATCGCTGGAATTTACTATCAAAAGTAAAACTATAGCAGGTATGGACGTATGAGATGATGCATTCATCGTGTACACAACCAGCATCTGCTATAGGGCTACCATTACTCTTTTACCATTGAGATTTTAGTCTTTCACTAGCTGAGCTTTTTTTTTTTTTTTTGGTTCGGTTTTTGCCTTCTTCTGGCGAGGCGCGTTCCTTTCAACCTATTTGGTTATATCAGAGCTTTTCTTACTTGCTGCCTATTTAAGCAGTACAGCCTCTCCACCCTCTCAAATCGATGCTAATGCTATCTCCTCAAAAATTGAAATTAGCACGCGACAGTCCTGAGGGCGGAGAGAGAGAGACAGAGAGACAACAGAGTGCTGAAATGCCTGATGACGTCAATCGAATTATCAGAAATTTAGCTGTGACGCCATTTGATCACCGGAGAACAATCCATCTAGCTAGTGGTTGTTGTTTGTTTGTGCCGATGAAGTTGTGGTGGTGGTAGTTTTGGGACCACAGTATTCGAATGATGGTGGGATCATTATCAGTGCGTAGTTGTTTGCCATAGCGCACATTTTATGATTGTTGACAGTACAGGATCCTTCCTGCCGCCCACATGCCAGTGCAGTGCTGCCATATTTTTATTGTGCGAGCTGCGTTACATCTCGGACTTCAGATGCCATCAGTAATTTGATTGCGGGGAGGGAGGGTGTACTTCTATTAAGATATTATTTTCTTGTTGCTGGTGCAGATAATATTGGTATTTTTAGAGCATCATCAAGCTAGCAGATAAATACTATTGTTTTTTAAGATTTAGTATGTATCAACGCTGCTCGAATTAGCCGTCCTTTTCAGATTTAGCCCCTTTCAGTGCTTCTTCATGCTAGTGGTACTAGAAGCTAGTAGTCCTTTTCAGCGGTTAGTTTTTGTCAACATTGGGATTCAGTTAATGGATTTCACTTATTGTTTTTTTTAAATGGCAAATTGCGCTCTGATATAACCGACTGACTTAAGTCTTGGTTGAAAGGGCGTGCATCTTCACAAGAAAGCAACACTCTCAAGAAACAAAAAAGTATTTGCATGTTGGTCGTGTTATGCTGGTGATGATGATTCAGTGGCGTAGATAAGGCTCTTGTGAACCCCGCTGTGCCAGGAGGCCCGTGGTCAAGAGAGCTAAACGTCCAGAATACTATTTATAAGACCCCCATGATTATCGCGTAGATAAGGCTCTTGTGAACCCCGCTGTGCCAGGAGGCCCGTGGTCAAGAGAGCTAAACGTCCAGAATACTATTTATAAGACCCCCATGATTATCGAATAGCCGGGGTCCCCGGTTACAGAGTTGCGGAGAGCCATCGACCGGTTATTTACGCCACTGATGATGATGACTGTGATATTAATGAAGACGACAGTGTCAACAATTATGAGGATGACAAATCTTTTTAATCCAACGATGAATAAACGTTGGTCTGAAAAGGTCAGTATCTCCATTAAAAAGTCGCGGACGTGAGCCCCTCTGAATCTGCATGATTTGACACTGTTTCCAGCCACATCAGCGTTCTCGCAGTTGATTTGAGTCCAAGAGGTTTTTGTAATGGCATTTCCCGCTTGGCGAGTACTAGCGTCTCCAGAAACTAAATAGTCCACAGTTGGACCAACTTCTTTTGCACGCGCTTTTCTGTATTTTTGGTTTCCTTTTTCTTAACTCAGTGATCTACTTCAGAGTTGGACGATGAGCCATTAACTCATTAACATGAAAAAGTAATAATAATAATAGTAATAATATAATACAGGAGATGGAAAGGCAAAAACAATATATGAACAAATGGTAAACCATGCCTGTCATAATGAACCGCTTAGCAAACCTGTCTGGGGCAACCACAAACAGCTAAGCAGGTGACATGGCGCAGTGAAAGTTTCGACGTATACTTTTGTAGCATAGATCTAAGTTTTGTTTATCGTCGCGAACGTGCAAGCTTCCCTTCGTTTTAACCTTTGTACGAAATGAAGCAGCGATGACAAATTCTTACATTTAATGAAGAGTGACAACAGTTGACAGGAAAGGCTGTTTTCTAACAAGATACTCAGTGTATATACACGTTCTGTCAGAATGTTATCATGTTAAATAACAAAAACTCGTTTTCTTTAAGGCATGCTATTTAAATTACAAGCCGTTCTTCTTCCTCTTAGATCCTTAGCTGCTGACTAACGAAGCAATGAGGGACCATCACGCCTTCTGGCGTCTTGTAAAGCAGCAACAAATTGTCAAATTGCTCTGTCAGCGGGCATCCTTCACGTGATGACCCAACTCTGTTTCATGCTGTTCATCTCTGCTTCCACAGTTCTCCAAGTTGCTTTTAGTTGGTCCCTCTTTCGCCTTCTTTCTAAGTTCCATAACTTTGCTAGGGTTTCTTCTGAGGATATGGCCAACCCAGTTCCATCGTCTACACACTTTGATGGCGCCCATGCTCCGAGTTAGCGGTTCATGGCTGATGGTGGTATTCGGCCAGAACATTTTTGAAACAATTATTTTCATAGGCAGACTGTGTGGAAAGAGGACAATTTGGAAATGTCCTTTTCTGTTACTCCACAGCATTCTGCACCGCACAGAAACACCAAGCCGATATATATTGCTGGTTAATCTACATGAGTTACACTTGTGTCTAGTCTTATTATAGAGAGTACATGCATGCATTGTCAAATGTAAAAAAAAACTTAGCATTAAAGTTAAGATACCCCTGAGTCAAATATAATATACACTCCAGCCCAAGACTTATGAGAGTAAAGATATAGCACACCTCAGAGTTATGTAACACACACCACCTGCACCTTTAACACATGTTTGCGCCAGCTGTCGCACCAATAATTATGACTGCGGTATAATATGTTATACACCTAAATATGCGATAATATTATTCGAATTATTATCAACTGATCAGCTGATGTAAACGTGTATTTTTTAATCCTGGGGAGATGGTTTACAAAATATAAAAAACAAGCAAATTTGCAGGAAGAATACAGTGGAAAAAAAAAAAGTCTATCTTGGTAACTGATGAATCTAGAACATTGTCATGTGATAAATGTTGAGACACGTTTGATAGTAGGAAGCTTTATATAGAGCGTTACAACAGAAGGCAATCTGATCACCAGAAGCGTCCCCCGTCGGACAAGTGTTTCCGCCCTTTAATCTCCTTTACACTCTAAACGTCCGGGCCCATTTGAGGTATAACTCCCCAAGTGTTAGCTTCTTGTTGTATTTTCCAGCCTGCGCTGGGAATTGAACGCACTCCACTTTGGTTGCGACTTTCAGCGTCACTCCTGGTTTTATCCGTGCTGCCAGCTGTAGACAAATGTGAAAGTAACCTTTATATTGTATATTTATTATTAACCTGAATCCCATAATCCGTTGCGGTTGCTCCCCAGCTACACGATGCGATTTCAGTAGTTTGACAGAGCCTCTTACTGCCCTTGTTCTTGACTGTCCATTCACACCAAATAGCTTTGAGTAGATCATACATACACTGAGCCAGCCACTAGACCACTTGCACCTACCTCTATTGCTCGCTCTGACTTTTACTATAAATCCTTAAATAAATATCAGCTTTGATAAAGGATGAATCATTTATTACCCAAGCGCCGTAACAAGAGATTTGAGAACCTTGTGTGATTAGCTGCCCTTGTCGCATCGAAGGACGGCTGCAGCGGATCTCCTGTTGTTGTGTGGTAGATTCATTTTTTTTCTTTTTTAGTCAAGGATATTTCCCTTGTTTTGGCGAGACGAGCACTGTTCAACCTAGACGCAAGGTCCATCCATTATATTAGGGCGCATGTCAAAATATAAAAGACTGGCACTAATCGTAGATCTTTACATTCGTCGGAGCATGCTTTCTTCAGTGTCATCAGTTATTGGTTATTTTAGATTTTATGTACGAGAAATAGATGGAGACCACCCAACCCCCCACACACACACACACACACACGCACGGAGAAGAGAGCTAGAGAACAGACACGGAAGGTACAACGACCTTGAACAGATAGCGTAGCACGTGAAGCTTGGAAGGTTGATGACCTACAACCCCGTGGGTGGTTGAAAAGTGTTGCATAAACTATCTGTCTCTCCTTCAGTTACGCCATTTTGAGACAGAATATTTGAATGAAAATCGAAGGCTAAAAAGCGAGAGTTTGAAACGTGAACAGCTTTGCCTTCCCCCTCCACCCAATCTTTTCGGGCACGTAACATCTGTTTCCTTATCTCTCTGTTAACCACCGAGTAATTGACTAGTTGTCTGTTATATTTATGTTCGTTCAGCAGTTAAAACTTGTACTGTTGACGATCACAGGTTGCTTGAGATCGGAGTTTCCTTTAACGCAAATGCGACCTCTGTGACATTTCAACTTTTATCAGTGGCGGAACTACAATATAACAGCTTCCCCCCGGTGCATTTTAAGTGGGTTCCTCCTCATAGACTAGGCCCAACAACTATAGATTAGGATAGACAAAAGTGTATAGGAAATCTCATTACTTATTTCATCGTTATCATTATCAGAAGCCTTCAGCTCCCCAAGGAACATAGACCTTTAACTAATTAAACGTAGATCAGTATATGCTGGCCTCTCGCGGCAAAGGTTCTATTCACGGTTTGGACACGCTCAAGTCTACCCAGCTGTAAATGGGTACGTAGCTTTGCTCTGCAGCTAGGGAGGGAAAAGTAGCGAGGCAAGGAACTCGTCACCCTACCTCTCGATGCTGGACCTAGTGTAGTGAAGTCTCTAACACGTCACTCACATACGATGTATCTGCTAGGGACTACCTTTACCGTTACACATGAAGGCAAGCACCCCATTTAACCAGCAATTTCAGGGTCCCACTAAGTGCTAGGGCCCCCGGGCCGTGTCGAGTCCACCCGGACGGTATTTACGCTAGTGACTTTTATATCCAGGAGCTTTAAACACATTCGATGCTGGTATTTGTAATAGAACGGAATAAGAGCTGAATGGCTGTAGGTTAGAACGCACCAAACGCCAGCAGATGGGTAAATGCATAGTAGCAAACCGTTTTTATGGAGTGCAGCTTTATTTAATAATCGAGAGCGAATGTTGTGCGCAAAATCTGCCAAGCAACCTGCTTCGATGTACATGGGTGTTGCATAATTTGATGTTCAGCTTGTAAAATAATTATGTTGCTGTAAGAGTGCGTAGCTGTTGTCGGGGCAGTTGATTTGGGCTTAGAGTTGTAATGTTTTAAGATGTACGTGCTGTTTGAGATTGGCCTGTTGTGGTGGAATTCTTTTAATTGATAATTTCAGTTTTTATTGTTAATAACTGAGGTTCATAGAGGTTGAGACTCTCGGTGCCGAACGGGCACTTAACTTCGAAGGAGAACCCTGGTAAGTCTTGTCCTAGGCTCGATGGACCATCTGGTTCACTTCATAAAAGGCAATGGCCTCCAGTACGTGCCCGAATTATGCAACAAAGTCAGGAATCAATCAGTTCCCACGAGCCTGGTTTTATGTGACTGTCAGGGCCAAAAACCCCTGAAATAAGAAGGTTATGCATCCTTCTTTATAATAAGTATACAGTAATATTCCACAGTTAATTACAGGTACAGTACAAACAAACGCATAGGGTCAGCTCTTTATGACAACCTATTGTACCATTATATTTTGAAGTGACAATGTATACCAGTATTCCTCTCCCCTAATGGTTACAACGCCTCTGCAATTCCAACAGTAATCTTTTTCCATACAATAGGATAGGTGTTATGCTCCTTGATGACAATCATATATAATTTTGTAGTTCTACACCTCTCTGATAGGCTATCATATGATGGAGCAATCTCTAGGCTTTGCCTAAGTCCGCCATCGACTCACTTACTTACAGTCGTATGTTAGTATCTCACATTCAAACTTTATTTTAAATAAAATGGTTAATAAATTCAATCTTACCACAATTTCAATGAATATTACACACAAACAACGATGACTGGCAGATCTGGCCCCAGTTTATCACTGCCCTGTCCAGAAGTTTATAATATTTGTATTTAGAATTACACTTCTGCTCTCATCGTCTCGTGGCAAGATTTTTTAAAGAAATGGCGTCCTAGCCTAACAATTTTTCCTCAATATCAACTTAGCTGGCCAATAGAAGCAGACGACTATGAATTTTAAATCGAACTTTAAAAAAACAATTCCCAAAATACTACGTTTACTACTACAAGTATTTTTTTAGTGTTAGGTTAACCAATCCCCTCTCGCCTTCCTTTAAACTACAGCCAATCAAAATCTTGGTACCTTTTAGTCCTATTTACCCAAAGCTTTTTTCAAAATATGTCATGAAAAAATTAAGCAGGCGTGATCTTTTTTCTCGTCAGTCCGTCTTATCATACATAATATTATTGCCATTATTTTGGTTATTTTTTGTACTAGTGGGTAACTGACACCATATTATTGCTCAGGACATCATAAGGCATCCGAATATATAATTGTTATGGCCCTATGTATTTTGGTTCATATTTCCATATTTTTTCTATGTTAGTCTTCAAAACTAGAAACTACCACCTGTTCCATTCTTTTTCTAACTATTTTCAAAATAAATACGAGAATCGTCCGTAATACGTTAGAATTACGTCATTCCTTATAAGAGCTAAGGTTGTTTACATGACTAATTGACGAACATTTTTTAGTTTTGTATCGTAATTTGAAAAGTGCCCAAGGCTATGTTGCTCGAGTTGGCTTTTGTGAAATCCACGCGAGACGGCGTTCTCTAGGTTCTGTCTTTCCATCCCTCCCCTCTTTTATTCTTTCACTCTCGTCTTGGCAATCCGACTTGACCTTGCAAAAGTGTTACATTTAATCTCAAGGACGAATTTTTCGAAAAGACAGTATCTTTCGTTCAGCTATTAGGTTTATCAGAATCGACATGCGGGCGGGCGTAGGAGAATACTACGCTGGACTCAATTTTTATTTTCTATCTTATTTTTGACTTTATGCACTAGAATATTATCTAATTTAGCTATTGTATTGAGAATATCGTCACACCTGTCCTTCCGGAAACTCTCTGCCTAAAACTTGTGTCACCCTGCGTAGTTCCGGGGGGGGGGGGGGGGGGTTTCTCTGAGCAGACACAAAGAATAGGACTACTGCACACTCTGCCATGTCGTAAAAGTAACTGATATCAGGTTGTGCACGCGGCTGATTACGTCATCCTGTAAACCAAATTGCAACAGAAACCATTGCTGCTAGAGTGTGTGTCTTGACCTTAGGCTTCCTCAAGGTCAGCTGTTTACACTAGTAGCTCCATGCTGTATAAGGAGCGACACAAAGATGATGATGATGGCTTTGGTCGCAGACATAATGTCCACCTTCGGTATCTCTTTTCATGTTCCTTGAAATATAGAACTTCAACTGTCAAAGTCCACAGGTTTGCTTGTGTGGCAGCTGCTTTTTATTCAGCTCTGTCCATGCGGTTCAGTGTCACCTTTGGGTTCTTGTTTACCGTTATCCTCTACGTTTATTTTGCTATCCCTGTGAGTTCCGGTCAATGTCGTGTGTAACTATACTTAGTGATTTTTCCCCCGAAGATCAGTATAATATTATCATTGTTTCTTGAAGATCAGTAAAATATCATCATTGTTTCATGAATATCAGTAGAATATCATCATTGTGTCATGAATATCAGTAGAATATCATCATAGTTTTATGAAGATCAGTGAATTATAATTGTTACCTGAAGATCAGTAGAATATCATCATAGTTTTATGAAGATCAGTAAATTATAATTGTTACCTGAAGATCAGTAGAATATCATCATAGTTTTATGATCAGTAAATTATAATTTTACTTATCCCCAGGATGTGTAACCTGTAGTTTCTCATTTCTGCCGTGACCTGTCTTAGTTTACCTGTCTCGTACATTGTCCTGACATTCCAAAATCCTATTCTTGTATCCTGTTTTGCGGTCAGGAAACTACAGGTTACACATCCTGGGGATAAGTGAGAGCAGATGGACAGGGGCAGGAAAAGTTAAAACAGCAACAGGAGAAACAGTACTTTACTCTGGAAGAGAGGATGGACAGCACAGTGAAGGCGTAGCCATTATTCTACAGAAAGGGATAGAAAGGACATTACTGGAATGGAAACCCATCAACAACAGACTGATACGATTGAGATTGAGAGGGAGATTCACCAACACTACAATAATACAATGCTACGCACCAACGAATGATAGCGATGAGGAGGTCAAGGATGAATTCTATCAACAACTGCAGAAAGAAATGGAAGACACACCTAGATATGATCTTGTTATAGTAATGGGAGACCTCAATGCGAAAGTTGGTACACACAATACATATAATGAAAGAACAATGGGGAAATGCGGCAGCGGAACAGCAAACGAAAATGGGGATAAGCTAATAAGTTTCTGTAGCATTAACAACCTGGTCATTGGAGGTACACTTTTCCCACATAAGGAAATTCACAAGTTAACATGGGAATCACCAAATGGTCGGGACAGAAACCAGATAGACCACATCATGGTTAACGGTAGATGGAGACATGCATTACAAGATGTGAAGGTAAGAAGAGGTGCAGATGTGGGAAGTGATCACCATTTAGTAGTAGCAAAACTGAAAGTGAAACTAAGAAGGGCTGGACCAACTGTAACTACACAGAAAAGGTTTGACATCAGCAAATTGAAGGACTCCCTTACCAGAAAAGCTTTTGCGGCCGACATAAAGAAACGATATCAATTTGCCAAAAGTCAGGAAAAGACATTGACTGATGATATAGACCAGAATTTCAACACCATTTCAACAGTATATAAGGAAAGTAGCAAATCATGCTTAGGATTCCAGGAAAGGAAGAAGCAAGACTGGATAACACCAGAAACACTAAACACCATAAAGATGAGAAAGGAAATGAAAAGAAAGAAAACAGAAGCGAAGTCCCCCAGGTTAAAGCAACTATATAGCGAACAGTACAGCCAGCTGGACAGGGAAGTTAAACGCCAAACCCGAGCCAACAAAAGGAATTTCCTAGACGATCTTGCAAAACAGGCAGAAGAGGCAGCACTGAGAAATGAACAAAGCACAGTATACAAAATAACTAAATTCATCAGCGGAAAACAAGGTGCAAACAATATTACATTAGTAAGAGATAAGCAAGGTAATCTCATCAAGACAGCAGAGGGACAGGAAACAAGATGGGCAGAGCACTTCAGAGAAACTCTGAACAAGGAAATACCAGAGACACAATTGAATGTTCCTGAGGCTGAAAACGATCTAGATGTAAATACAGACATTCCACGAAAAGAAGAAATCATCACAGCAATCAAAGGGTTTAAAGAACGGTAAAGCTCCGGGCCATGATAACTTAAATGCAGAGCTATTTAAGACAGACCCTGAGCTAGCAGCAGAACTATTAGAACCACTATTTGCACAAGTGTGGAAAACGGGGACAACACCATCAGAGTGGAACAAAGGAATAATTGTCAAATTGCCCAAAAAGGGAGATCTTGCAGACTGCAATAATTGGAGAGGAATCACTCTTCTCTCAGTTCCCAGCAAAATACTAGGCAGGATAATTATACAGAGAATTTCAAAGGCAGTAGACTACAAACTGAGGAAAGAACAAGCAGGATTTAGAAAGAACAGAAGATGTGTAGACCATATATTCACTCTCAGGAACATTATAGAGCAGTGCTCAGAATGATTTTGAAAAGGCTTTTGAAGCTTACATGAGCAAAGACAGCTTTACATAAATTTTGTTGATTTTGAAAAGGCTTTTGACAGCATACATAGGGACAGTTTATGGAAAATACTGAGGGCTTATGGAATTCCAAGCTGCATAGTGGCAATCATAAAAAGCCTCTGTGCCAACTTTACGTGTAGTGTTGGGCAGAGCAACCTAACCTTCGAGGTGAAGACAGGAGTACGACAGGGATGCCCCTTATCAACCACTCTTTTTTTAACAGTCATAGACTGGGTGATGCGCCAGACAACAGAGGGCAGTCCAAGAGGAATAAGATGGACTACATTTTGTACATTGGAAGATCTGGAATATGCAGATGACATTGCACTGCTGGCACATTCACATCAACACATCCAGGAAAAAACGGATAGACTTAATAAATTTAGCCAGCAGGTGGGCTTGAACATCAATTTAAAGAAGTCTGAGGTCATGACGCTCAATGTGAGCAACCCTGAGCCCATATCAGTAAGGAATCAGCAATTGGTACAGACAGATACCTTCACATACCTAGGAAGCATAGTAACACCAGACGGTGGGGCAGGCAAAGACATCAACATCAGAATGAATAAGGCAAGAACAGCCTTCTTTAGCCTAAATAACATCTGGAAGTCCTCCCAATACAGCACAAGCACAAAATTAAGATTATACCAGAGTTGTGTGCTTTCTGTGCTTCTCTATGGTGCGGAATGCTGGAGAGTCACAGAGAAGGAAATGTCAAAATTGTCCTCTTTTCACACAACATGCCTAAGAAAAATTCACCGAATCTTTTGGCCGAATACCATCACCAACCAAGATCTGCTTACTCGTAGCAAGCAAGAGGACATGCACACCATCATAGCTGGCAGACGCTGGAGCTGGGTTGGTCATGTCCTCAGAAGAGACCCCGATGCCATCACAAGAACAGCTATGCTTTGGACCCCTGAAGGAAAGCGAAAGAGAGGCCGACCAAAAACAACTTGGCGGAGGACTTGTGGTAAAGTGGGATGTTATAAATATTTATAGGGGACTTAGTGTACTGACTGAGATCAGCTGTGAAGGTATATATATATCTAATAAGAGTAGTGTATTATATATAACCTTACTTGCTGCCACATATGTATACCTCAGTCAGAATTATTCTGGAATAGTGTGATGACTACGTTATATGTCTAGGGTATGTGTATGATGAAGTGTAAGTCAAAACAACAACAGACAGATAAACAATTTAATTTATTCCACTACACTTGACAACACTGTGACACTCACATACATAAAACACTCTACAAGGATATCTTAAAGGAGTCACTGATAACTTTTCAAATAACAATATGTATTCATTGCTGTCATGAATGTATATGTGTCCTGATTCAAATACAAAGGGAACCAGGAATCACAATCAATTTTAATTACAAGTTATATGTACAGAATTTCTCAATATGAATCTTGTGGTGACATATATTTTTAATAGTATCCTATGTGTGTCAGTTGTGTAGTAGTAATATGAGGTAATACTGGTTTTGTTTTGTTCAAGCTCTGTTGGTATTTGTCATCATGACTTCAATAGTTTGTCTTTATTGGAACTAGTATTGGAGATGTTCTCAGTTCCTGATATTAAAACAATTAAATTCCCCTCTTAATTGTATTTTACACTGTCATTTTAAGATGGGGGTACATAATGTTGAGCTCAGCTGGCCACATCAGCTTATCTTGCGTGATGGCGGCAGGAAAAGACTCCTCTGCTCGATTTCTCCCCTGGGCTCTGGAGACACCTCACTGATAGCTAAATGGACCAAGGAGTATGCTGTCCGACTCTGGATTCAGCAAAGCTCTGACCAGGTGCTGCTCAATAACTTTAAGACCACGGTCCCTGAAAACAAGAAGGATGTACCTTCTACGTCATAACTAATTTATACTCTCTTTCTACACTGAGCACAATACATCACAAACATTGAGTTCAGAGCGTTAGGCCAACTGTCAGCTTCATCTGAAATACTTTATACCAGTATTTCCCTCCCTAATGGTTACTACGCCTCTGCAATTCCAGCGTTATTTCTGTCTAATCAATAATCTAGGTGTCAGTGTACTGTTTGGCCATTCCATGCAGTTTTACTTTCCTCCGACACCTTCTGTTCAGGCTGGAGCATTATAGGCTTTACATCATGTTCGCTACTGAACTACACATATATACAGGCATAAATTAACAATTTACATTCAATTTTCATTAAAAGATATTGAATATTTCAAGCTTACCACAATTCATAGAATAATAAACAGTTTCGTTGACTGGCAATGAATATAGCACAACTCCGATCTGCCGATGTTCCAGGCTTTATTTTATATAAAATATACACTGGTGCTCAACGTACTGCTTCTTAGTAGGATTATTACAAGATGTGGCAATGAACAGACGCTCTGAATCAAGTATATTCGCAGCTCTACCCAATGAAACCACGTCTAACCATCTTTTCAAAAAAAGTACCCCTTCTATTCGTTTCCCATAACAACACAAGATAGTATTTATAGCCCGACCAATCGTGTTTAGTCTTATATTTGTTGCGCTCCAATCAATTTGGAGTTAACATGGTAGGCTATTTCCGTAACGTAAGGTTTTTTCAAACACGTTATAAAAAAAATTTTATGAGCAGAAATGATTTCATGCTGTCAGGCACCCCCACTATTTTATTTTGGTTATAATTTGGTAATTCCTAGACTATTTGCGTAACGTTTTACATATTCTTTGTCAGCAAGCCCCAAGGAACCCAAATATACAAATTTAAAAGAGCTAAGTGGCTGCGTTCAAAATATGCAATTTCTTCTACCTCCTGTTTCGAAGATGTGCTGTCTGGGTACTGTAATGTTTTCAAACGTAAACCCATCTAATGTCATCTTTTCTAATAAGCGTTTTTCAGGATTTTAAAACCTAACTCTGGGAAGGTTAGTGTTTTTATCACTGTCCGTCTGAAAAAAAAGTTAGTGCATGTGGCCTTACACGCGTGATAGTAGTAATTGTGTATCGCGCGACGCGAGTTTAGTGTTGCATGTGTCCTTGTTTTCATCCGCCCCTCTCTCTTTCTATTTGAGTCCATCTGTTCGTTCGTTTTGGTAACGTAGTATAATTAATGTTAGGATTAATTTAGGTCATTACGCAGTGTGCCTCTCAATGTTTTTCTTAGAAATGCAATACCCGTTTTAATGTGTTGTGGAAACGCTTGTATTTATGCAGTGGCTTATATTTAACGTGGAAACGTTACAATTTGCAGACGAAGCATAAAACAAAGGGGATTTCGAGTACTGTCATTGTGACAGCACTGTTCTTTACCATTCTTCTTCCTTTTATAGAATTCATTTGTTAGGCTTTACATTTACCTTTTAATTTATATATGTGGATTAGAATATTTCACGACAGGACTGTGGAGGCTGAGATGCAAAGAATGAACCAGAGTTGGGGCACTGTACGAAGGATGGCCACCGACCGTGCAAAGTGGAATCAATTTGTTGTTGCCCTACAAGACGCCACTAGGCGTGATGGCCACTGACTGCTTTGACGGTCGGTGGTTAAGGATCGAAGAAGAAGAAGAAGTTATAATTGTTACCTGAAGATCAGTAGAATATCATCATAGTTTTATGAAGATCAGTAGAATATCTTCATTGTTTCATGGCGATCACAGAAGGCCACGTCTAGCATGTCTGCTTCATCTTTTTTTTTCCTTAATTAGTTGACATGAAGTATAGTGGGGCATGTTCTTAGGGGCTATCCAAATAAGTCGCCCATGTCGTTAGGGATAGGATTAAGATTAGGGTTAGGTTAATTATTTCTAACCCGTAACACCCTATTACTGCGCCTCTTAATTCTTTTAAAGGCCGTATCGAACACACGTCCCACTGTTGTTCATTTCAACTTGTTTTTGTTTGTGTGTTTTGTGTTTTCGTTTTCTTTTTGCAGTCGCACATTTGAACTTCATAGTTTAAAAAAAAATAGTCAATATATTTTGACTCTTTATACCAGTGGAGCGCTCAAACTCCTGGTTCATCATTCTTTAAACAGTCAGTAACTGACTACTAAAATGTGCGTGGGCTGGTTCTAAAATTATGAGTGGGCCTCATTAAAACGTTCATACAACAGGCCCGACTTGCCACGTGGCCGACAGCTTGTGTTTTGTTGACTGCAAGAACGCGGACTGGAGAAAGATAAAGTGAGATGGCCACGATGTATCTAGCATGTCTTATTTGCATTTTTGAATTCAGGCGCATGCCAGCTTGCGAATTTGTATCCGCGTACCCACGGATTATTATATAAGCGTGGTTCGACCACTCGTACAAATGTTGCGTTGATAGCTGAACAAATCCTGGTAGCCAGTGTGTATGTGTTGGCGGTTGCGCATGGGCGGGACACCGTTTCCGTGAAAATACGATTACAAGATCCATGCTACTGTTAGCGAAACACCTGAAGGTGGATGCATTCTGTCAGAAGTGTACGTAAGTATCGGGGAATCGCTGTGCAGTGATGTACTTCTGCTGGTAGGGTTAAAGACGATTACAGTTACAGCAGTGATTCTTAATCTTTTTTTTTTATGCCATGGGCCTCTTTGATTGTCGTGCGAAGGTCACGAACACACTTCTTAGAAGAAGAAAAAATTCTTATAAATGCGTCATTAAAAAATGTTATATTTTAAGTTTTAGGTTATGTGCGCCGACCCCTAGAACCCGTTGACAGAACCCAAGGGGTATGTGTACCACAAGTGGAAAGGGGGGGAGGGGGGGTGACAATCAAGACGTTAAAGAGTTCATAAATGGGCGATTCCGTCGAATAAAGGGATTATTATAGTATGAGAAGATTCCCACGTGGACCTGGGGGGGGGGGGGGGGGGGTGGGGGGACGAGAGAACAGTAGAACAAACGGTGAGAAAGAGACGCTGCTGTTAGACAGGACACACACCTGAGGAAACCTGTTAATAGCATTACAAGACAGTACTTGTTCTGGAACCCACAGGGTAAGAGACCAAAAAAAACACACACTGGGAGTAGGCAGTATGGGAGTAGGCAGTATGGGACATACACGACAGGGATTTGTTTTAAAAAGACACGGAAAGTCCAAGAAGGAGTGGCACTGGTCAAGAATACTTATCGGGAATTCGATGACGTCATGTGCATCATCACCCGTGTGTTACCGGGGACCAAAAGGGCAGCAAAGAATAGTAACACTGTACCCTACCATGCATGTCGTAAAAAGCGACTAAGGAGGTTTGGGCATGAAGCTGGTTACCCCATCCCATAAAAAACTTCAACAAACATGGACAAGTCAAATACAGAATATAAATCAACGCTGCCGCCCAAGACAGAAGAAGGTCCCCTGGACAGGATGCGCATGAAGCAACCCAGAGAAAGCCGAAAGGAGTCTGGATTGCCGACACCTTTTTTCGTCTAGGAAAATCTCCAGGATTGGCACCAGGAATGTTCGCACTCTATGTGAACAAGGGATAACCGCACAGATAGCAGCAGAAATGACAAATTACAGGATTGATATCCAGAGTCTCTGCGAGACGCGGTGGAAGGGCATAGAGAGGAGAAGATCGATCACAGGAGAAATGGTGTTGTCCTCAGGACATGAGGAGGAAAGAGCCCACCACAGTGACTGGGTGGCTCTAATGCTGTCTAGGGAAGCACAGAAGGCAATTATAGAATGGGAAGCAATGTGACCCAGAATTATAACAGCAAGGTTTAAATCAGCCAAAAAGAAAGTAAATATAAACATCATCCAGTGTTATGCACCAACAAATGATAAAGAAGAATCTGAGAAGGAAAACCTTTACACCAGATTACAAATTGTCTTGGGCAAAAAGAAAAGAAAGGACATCACAATTTTGATGGGGGACCTAAACGCGAAAATAGGTACAGACAACACTGGTTTTGAAGAAATCATGGGAAAAGCATGGATTAGGTATGATGAACGACAATTGGGAACTTTTAGCTAACTTCTGTGATTCACATAAACCAGCTATAGGAGGAAGCATATTTCCACATAAAAGAATACACAAAGCAACATGGACATCACCAGACCACAGAACTGAGAATCAGATTAATCACATATGCATAAGTAAGAAGTTTAGGTCATCATTACATGATGTAAAAGTATGTAGAGGAGCAGATGTGGAATCAGACCACCATCTTCTGTTGGCTAAAACAGAATTTAAACTTACAACGGTATATAGCTATAGACAACAGTACAATGTGGGATATCTAAGAAATCAGGAATTAAGAGAAAAAATTTATGTCACAGTATCCAACAAATACCAAGTACTCCAACAGCTGGAAGATGAAGCAGATACGGAAGACCACTGGCAACAAGTAAAAAATATATGGAACGAGACATGTGAAGAAGTACTGAGATAAAGAGAACATCGGCAAAAAGCATGGATAACAACAGAAACCATTAGCAAGATAGAAGACAGGAAAAAACAAGAAAGCAGATTTAAACAGAAGCAAAACCAGAAGCTCCAATGCCAAGGCTCATGAACTGTACATAGAATCAAACAAAGAAGTAAGAAGAAACATCAAAAGAGACAAAAGGAAGTATATTGAAGAGTTGGTAAGGGAAGCAGAGGAAATATGAGGGACCTGTACAACAACACAAAGAAGCTAACAGGGAAATATAAGCAAGCAAATGGCCTCATAAAAGATAAGAATGGAAAATTGCATAGTAATATACAAGAACAAATGAAGAGATGGACAGAACATTTTGAGGAACTTCTCAATAGACCAGCTCCAACTAATCACACAGACATCCAGCCAGCAGAAGAGGAGCTACACATCAGCTGTGAACGACCAAGTAGAGAAGAAATAAAGAAAGCCATAAAGCTTCTGAAAGATGGAAAAGCAACTGTTCTAGATGGCATTCCAGCAGAGGCCATCAAAACAGATTTTGATACCTCTACAGAGATATTATACAACCTACTTGGCAAAATCTGGGAGAGAGAGAAAA
Organism: Oreohelix idahoensis; assembly: GCA_024509875.1. Lineage (NCBI taxonomy): Eukaryota > Metazoa > Mollusca > Gastropoda > Stylommatophora > Oreohelicidae > Oreohelix > Oreohelix idahoensis. Next base: position 359,079 of record JAMPIV010001844.1, on the reverse strand, counting down.
TACCAGCAGAATGGAAGGAAGGTTAACTGGTCAAGTTGCCTAAGAAGGGAAATTTACAAGAGTGCACAAATTATAGATGAATAATGTTACTATCAGTGCCAGGAAAAGTATTAAACAGAATCATCATTGAGAAATTAAAAGAGTCCATAGACAAGTAACTGAGAGATGATCAAGAAGGTATTCGACAAAACAGATCCTGTACAGACCAGATAGCCACATTGAGAATAATAGTTGAACAAAGTCTGGGAATGGGCTACGAAAAGGCATTTGACAGTGTAGACAGAGAATCACTTTGGAAATTGATGAGGCATTATGGAGTTCCCATGAAGATCATTAACTTAATAAGGAAGACCTATGAAGACATGACATGCAGAGTTCTTCATGAAGGACAACTTACAGAACTGTTTAGGATAAGAACGGGAGTGAGACAGGAATGCCTCTTGTCTCCATTTATTTTCTTACCAGCAATAGATTGGGTTATGAAAACATCGACATCACACAACAGAAATCCAGTGGAATCTGACTAAACAGCTTGATGATCTGGATTTTGCAGAGAACTTGGCTCTTCTGTCCCATAACCATAATCAGATGCAAGAGAAAATGAAAATTCTCGATGAGAGGTCACAACAAGTGGGCCTGAAAATACACAGGGAAAAGACAAAGATTATGATAATAAATGCAAGAAATTATAACAAGGTTGAACTTGAAGAAACACCACTTAAGGATGTAGAATCGTACACATATCTTGGTAGTAATATAGACAGAGTTGGAGGGACAGACAATGATATCAAAATAAGAATACAAAAAGCAAGAGGCGCTTTCATTGCATTGGGAAACATATGGAGAACAAGAGAAATCAAGTCCAACACGAAAATAAGAATCTTCAACTCAAATGTCAAGTCGGTCCTATTGTATGGCTCTGAGACATGGAGATCAACAAAAACAAAAACCAAAAAGCTACAGACTTTCATAAACGGGTGCTTGTGTAGAATAGAAGGATGGAAATGGTATGGCAAAGTCACAAATGTGGAACTGATGACAAGAACCAGACAACTGCCGGTAGAACAAGAGTTGAGAAGAAGACGCTGGCGATGGATAGGACACACAGTGAGGAAACCTATTGAAGGCAGTCCTTGTTCTGGAATCCACAGGGAAAAAGAGGCAGAGGTAGACCAAAAAACACATGGAGAAGAGAACTGGATACAGAGGTGAAAATGATGAGGAAAACATGGAAAGAACGCGCGGATGGCACGGGACAGGAAGACTTGGCATGTGTTTGTTGAAGGGTTATGCTCCTCGGGGAGCTAAAGGGTTTTGATTGATTGATGTGCACCACAGTTAACTGAAGTGCAATGAATGAACGTTACTTAATTGTGAAGAAGGGCCATCACCTACTCATGCGTGAAACTAGTAGACTTATAAACTGTTAATGTACCGTGAGAATTAGAATATATTGTCGGTATACAAAAGTATATACTCTGTATTTACACGGTTCAGAAAGGAGTAAAATATACGCCTGCATAATTCAGGATGCAAGCACGCAAAAGTATCAGGGTAAGTGTTTGTTCTATAGATAGAAATGGTGTTAATATATTCACTGTGGTGAGGCTAATATTACTTTTAAGTGAGAAAATGTCTGATGTTCGTGCTTAGGTCGCATAGTCCGGTGAATAGAAACAAAAACAAGTTAGTTAACCAGTCAAGGAAAAATCTACCTCTGTCTCTCTCTCTCTCTCTCTCTCTCTCTCTCTCTCTCTCTCTCTCTCTCTCTCTCTCTCTCTCTCTCTCTCTCTCTCTCTCCCCCCGCCCCTTTCAAGCTTAGCAGGCCGGAAAGGGGATATACATAATAGGCCATTTTGTAAGTTGGTAGCATTTGGAACAAAGAGACGAGCAGAAGTAGAACAGTGATAAATTCGTGTCTTTTGTCATTGATACATTCACATCATGGATGTAATGACATGCAGTAATTTCACTTTGAGATGCGTGTTAACGCAATGTTATTGCTTGTCTAATGACACTGGACAACAAATTTTGACTTTTTGTGTGTATCTGAGATTAAATCAAGTTACCTTTATGATGTTTGGGCTGCTGAACATGAAAATGGCCGTTAAAACACCAGATTAGCTCTAGTTTTTTAAATATCTGTAAAACAAGTTTTACACATTTGCATATACATACCATATGATAATAATGCTCATAGCGGAAATGATTCACAGCGACGCCTTTTTGCCTGTCGCTTATAATGAGTTTCTGGAGCATCTCTCACAAGGTTCCAACAATAGTCTGCTAGCACTGCTGCATTCCATTTCCATGGTACCTTTTTTCGATGGTAGTAATGTCCTGATGAAATCGTTCCTCATGCTCGTCACTGACAGCACCGCAGTTAGCAGGGAAGAAATCCAGATGATGTAAAAAGTGTAATTTCAAAGACATGTTGCACCCTAGTCTCTCGTAGCGCTGCAAGAGGGTTTCTACAAGCTCCTGGTAATTATCAGCCTTATTTTTTCCTAGAAAGTTTGTGGCCACTTGCTGGAAAGCATTCCAAGCTAACTTTTCATCACCTGTGAGGATATCATCAAAACGCTGATCTCTGAAGAGCTGACGTATCTGTGAACCGACAAATACACCTTCCTTGATTTTGGCCTCACTAAGTCTGGGAAATTTATCAGAAGGTATAAAAATCCTGCCCCATTTCGATCCATGGCCTTTACAAAATTCGTCATTAGTCCAAGTTTGATGTGGAGAGGAGGGACCAAGATCTTGTGGTAAAATGTTACCATTATGGAGCAGCACAGCTTTCAAGCTCAACTTGGACGAATCAATGAACAGCCTCCAATCGTTGTCTTTGTAGTTGATGTGCAGTGCTGCCATCAGACCCAGTATACCAACGCAAGCAATGAGGTTATCTGTTATTTTGAAATATGGAAGCAGACCTTTTTGCCTAGCACGAAACACAAACACATGCACATTCTCTTCTAGAAGATTCCATTGCTGCAATCTGGACCCCAACAGCTCTGCTTTATTTTTTTGGCAATTCCAGATCTCTCACTAGATCATTCAATTCACTCTGGGTAATTGTATGTGGCTGTACAGACTCTTCAATAGGCACGAAATCAGGATCTCTTGATGTAGATGCTCCCACGGGTGATGGATGTCCACCGGCCTTATTATCTTCTTCATCATCCAGAGCAGCGGTTCCCAACCTGTGGTACGCGTACCCCTGGGGGTACGCGACAGGACGTTCAGGGGTACGCGAAAAAAATTGAGTAATGGCGGAAAAAAGATACATACGTCCAACTTTTTTTTGAAGACCATCCTTTCCAACTTACTTCAAAGTTACACGACTGTGATTGGCTTCAGAGTCTTGCATACTTATCGGATATTTTCCTACAAATAAACAAACTAAATTTGGCACTTCAGAATAGCTCGGTAACGATCTTCAATGCTTCAGACAAAATTGAATCTATGATTAAAAAATTAGATTTTTGGAGGTCGTGTATTGAAAAAGGCCAGCATGAGGTATTTGAAACTCTGCACAATTTCCTATCTGAGAACGAGCTGCACCTCTCCCAGGAAATGAGAGAGAAAATAATTGAACACTTGAAAGGGTTCAAATCATCTTTGGAGAAGTACTTTCCGAAACCTGGAAAAGAGAACTACTGGATTGTAAATCCCTTTGAAGAAGAATATTTCCAAGCAGCCACATTATCAATCAACGAAAAAGAGAAGTTGATTGAACTTTCGACTGATACTACTTTAATAGCTGAATTCAAAGGAAAATTCCTTATTAACTTTTGGGGAGACATCAGCAGAGAATATGAACAGCTGACCGACAAGGCGCTTAAGTTTCTGTTGCCATCTACAAATACTGAGCTGGTGGAGAGGGCTTTCTCTTCTTATACCTTTATAAAAAAAAAAAATACAGTAGTAAACTGAATGCAGGTCCAGAATTGAGACTGTATCTTACATCACTTGAACCTGATTTTAAAAAAAAACTATGTGCCTCAAAACAAGCTCAAGGATCGCACTGAACATTTGTCATGGTCACGTGACATGTGTGTTATAAAAAGTGATTTCAACTTTTAACAATAACAACGTTTATATTATTATTATTAATAAATTAAATGTGTTAATTTTTATTGTAACTTCTGATTTTTAAAATGTAAAAATATATGCACTGTTTGTTCACCTTTTTATTACATTGTTTTTTAATCCCGTGGTTGGCCACTTTATTTCTGATTATAATCTATAAATTTTGAATAACAGCAACTATATTAATTTCAAATATTTTGCTAATATTAGGGGTACAATTTATAGACATGGGCTGCCAAGGGGTACGCAAGTGAAAAAAGGTTGGGAACCGCTGATCCATAGTATAAGATTCTGGTGGGTCTGGAACAGGAAGTCCTTCCCCGTGAGGCACTGGCCGCATAGCAGAAGGAATATTCGGATAGGCCACAGGCCGCTTTTTCTTCTTAGAAATACCATGTCCAATTGGAGGAGTCATGCAAAAGTAACAATCATTAAGATGGTTTGTCGGTTCCCTCCACACCATTGGAACTGCAAAACGCATCGATCGTCCTTTTCGGTTCAACCAGCAGCGCAGATTCGTTGCACAAGATTGACAACATATATGTGGGGCCCAATACCGGTCCTGGTCATCGATCTCACAACCAAAATAAAGGCTGTAAGCTTTCCTTAAACCCCCCCCCCCCCCCCCCACCCCACGATCTTGAAAACTAGAGCTAATTCGCGATTTTATAAGTTCATATTCGTGATCAGCATGTCCAAATTAGTTAAAAATAGCTACTTTTGTCTCGGATACATTTTGGCTGTTGTCCAGTGTAATCAGTGGCGTACTTATGGGAGTGCCACCCCAAGTTACAGCCAGAAAAGGATTGGGGGGGGGGGGTGCCATCGGTCACCATTGACAGTACTATACTGTTTCTTAGCAAGTAAATGTTTTCCTGTGTTTATTAATGGTGGGGAGAGGTGCCAAGGTTAGGATCCTACCCGGGTGCCAAATATACTACTGGACAAAAGTTAAGGGCCACCATTCAGTTTAGACAAGGTTTATATAATTGATTGGCAAACTGTAAAGACAAGTGAAAATGTCATTAAAACTGAGCTCAGAGAAATGTGTATACATTTCTGTGTGCACTAGGTTAATTTCTTTTAAATGTCAAAAAACTGGGTCACTTTAACCCGCACGTGAAAATTGCCATTGTTGCTGCAAAAACTCGTGGTTTTTGCAACACGCCCCACTAGTTCAAAAGGTGAAAAAGGGAGTTGAATTTGAATGCACGTGGAAAATGATCATCGGTAAAGAGTGTTCACCGTTGGTATGCAATAAATCAGTATGACAAGTGGTCGAAATGATCACTGCATTAGCCATGCCACCAAGGAGAAGTCTCAGCACTGTAGACCGTGGTCGAGCCATGGCATGGATTCAGGATGGTCAATCTGTTCGTCATGTTGCAAGACGTTTAGCAGTGTCCCACTCTACCATTCAGAGACTTCTTGAGAGATTTCAAGCTACCGGACATTTGGAAAATCGACCCTGCTCACGAAGAATTATATAAACCTTGTCTAAACTGAATGCCGGCCCTTAACTTTTGTCCAGTAGTATACTTCAAGTACGTCCAAGCTGATAATGTTATTTAATTTTATACATCGTCTTCATAATCGTCGCCATAATCATTTCTCCTTCTCTTTTTCAGAGCTTCGTATGGAGAATATGATTTCAGTTATTTAAATTGTTTATTCAAGTTCCTTCATCTTTTCTTGATCGTGATATCGATGTCTAGTTTTCATCCGTGAGTGTGTGTGTGCATGCGCGTGTGTATATGTGTGTGTGATTTTTTTTATTTTAAATCTCTACTTCGTTCGCACTATGAATTCCAGATGTACAAAACTGATTGCCTTGTGATGCTAATAGCTGGTTCTCTCCGTTTTTGTTAGCGTAATTTCCTCACCCCCTTATGCCATGATATTTTGTTATCGATAAGTTTCATATTGACAATCGTATCTTTCCATCGTAACCTTTATTAAGTTGGGAAATTATTGGTTGTTGTTTGCTCGCCATGTATCAGAAACATACAGTATAATTTTCTTGACATTTGAGTTGAAAATTCTTCTTTTATTTATATGCATTTTCCAGTACAGTCAAAGTCTCTACCCTTCCCCCTTCCCATTTTAAACCTTCTGTAATATCACAGTCGGCTTCTCAAGATCTGCTTATGTTGTTGCTAGTGTAATAGTTCACGTCATGATGGGATTGTTTCTCTATTGTTGCAGTCTATCATGTTCAGAATCTAGTCTCAATATTTTCGTTTTGTTTGGCAAAGTTACCGGGTTCCGAAACCTGGTGGTCTCGTTCCAGTCTAACCAGCTGTAAATGGGTATCTGGATATGCACATGAGTTAAGGAAGGCAAAGGCAGCGTGGAATGAAACTGGTCATTCCCCCTCCTCTCACAAAAAACTGGACCAAGTATGGTGAAGTCTGCAACACTTTACGCAGATTCTATTCTGGGACTGCCTATGATTTTCATACCTTGCTGTTGTGATCTCTCATCGAGTATGTCAGTTTTGTCGGTCGTGCATCTGGTTGTAGTTATATAGTGGAAGGACAAAGGTCACCAGAAACGTTTCTCCCCCCCCCACCCCCCCCCCCCCCCCCCCCTCTCCCTCCCTGGGTTAGGCGGTTTTGCCATAGTCCAATGAGTTCCATCAAGGTAGAGGAAGACCAAAGAACACGTGGAGACGAGAGCTGGACACATACATGACATGGGTGAAGAAGACACAGAAAGACCTTGACCTGATGGCACAGGACAGGGAAACTTGGGCATCAGTTTGTTGAGCCTATGCTTCTTGTGGAGCTGACAGGTGAAGAAGAAGACGAATGAATTCCATAACAATCTCACATCGTCGTATTAAAAATTTGCCAACATGTTTAGCTTCCGTTGGAATGGAGGTCACGTCTTTGTCACGTGACTTGTCAGTTTTTACACGCTAGCCGACTCTACAGCCGTGTACTTACTTGTAATTTGTCCATAAATTCGTGTATGTTATAAAAAATGTGCATTGTCATAAATCTTACCTTGATTTTTCTTTCACGTTCAGTATCTGTCCCTCCCATATTATACCTACCGTCGATGACCTTCACGTGTCGTAACCTCTCTTGTTCACTTAGATACCTCTGACTTAGAGCATGGTTTCTTAACTTGTTTTGTGCCACGGACCCCTTTGATTGTCTTGTCATGGCTACAGACCCCTTTGATTGTCTTGTCAGGGCTACGGACCCCTTTGTTTGTCCGATGAAGGCCATTGACCCCTTTGTCAAATGAAGGCTGTAGATCCCTCTGATTGTCAAATGAAGGCTGTAGATCCCTCTGATTGTCAAATGGGGGCTGTAGATCCCTCTGATTGTCAAATGGAGGCTGTAGATCCCTCTGATTGTCAAATGGAGGCTGTAGATCCCTCTGATTGTCAAATGGAGGTTATAGTCCCGTTTGATTGTCCGATGAAAGCCATGGATTCCCTTCTGGTAAAAAAATGTACATAGAAGCATAATAATAAAAAACAACAACTTTACATTCTAAACTTTATATTATGTATACGGGCCCCCATAGAATCCATTCATGGACCCCCGAAGAGGTTGTGGACCCACATGTTAAGAAACCCTGCCTTAGAGTATCCACCTGTCCAAAGAAGTGTCAAATCTTTCCTTAGATTTAAACCCAAACCTGTCAGTTACTTTCTCTAACCATTTAAACATGAAACCTAAATAACTAACAGACAACATTCCTGGATTCATGACATGTCACCATGTACATTCTTTTGATGACCTTGAACTGTCACAACCTATCTTGCTGACCTTGAACTGTCTCAGGATAATCACTTAAGCCACTTGTCTAACAGATTTCAGCTCCAGATCCTTTACGTTTTGTATTTCCTTTCTGTACATCGTTCGGAGACCCGTATAGTTCCCGAGGGTCTCTGATGAAGCAAAGAAAGAATAGGACCCCCGCCCTGCCCCCTCGGGCGTGCCGAACAGGGCCCCTATATGAGGTTATGCATGAGGCTGGAAATCTCAGCGTGTAAAACAAATTGTTACAAAAAGCACCGTTACAAGGACATGGAAATGCTTGGCACAAGCTTCCTATAAGCGGACTAGCAGCATTGGTGGCTCCGTGCTCCATAGCAACGAAAAGGAACACGATGAAATCGTTCGGATATGAAACCGTCCTTTAATCTGGACAAACGGAACTAAATCGTAACTATGCGCGCACTGACTGCACGCGGTCATTTCAGTCCGACCTATTTGTTTGGCAATGACAAACGCCTTTCTCACATGATAGATATCAACCTTCGTATCCTCAAGGGGTCAATGGTTAGTGTGCTCCTGCCCTTGCTATTTGTTTACGCAGGGAAGCTGGTCGTAAATTAAGACAGCTTACAGGATTCATCTTGAGAACAGATCTTTGTCAGCAAAACGTTTCCGTTGCGTAGCCTTGGCGAGACACTGCCATAAACAGCAAGTTTTTGATTGTTACTGCTGTTGTGGCACTGTAACGGCTGCAGGTCTGTTTTCTGATCTATTATTGTTATTATTGCTGCAAGTAATGCGACTACTGAACTACTAGTGATGTTGCTACTTCAACTACTACTACTGTTACATCGTTACAATTACTGATGACTGCTCCAGGTTTGCAATTTTCAACAGGAACAATTAGTATTCATACCCTTCGATATTTAGTAAAGGAGACTGAGCACCTATGGGTTTGCCCAGATTGTAAAGATGTTGATTGTGATCAACAATAACAGTATGCAAGTAATGCTATAAGTTTGCCACTGCTGCAATAAGAAAAAGAGTAGCCACTACTACGGCAACTGCTAGTACTCATCATCATTACCATTCACGCCCTATGGATCACACGTCTTCATGATGTTAGTCATACATAGACTAATACTGCAAGTACTACTTTAGTACTGACACTGTTGCTGTATCTTCTCATATTACTACTGTAACAATTTAAGAAAAAGAAATTATGATGTGAGTAGTTTGTTGAGGGGACATTTCTGATGCGCCTAAAATTCAGTCTAATTAATGTTTTTGTGTTACGTCATTAGCATCATCATCATCTTTTTTACTCCATTTGAAATATGGAGCCATCTCCACATATGATGACCACATATGATGACCACATATGACCTACACAAGGCCATCTCCACATATGATGACCACATATGATGACCACATATGATGACCTACACAAAGCCATCTCCACATATGATGACCACATATGATGACCACATATGATGACCACATATGATGACCACATATGATGACCACATATGATGACCTACACAAAGCCATCTCCACATATGATGACCACATATGATGACCACATATGATGACCTACACAAAGCCATCTCCACATATGATGACCACATATGATGACCACATATGATGACCTACACACAAGCACAAACTCATGCAGTGATGGTTTTATGTACATATTTTTTGTATGATGAGGTTGCCATGCAACACCTTACATTAGTTGCCTAGTTACAATAATGCCCAAGGGATCATTAGACCTATTCTTTCATTGTCTCCTCAAATCTCCAGAAACGGGTTTTTTAAAAATTGTATATTATTCATTAATTGTTGCTGTAGTTCTCTGTAAAGTGAAAAGGTCTGGTGATGATGTTGTTGTCGGCGCTGTTGATGGTGTTTATAACTCATAAAGTCTGTGTCTGTATTAGTCAACACTCCAGATGTTATAAAAGCTGATCGTTTGTTTCCTGGGTTAACCAGAAAGACATTTGGTTGTTTCCTGGGTTAACCAGAAAGACATTTGGTTGTTTCCTGGGTTAACCAGAAAGACATTTGGTTGTTTCCTGGGTTAACCAGAAAGACATTTGGTCTTGTTTAGGGCTTACCTTTATCTTATCCTTTTGACTTTACTAACTGCTTTTATCTTCCGTATTGTCTTTACCATAATGGTTTTTTTTTTAAAATGAACTATCATGTAAGCTAAATATTTATAAGGTTAGACAAAAGTGATGTCCAAACCAGTTCTTGAATAATTTAACCATTTTATTTTTATCTGTAACAGTTGTCACCCTTGTTTCTGAAATACACAACATTGCAACATGATCCATTTCTCCTCCTCTCCCCCCCCCCCACACACACACTTTACCAACTTTAGAGTCCACACTCTGCCCCACAACGTTGATCAGAAGCCAAAGTACTAAAAACGATAATAATTTATGATATTGCAGTAGATTACAATGTGCAAAATGTAATGTAAACAAACCCCCCCAAAAAACCGGAGTTTTAATCTGGCCTGGGTCACTCCTTATTTTCCTTGACAAAAAGTGTAACACAGTTATCTTATCTTGTTTGTCATGTGATACAAGAAAAAAAAAATTTAATGTTAAAAAAAATTCATTTATAAAGCCACAACTATTTGTTTTGTTTCTTCCTGTTGGTGAGATCTGACCACCCGTCACTTCTTGAATAAGAGACTTTAAAGTTGAGACAATGTCGGACCTGTATACCTTCAGATGGGACAATATGTGTTTTATTAATCTGTATGGCATTTCATCTGCTGTTATTATTGTTTGAACCAAAATATTTTTTTATTTTCTGCTTTTTTATTTTCTGTATTCTTCCTACATCTTTTGCTTCTTCATCATTTTGATTATTAAACTCCACATTTTGAATATTAAACTCCACATTTCGAATATTAAACTCCACATTTTGAATATTAATTTCCACATTTTAATATTAAACTCCACATTTTGAGTGTTAAACTCCACATTTTGAGTGTTAAACTCCACATTTTGAGTGTTAAACTCCACATTTTGAATGTTAAACTCCACATTTTGAATGTTAACCTCCACATTTGAATGTTTAGCTCCACATTTGAATGTTTAGCTCCACATTTTGAGCTCCATTACTGGAACTACTGTTGCTATTCATACCTTTATTGTCTTGGTAACATCCTCATTATCTAACACTTTCTTAACATTTCCTAAAAGGAGTTTTTACATTTTCCAATCTTCTTTGGTACCTGTTTTTTTTAAAACTTTACTGACATTTTTCTATCCACTTGTCTTTGTAACTGTCATGGTAAGAAGCAAAAGCTTTGAGTGGCAGAATGGTTAGAGTGCTTGCTACTCGATGCAAACAGACAAGGTTAGTAACCAACCCACATGACACTCCAGTCTACTCAGTTGAAAAAATAGGTGACTGACTCTGCTGTTGAGTTAGGGAACTGGTCACACACCCTTCCCCCACTTCACAAAGCTAAGACCTAGTATAAGTGAAATCTCTAACACTTCATTCCCCTATGGCAGTATCTGTTATAAAACTACCTTTACCATTATGTAGCAGACTATTGTGCTGTTCCCACCAATTTTCCAAATATGTTTACTTCAACTTCATTGGTGACATTTGTTGTTTGTGTCATGGCTTTGTTTACTAAGGCTTCTTTTTGTTTGTCTGTTACCTTTCATTTATTGAATCATAACCTAGCTGTATGTGCTTGATTGATTTTATGATTTTTGTTGACAGTGAAGAGATATTGTTTAGATACGTTCTTTGTTTATTTTTGGTTAGATAACCAAATGATGTGGGCATTTTTTTATTTTCAGTGGAGACCCAAATTCAGGATGGGGAGTACCGAACCAAGGACAGACACAGCTAAATGTGGTCACCACAATCTTCCCTGTACACACAACTCAGAGTGGCCCATTTACTCACAACACACCAGGGTTTGCCAACACTACCATGACAGGTGCATCTGGCCACGCCCAGCCACCCCAGGGCCCGTATTCTGGCATGAACAAGACTGGTTATAACCCCCAAGTTATGGCCCCTTACAAGTAAGCCATTACACAGTTCTGCTGCTGCTTTTTCCGATAACTTCTTTGATGAGAGGCTATTCTACTTCTAGCAGTGCCGTTGTGGCTAGCATATGTGGTCAGCCCTGTCTTTAAAACTTCTTGATGAGAGGCTATTCTACTTCTAGCAGTGCCGTTGTGGCTAGCATATGTGGTCACGTCCTGTCTTTAAAACTTCTTGATGAGAGGCTGTTCTACTTCTAGCAGTGACGTTGTGGCTGGCATATGTGGTCACATGTCTTTACAAACTTCCTTTCCGTATTCAGTAAATCAGTACCTTTTAGCACTTAAGGACCATAGGCTTTCAGCAAACACATGCCAAGTCCTCCTCTCCCATGCCATCAGCTCCGGATCTTTCCTCATTATTTTCATTTCTGTGACCAGTTCTCTTCTCCATGTGTTCTTTGATCTGTGACCAGTTCTCTTCTCCATCTGTTCTCTGGTCTGCCTCTACTTCTGTTATCTTGGGAATTCCAAAACATGGACTGCCTGATAATGCTATCAACAAATTTCATCCATCGCCAGCATCCTCTTCTCATCTCTAGCATCCTCTTATCATCTCTAGCATCCTCTTCTCATCTCTAGCATCCTCTTCTCATCTCTTGTACCTGTGGCACTTGTCTGGTTCTCCTGGTACTGTTGATCAGTTCTGTTGTTGACTTTTTCCATGCCATAACTGTCAAGTTATGTTCTTCTTGTCATCCTCTTATCTCTTTTTCCATCAATTTTGCTTGTTAATCAAATGAGGATTTTTTGTCTTTTTTTTTTTTTTTTGGTTTCTGTTTTTGTTGCTAATTTGCAGATTGGAGTTTGACACATAGAAGCCACGAGGTGTTTTTTTAATTATATTTCTTCTTGCTGTCATATAACCACATCTATTTCTGTCATGAATTTTGGAGTTTGTCTCAGGCTTCTCTCATCTACCATACAGTTTCTCCCTCAGAGGAGTTGGTGACAAAGGCCATACTGCTAATCTGCACCTTTTGTGAAGTGAACATTCCTTGAGGACGTGTTCTACTATTTGCTTGTGTTCCCAACATGGGCACATGTCTGTCTCTTTATCTGATTTTTAATTTGTTGAGCAATTTTGTTGAAGGTATAAAGTGTAATTATAACTGTTTCAATTTGTGTGTCATGTTTTGCAAATGCCTTGTCCTGTTGTCTTTGCTATTATTAAGATTTTTTCCCAATTTTATTATTTACAGCGGTTATCCACCCACCCCCAACACTCCAGGCTCCAGCCAGCCCCCAATGCCTGGGAATGGGCCTAGTGACTACACAGCACCACCAGGAGCACTGTCAGCAGCCGCTTATGTGGCAGCAGCCGCAACTGCGACGGCAACAGCAACTGCAACAGCCAGCATGGTTGCCATTCAGGAGCAACAAAACCAGCAGCAAATGAATATAAACATGCAAATGAACATGAATAACCAGTACGCAACTAGCATGCAGGTAAAAAAACCAAAGCATAAAACCACCTTACCACAGAGTCATATCCCACAATGCAGATAGTAATACAGACAGATTTGACCATCATCCATGTTCACTCACATGCCTGAGGGGCCGTTGTTCTATTCTTTCTTTGTCTGGTCAGAAACTGCACCAGACATAGTTAGATACACTTACTAGAATGGGCTGTGATCTTGGCTGCCATATCCAGAGTTGACAAATTCTACTTCTATGTTTGTGGTATTCTATCTTAGTCCTCTAAATGAACCAATGCTAGACTCTTGTCGTTCTTAACATTTATTATACATAGAGATACAAACATGTCTAACATCTCACAACGGCCATTATTCCAAGTCCCGTAACTCTCTCCTCATATCTAAATATAGGACACTACAATGGTGATGTAACATCGACAGTTCATCTCACATGGATTGGGGGAAAACATGACACAAACTCCATGCAAACAAGTCTCCAAGATGATATATTCACTTTTCAAAGTTACAGTGGGTGGTGATCCAAGCATCCAAAAAGTCCTACATAAGCAAATAATCTACGACCACAGTATCAAACACAATTGGACGCCGTGTGAAACGAAGAGAATCTTATCTTAATATCTTAGAATTGAACATCCTCGACTCATCTATCAATTCAGATGCCAGCAAAATGCAGCATACTACTCACAACCATCCTGCCTGTCGGAAAAATCCACATCCAACTGCCTCATTCAGCTGTCACACTCTTTTTACTCCACAAACTGTCCTCTTTGCAGTTCACACTTATTTACTGACAAGTTACTGGAACTCAGAACACTGGGTACTCAGAATAAACCCCAACTCATGACACCTCAGACACTGCTTATCTAGCATTTTACAGTACCCTCAATACTCATCCAGCTCAGAAACACACAGTATAACAAAGCTGCCGTTGGAGCATACAGAATCAACAACTACATATATCATAACCTATAACATGCCTTGACAATTAACATATAATATATACTGCTTATAGGTGTAACCTCTGCAGAGGTCATGACACTCAATGTGAGCAACCCTGAGCCCATATCAGTAAGGAATCAGCAACTGGTACAGACAGACACCTTCACATACCTAGGATGCATAGTAACACCAAGCGGGGCAAGCAAAGACATCAACAACAGAATGAACAAAGCAAGAACAACCTTTTTTAGCCTAAACAACATCTGGAAGTCCTCTCAATACAGCACAAGCACAAAATTAAGATTATATCAGAGCTATGTGCTTTCTGTGCTTCTCTATGGTGCGGAATGCTGGAGAGTTACAGAGAAGGAAATGTCGAAATTGTCCTCTTTTCACACAACATGCCTAAGAAAAATTCACCGAATCTTTTGGCCGAATACCATCACCAACCAAGATCTGCTTACTCAGAGCAAGCAAGAGGACATGCACACCATCATAGCTGGCAGATGCTGGAGCTGGGTTGGTTATGTCCTCAGAAGAGATCCCAATGCCATCACAAGAACAGCTATGCTTTGGACCCCTGAAGGAAAACGAAAGAGAGTCCGACCAAAAACAACTTGGTGGAGGACTGTGGAGGCTGAAATGCAAAGAATGAACCAGAGCTGGGGCACTGTACGAAGGATGGCAACCGACCGAGCAAAGTGGAATACATTTGTTGTTGCCCTACAAGACACCATTAGGCGTGATGGCCACTGACTGCTTTGACGGTCGGTGGCTAAGGATCAAAGAAGAAAAGAGGTGTAAATTGATTTAATAAATAATGCATATTCTGTTACGTGGTATCATTCAGTTCAAATTCTGTGCATACAGTCCACACAGCACAAAAGTGCTTCCAATCATAATTAAAACACCAGAAAATTGCACACAGTAACTCATTTTGTTAATTATGTGAGTATGAATATCTGATGTTCTTAAAACTGGGATGTCGTTAAGGGTTTTTTAATAATATATATTTCAAGTGAAACAATTTATTCATGAAAGCAATGAGCATTCATTTGACCATAAACAGACATAATTCAGTTATCAGTATGCACGTCACACAGTGTTGGATGGTGGCAACTTATACAGTGACACATATGTCTGTTTTCTCATGGTTAGAAACATTTATTTAACATTATTTATACAGCTATATTCACATTGAGCACCGTAGACATTCATACAAACGTCTATCCACCGTCGTAGATTGATGATGGTGTGGTACAACATGTTGCCATTGATTTTTCTATATTCGTTTATAATTATTTATGATAATATTATTGATGTAAATATTTACAGTAAGACCTTTCTTCATGGACACCCTGTTCAAAATCTAATATTAGCTGCATATTCATATTTCCAGGGATACCACCACCACGTATCTCAACGTTTTATATGTTTTTATAGATGTAGATAGGGAGCCCTGCATCGTTCTCTGAATTTTGTTATGAGAAATAGAAATACTAGGACCACTACACTCTCAGCCATGTCATACAAGGTGACTAATATGAGGTTGTGTATGAGGCTGGCAACCTCATCATATAAAGCAAATTGCTACAGAAACCACGGCTGTAAGAGCGTATGAATTCTTTGTACAAGCTTCCTGCAAGGTGGCCAGCTGTAGTGGTTGTGCCGTGCTCCATAAGGAGCAAAAACAGGAAAGTGACGATGAATAGATTTTACTTAAAATTTACACTTATTAATCATGCATATTTAATACTGCATTCATCACCTCAAAAAAGTTATTACTTAAACATTTAGCAATAAATAATTATTATCATTTCAAAATGTACAGAAAACGTTAAAATCTGCCACTGCATAAATTGTTGATTTGAAACTTATTTTCAGATGCCTCCTGGCCAACATCAGTATGGTAGCCAGTACCCACCTGCAATGCTAAGCCAAAGGCATCCCATGCCGATGGTAGGAGGGTCTTGTCCTGGTCCAGGACCGATAAAGCCAAATATGCCATCAATGTATAGCAGACGACAGGCACCCTATCACAACCCTTATGTGCAGAAAAGGCAGCCCATGTATCCTAATGGGGCACAGATGGATGTAAGAATTTCATTTTTGGTGTATGGGTTAGTTGAGTTGTCAGAATGTTGTTCATTTGTTAAAGTTGTGAAAAATGTTGTAAATTTATTGAAGTTTTCAGAATGTTATTCATTTGTTGAAGCTATCAAAATGTTCATTTGTTGAATTTGTAAAGATGTTGTTCATTTATTGAAGTTTTCAGAATGTTATTAATTTGTTGAAGTTATCAGAATGTTGTTATCAGAATGTTGTTTATTTGTTGAAGTTATCAAAATGTTATTAATTTGTAGCAGTTGTCAGAATATTGTTCATTTGCTGAAGTTATCAGAATGATATTCTTACTTCTATGAGAAACAAGACATGTGACTAGAAAACCCATAATAAACACATATAATTTAACCTTGTTACTTGCATTATGACTACATTTCTTTTTAAAGAAAATTTTTGGCGCAGGTCTCCTTCAACCTAGACACAGAGTCCGTAGGTTATATTATGGCACATGACCAAATATAAAAGACCTCGCGGTCTGGTAATTAATTTGTGTGTCATCATAAAACTGACATTTGCCACTGCTAAATGACAGAGGTCATTGTAATAATTTGAATTATCTGCAGCGTCACAAGTCAGTTTAAAAATAGTATCTATATATAACTCCTGCACAAGGTAATACATTATAACACTGCATTGGAGAATAAATATTTATTATAGTGAAAAGTAAAGGTCATTTGCTGGACCAGGCTTATTTATTTGACCTAATTGGTAACTTTATCCAAGACACTGTGTTTTCCTTTTTTTAATACTGTTTTTTTTTTTAATTCTAGAACACAATTATTGTTTTTGTTTTGTAAAGTTTGGAGCAGCTGTTGTTGTTGAACTAGGGCTGCTGAGCTTGTTGCTCATTTGCAGATGCCAAGCTAATCTCCTTGGCATTATCTACAGTGTAGATCTAGGATTTTCCTGCAGCTTTTCTGCCATTCTGCAACTTGTTGAGTTGGAGGCATGAGCTTCAATTTCTTTCCTGGCTATCCCACCCTGGCTTGGCATGCTTATAAAGAATCCTCACATCTGGTTTTAAGCTAGCAGGGGGGAATAGAGCTTGGGGCAGCACACTGTGCATTCCTGCCACCCAAGCAGGGTCTCCTAATAAGCAGAGTTAAAGTTTCAAGTAATTTTATTGACGAATTATCACTAAACATGGAAAGGTTAAAATGTAAAATAGAGAAATTATCAAATAAAACAACTATAATAGTTCAGATATAAAACAAATAGATTTGGATTAGTTGATATTCTATATTCTGCTACTTTGTCCTAATAGTTTGTCCCAGCTGTTCCGGGACCACATGGTCATCCCTACATGAATCCTCACCAACAGTACCCAGGCAAACCAGGATACCCACCTAGCCAACAGCCGCTGCCTTCTCCCACATATGGCATGCCTCAGGCCATGGGAGGCATGAGGCCTGCTGGGCCGTCACCATATCCTAATGGCCAGCACCCGTACATGACCCAGAGCCAGTATGGACACCCACAGCGACAACTTGGGCCTGCACCAACCTACAACCCATACCCAGGGCAGACAGTAAGTCCATCATTTTTATTTTTAAAACTTTCACTTTCTCCCTTCACCGATGCTTAAATATTAAACCATCCTTCACTGATGCATATGTTGTGTTATCACATCTTGTCAGAGGGACCTGTACATAAACCAGGTGGCCGAGGTTTAATTATTCTTCAGAACAATATATTTATCACCATAAACCTCATTTGCATTAACACAATGAAGTCACTAAAATATTAACAGTGTATTTACAAATGTATTTTCTGTATACTCTTTTCTGTATTTTAAAATGTATTTACTGTATACTTTTTTCCTCTCTAACCAGCACAACAGTTTCCCCCACTCACCTATCCCTGGTAATCCCACCCCACCCATAACTCCAGGAGCAGTTCCAGGCTACCCTGGGGACATGAAGCCTACTTACCCACCTGATGTCAAACCGATGGTGAAGTCAAGTAAGTCTTAAGTCACTTATATTAGTTCTACTCGCAGTTTTAATGAGCGTGTCTGTCATACGTCATTGTGATTTGACAAGCTCAGCTGTTACATGAAATATGGGAGAAAAAAAGCTACATTTAGGTCAATGATTATCACTGATGATACATTTACAGATCCAGATGAGATGAGGTTGACATTTCCAGTCAGAGATGGTGTTGTGCTACCTCCGTTCAGATTGGAACACAATCTTGCAGTCAGCAACCATGTGTTTCAGCTCAGAGAAAATGTTTACAATACCCTCATGTACAGGTTAGTGTTATGTCATCACACCTGTTACTGTGCTGAATGTTAAGTGTTACTGGGCAGGTAAGAGTCAGATGCCTTATCATGTGCTCCAGGTTGGAGTAGTGGGATGCCATGTGTGCGTTATTGATCCTGTGAGCTGTCAGGAGGTGCCATGTGCTCCTGGCTGGTTCAACCAAACTAAACAGGTCATGGGGAAGTGGGTGGACAGAGAGGACACAACCAGTCCTTCAGTTTTGGGGGTTAGGTTGTACCAGGACAGAATATTACAGAACCCGCAACCATAGCAAAAGAACCATCAGCCAGAACCCAGAAGAATCCCAACTAAAAAGGCTCACAATGTGACCTAGTGAAAGTCAGATACTGATGGGGAGGCTAGTAATGGAATAATGCAATAATGACAAGAGATGTTTTAGGAAAACCCTTCATCTGTATTTGTATATCTCATTATTATACTCATCATCATCATCACCATTCAACTCACCAAGTATAAGCCTTCAACAAACTTAAAGCAAGTCCTCCTGTCATGTTTGATCAGGTCAAGTTCTTTTCATGACTTCCTCACACTTTCATTTCTGTCTCTGGTTCTCCTCTCTGTGTGTTCTTCCTTAACTCTGTATCTCTCTTACCCTGGGGATTCCAGAACAAGGACTGACTTTTAATGCTATCAACAGGTGTCCTCAGTGTGTGTCCTAACCTATCCATTGTTGGTGTCTTCTCATGTTCCACCAGCACTTGTTTAGTTCTTGTCATCACTTCCACATTAGTGGTCCTACTTGTCTAGTTCTTGTCATCAGTTCCACATTAGTGGTCTTACTTGTCTAGTTCTTGTCATCAGTTCCACATTAGTGGTCTTACTTGTCTAGTTCTTGTCATCAGTTCCACATTAGTGGTCTTGTCTAGTTCTTGTCATCAGTTCCACATTAGTGGTCTTACTTGTCTAGTTCTTGTCATCAGTTCCACATTAGTGGTCTTGTCTAGTTCTTGTCATCAGTTCCACATTAGTGGTCCTACATGTCTAGTTCTTGTCATCAGTTCCACATTAGTGGTCCTACTTGTCTAGTTCTTGTCATCAGTTTCACATTAGTGGTCCTACTTGTCTAGTTCTTGTCATCAGTTTCACATTAGTGGTCCTACTTGTCTAGTTCTTGTCATCAGTTCCACATTAGTGGTCTTACTTGTCTAGTTCTTGTCATCAGTTCCACATTAGTGGACTTACTTGTCTAGTTCTTGTCATCAGTTCCACATTAGTGGTCTTACTTGTCTAGTTCTTGTCATCAGTTCCACATTAGTGGTCTTGTCATACGATTTCAATCTTTTCTATTCTATGCAAGCACCTATTTATGAAAGCCTGTGGTTGTTATTTCTGTAGTTCTCTGTTTCAGAGATAAAAAGACATGGACAAATCTCCAGTGAATGACACAGGCAGAAAGGTTTCCTTTGATTTTGTTGAAGGCCTATGCCCTTTAGGAAGCAGAAGAGCAGTTATGATAATAAACAATCAATCTCAGTCAATCAAATTATTACAGGTCGGATCTTGAGCTGCAGCTGAAATGCTTCCATCATGAAGATCGTCAGATGAGCACAAACTGGCCAGCCTCGGTAACAGTCAGTGTTAACGCCACACCACTCAATATTGAGAGAGGAGACAACAAGTCTACACACAAACCACTGTACCTCAAAGATGTCTGCCAGGCCGGCCGAAACACAATCCAGATCACAGTCACTGCATGCTGCTGCGTAAGTGTTCCATCTCAGTTTTATTAGTGTTGCCTCATTTTGATTTGTCAGAGTTTAGCCGTCTAAAACATGGATTGGAATATTTCAGCTTACCTGTGTTAAGAATAGACAGACGTCGGGAACTAAATAGTTTAGCCAGGCAGTATTTAACAAACAAAAATTAATATATCGTGGTTGATGAATGTATGATAAGAGTGTGTTGGTTTGACAAAGATCTGGTAAAACAAATCAATTAAGGGAAATTAAGAATAAACTAAATATTAACCTACATGCCCCCAAGCTTGCAGATTATTAAGGACCTAGTTGATGAGTAGAGTATTGAATGGCTAATAGTCCAAGTAGAAGACACTGGTGTTGGATCGGAGACAAATTTAAGAAACCTGTTAATAGGATTACCAGGCAATCCTTGTTCTGGAATCCTCAGGAAAATAGATGTAGAGGGGGGGATACTGACAACACATGACAAAGAGAACTGGAGACAAAAATGAAAAGCGATAAATCAGAAATGGAAGGACCTTGTGTGGATGGCACAAGACATGGGGGGGGACTAAATTTATTGAAGGCCTATGCTCTTTGAGGAGCAATGAATAAATAGTCCAAATGTGACACTGAGGATTTTAAATAAATTTTCACATTCATTATTCGCAGTCCCACTTATTCGTTCTTCAACTAGTCCATCGGCCCAGCATTCGCTCTGTTTTGCAAGGCTTGTTACGGAAACGTCTGCTGCCAGCCGAACACTGTATCACAAAAAGTAAGTATCATGTACGTTTAAATTCAATTTTTACAATGTTAGCCAGCATGGCATTTCATACTGTTTTTAAAAAATAATGTGAAACATCTGTACAACATATGTTATTGACATTTTAAGTTTCTGTTAGCGTAATACATAAGTGGCTACATGTATTATTGATCTATAAGGTAATGAAAACAGCACATTGCAAATCAAACAGTAATGTGCAACATGTTTGTTATAAGACTTTTTAAAATTACATATTTCTGGTTTCATAAAATGCTGTCGGGGTCCTCTTCTGCCTGTGTTGATCAGGTTTCACAATTAAAAAAAAAAAACAAACAAGGTTTAAAAGGCAGGTGTAAAAATCTACATCAGACAAACAGATAACTCACAAGTTGAACATGGGTGTTACATATATCCTTCATTACTGTATGGTGAAGAAACATGGCATTGAACCATCAGTTAGGAAAAAAGAATTAAGGTCCTCATATGTAAATATGTAGAAGAATGGGCACATCTCTTGGAAAGATTGTTGTCACTGTCCTTCCATTTCTGTCTGCCTGTCTGTTTATATATCTTTTGTCTGTTTATATATCTTTTGTCTGTTTGACAGTCTGTTTATATATCTTTTGCCTGTCAGCCTGTCTGTTTGTATGTAAGCCTGTCTGTTTATATATCTTTTTGTCTGTCAGCCTGTGCATTTACATCTATTTGTAGGCCTATATCAGCCTGTCGGTTTATATATCTATTTTTCTGTCAGTTTTTGTGTTGTTGTTTTTTTTTTAAACATACACCTGCTATTACTCGAGGCGAGAATCTCCGGTTAGTATATCTAACCTGAGACTGATTTTTACGTGTGTTTCAATTTTTTCCCTGTACACTGACAGGTGTCCACTCGCCATTCAGGTAGATACTCGCTGTCTTCGGAGGGTACCAATTAGAGCTGGGTCGGCTGAGAAGCTGCCAGTTCCTGGTCGATGACACTTCTTCAAATGTCTTCGCAGGGCTCGAATTAATCCAGTCCAAGTTCGGTCGACGACATTTATTCAAATGTCCTCACCCGGGCTTGAACCCGATCGCCAGCGCAGTGTGGTAACCATCTGTCTGTCTCTTCTGTCGCTTTAATTACTCACTCTCCCGACATCTCTTTCCCCCCACCCCCTATCTGTTTTGTTCTCTCTCAGATGCATGTTTGTTACTGATTTTATTATATCCATCATTTTTGTTCCCTGATTCACAGCCTGATATTTTATAATTTTATTCATCCACAATCTTGAGTTTGCTATCATTTCTATTTTTGCAGCCTTGAATGCCAGGTGTTTTTCTTCTCCATTTAATATAATATCTTTTGTCTCTGATGTCTGGGCCTGTACCTGTTGTCATATCTTATGTATGATTAATTTCTTGTTATTATTTAATATTGTTTACAAAATCTGTTTGTTTGCCTATCTTTCAGTGCTTTGACCTGGAATCATATTTACAGTTGAATAGTGAAAAGGGCTTATGGAAATGTCCAGTTTGCAAGTAAGTTTGTTTTATCCAAAGGCAAATTTTGTATACAAACATTTGTAAATAAACCTAATTTGTATATTTCTTGCTTTTCAGTCATACATTTTTTACCATCTTGTTTTTTTTATTTTCTTCCTCATCGTCTGATTTCCCTTTTTTATATTCTGCTTCACCTTCTGATTTTTTTGTTTGTTTTGTACTTTCTTTCTGTTTTTTATCTCTTCTTGATTGTATCTTTTTCCACAATTTCTTATGTCTTTCTGGTAGCATAATGGCTGTTTTAGAACAGTAAATTCACACAGTAACTGTGTCCTTACAGTAAGTCAATACACTTTGGTTATTACACAACAGTAAATCTATGACTATTTCCCATAAATAAGCACAGATACACTTGACTGTAACATGTAAGTCTTGATTTATTCCTTACAGTAAATCAGCATTGCTAGAAGGGTTAGAAATTGACCAGTATATCTGGGGTATCCTCACGAACATGACCAACATGCAGTTTGAAGAAGTAACCATCAACCAGACGGCCAGTTGGAAACCTGTCCCTATCAAATCCATGGTTAAAGAAGAAGACAGTGGTAGGTACAGATGTCCTAGTCCTTACACCACTTGATGTCCTAGTCCTTACACCACTTGATGTCCTAGTCCTTATACCACTTGATATCCTAATAGATTTTTTTTTATTTTGCTGAAAAAACTTCACACACTGGTACACTCATTTTTTTACACTTTCACAATGAGACACAAGTCCCAAAATTTATATATATATATATTTTTTAAACTTTCTCAATGAGACACTGATGTTTTACACTTTCACAATGAGATATTAGTCACATATATTTTTTGTTTGTTTGTTAAAAAACACTTTCACAATGATACACTCATGTTTTACAATGAGACACCAGTCCCTATATATATATATATATATATATATATATATATATATATATATATATATATATATATATATATATATATATATATATATATATATATATATATATATATATATATATATATATATATATATATATATATATATATATATATATATATATATATATATATTTGGAAGCTTTTGCAGACATTCAGTTTGAGACAATAGCTTTTGTCATTGCTTTAAATAGTGGTCTTCATAATAAACTAGCATAAAAGCTCATTTTTAAGGTTCTGGATATTCCTTCATTTATGTTAACTTAAAAAATAGTATTACAATCTTAACCTCATCATGTAAAATAAATTACTACAGAAACCACCATTGCATACACAAGCATGTGGTACATGAGCTAGCATGCTTGGAAACATTTCACTGAAAGCTGGTGGTGCTGAGGTATCACAAGCATATGGTACACGAGCTAGCACGCTTGGAAATATTTCACTGGAAGTTGGTGGTGCTATCACAAGCATGTGGTACATGAGCTAGCACGCTTGGAAACATTTCACTGGAAGTTGGTGGTGCTGAGGTATCACAAGCATATGGTACACGAGCTAGCATGCTTGGAAATATTTCACTGGAAATTGGTGGTGCTATCACAAGCATGTGGTTCATGAGCTAGCACGCTTGGAAACATTTCACTGGAAGTTGGTGGTGCTGAGGTATCACAAGCATATGGTACAATAGCTAGCACGCTTGGAAACATTTCACTGGAAGTTGGTGGTGCTATCACAAGCATGTGGTACATGAGCTAGCACGCTTGGAAATATTTCACTGGAAGTTGGTGCTGAGGTATCACAAGCATGTGGTACACGAGCTAGCACGCTTGGAAATATTTCACTGGAAGCTGGTGCTGAGTTATCACAAGATTATATTAGAATGGGAAATCATTGCAAAAGGCATGCATGGAAGATTCCAGAAACACAATGATCTTTCTAAATCACAGATTTTATCATTTGTCTGAGATAATAATATTCAGTAGTCCTCGCTGTCAAACATATGTCAGTTTTATTTTGCAGGGTATTGAAAGGTCACTGACTATTTTATTTTTTAAATGTTTATATCCTCACCTGGATTAAATGGATTTACCTTAAACAAATGTCAAAACAAGGGGCAATAACCTCCAAGTGACAAATAAGTTTGTTTATTTATTCCAAGAAACAAAACGAAATCTAAAGTGGACAATAAACAGACATAACAAAAGACATCAGACATTGTTGGTCGCTATTAAATCTTGTGTAGAACAATCTGGATTTGATGTTGAGTTGTTATGTTAATGTGACATAAGTCATTTAATGAAATAAAACGGCCGTTAATTATCTTTATTGTGATGTTCCATCATCATCACCCTTCAGCTCCCACAGGAGCATAGATCTTATGTCAAGTCTTCCTGTCCCGTGCCATCAGGTCTGTCCATGTCTTGTTTATCCCCTTCACGTCTGTCTCCAGTTCTCTTCTCCGTGTGTTCATTGGCCCCCCTCTTCTTATCTTACCCTGGGGATTCCAGAACAAGAACTGCCTTGTAATGCTATCAACATGTTTCTTCAATGTGTGTTCTACCCATCTCCTGAATCATCTTCTCATCTCTTGTTCCACTGGCGCTTGTCTGGTTCTTGTTATCAGTTCCACATTGGTGACCTTGTCATATCACTTCACTTGCTGTTTCCTACAAAAGCATCCATTTGTGAAAGTTTGTAGCATTTTTGTTGTCTTTGTTGCTCTCCATCTTTCAAAGCCATACAGTAGGACTGACTTGATATTTGAGTTGAAGATTCTTTCATGTTTCAGATCCATACAGTAGGACTGACTTGATATTTGAGTTGAAGATTCTTTCATGTTTCAGATCCATACAGTAGGACTGACTTGATATTTGAGTTGAAGATTCTTTCATGTTTTATATCCATACAGTAGTACTGACTTGATATTTGAGTTGAAGATTCTTTCATGTTTCATATCCATACAGTGGGACTGACTTGATATTTGAGTTGAAGATTCTTTCATGTTTCAGATTGTCGCGAGAGGTTTGAGATGTTATTAAGAATAAGATATCCTGGACATAAAGGTGTATCAGATGATACCAGGATAGTGCCAGATAAGAGTCTGGTCTTATCAGTAATACCCCCTTCTCTGAAGAGAGTAAGGGTGTATAGTCACAAAGGTAGGGTCAAGCTTTGTAAGTTCCCAGAGACGATGTTGATGTAGTACTCTGAGTCCCTAACTGCTACCTCTCCTGATCCGACTCTGTGGTTATGGTAGTTAATATGTTTATGACTCTGCTAGGGGTAATTTATATATATAGTATATTTATATTCACCAACAAGAACTAAAATTCAACTTAAAGAACTTAAGAAAAGTCTTCTGGTGATTATTTACAATTTAATTAACAGATATTTTTCTCTGTTTGAAAATGTTGAACTCAAATATTTTACAGTATGAAATAAATAATAAGATGATAGGAAACTCTTTACAGAGCGATACAACAGGAAGCAATCTGATCATCAGAAGAAGTCCCCCCATCCGACAAGTGTTTCGGCCCAATTACTCCTTTACACTCTAAGGGGGGGCGGGCCCACTTGGGTCATGACTCCCAAGCGTCTCAGCTTCCTGTTGTCTTGTATCAAAAATGAACCCATTTCACTTATGGTAGCAACTTTTAAATCCACAACGCCAGCCGCGGAGGCAATTGTGAAAGTAACAAAGAGAAGACAAATTATTCTGTTCATTCCGTCGCCCTTCACAACTAAGGACACACACTGAGACATTAGCACGCAGCCGACGAGCTGCGTGCCGCAAGCCACTGAAATTTACCTGACACTCTCCCTATAGTATACATCGCCTGTTGCCCCAGAGTCACATCTCTTTCACTCGTACACCAAAAAAAACTCAGCGTTATGGACTTAGAAAAATTTTGGTGTTTTCTGTACCACAGCGTTTATTGTTAAATAAATGTTCTTGGTTCACAATGTCTATCATCTTGTGGACACCTTCGCTGGCTTGATTATTCACTGGTAGAATTGTTTATTATTATGATGTAAAGTTGTAAGACACTATATTATTTTAGTCATCCTGAACTGGAAAATATGTTTCTTTATTTGAGCTGGATAAGCTTGACAGTTGCAGTAAGCAACTTATCAGCATCATGGCAGCTGGCTCCTTTATCTGCTGGATACACAATTTCAGCTGAACTTGTTCCAGTAAGTATTCACGTGATGACGGGCCTGTTATCACCAACTGGCACTGCATACGATGAAACTTTAGTAAGAGTAGCCTCTTCTGCTTTTTGAAGCTTGTGTTTAAAGGATTAAACCTGCAATGAATTTAAATGTAATCCCTGTATTTTCTATCCATACCCCTCTTATGACACAGATGGGGACGATAGCCAGTTTCAGATAAGCGTGCTAGCAGATGCACTAGGTGTAGTGTAGTCAACAACAATCAGTTTAATACCAAATAATCCCAATTTAATTCTACCTTCTTAATTACAAGTACTTTCCACATGATTCGCCTCCATACAATAATTTGGTTGTGAGTAAAACTATTTAACAATATATCATACGATACTGTGAATCAATCCCTTTCATCCTTCTTTATGTTCCTGTCAGATGTCTCATTCCATTCAAGAAATACTTCTTTAAATACATTTCCCAACTTACAGACACAATTAGCCATCTTTCTCAATATATTTAAATATTTCCGAAGGTGGGCTTTGCCTCTAGAAGTACACATGAGCCTGTAAGTTTCATCAGAAGACACAGTCCATTCCTACACATCTTATACACATCATATCGCACAGTGGATTAATTATTATTATTACACACTATTATATACATTTATATATATATATATGAATAAATTCAGTCTTACCCTCAAGTACACAAACACATACTGGCCCTCAGTGGTGAATAAGGTCTGCTACAGTTGCAGAAAGGCAAACGCTGGCATTAATATATGCACTGCTTCCCCCGCTTTCTGTGTTTTTCAAATCGTGACTGACCAGAAGTTTGTTAGGCGATTCTATTTATAGTCTGACATCCGCTGTATGAGAGGGGAACCCCGAGGAATGCAATACCTAGTCTAAAATAAGGGTAACGCCTGGCCTTGTGTACAATGTAGGAAAATTACTTTTTTTATTATCTCCGTTATTCCTAATGCAATTTTAGTCAAGTAAAGTTTACCTTATACTTAGAATTAGGCTCTACATATCTATATAATAATCTTTTTGGTTACTACTTGCATTTTCTGTTATGCATAGTTTAAACAGCTAAACTTAAGCCAACCTGAACCTTCGAATGCATTTAACCCAAGATTTCTCCCGTCCTATAATAGTATTAGTAAAAGTATTACTACTTACGGGTAGAGTAACAGTCCTAATATCGTGTTGATAACCTCTGCCAAGTGATACTTCTTTTGTACTGTTGTACCAAAATTCCTAAGTAAATCATGTTACACAAAATAGGGTCTGGCCATCTTGATGCTCCCTGCAGTTGTAAACACAGGACCAAAACAAGCGTTTTCATTGGTCGGGGTATCCTATCTTTTTACAATGTATGGCGGCGCCATTAAGACCAGAGTTATTTGAATTCGTGATGTGAACCAGATGTCATTTCACGACACAGCCTCCCAGTTCAAAAGCGTAAACCCGCTGTTGGAGCTTCTTGTCTGGATTCATAATCATGACATTCTTCCAATCTTGGATTTACTCTGTCTTACTATTCTCCTGGTTTCCTTCAGGTGGGTCAATTCGAGTAATCACCCAACATTCTGAGATCCAGGGATAATACCGCATGTTGTGTTTAATAAACAGCACAGGTGCTGCTGCCTGTCAAATTGCTGATTATCAATCAGTTTTCACCATTACTCTTCTCTGAGTCTGTTCAATGACATGTCCAGAGGTTTAAGATGTTCCTCAAGGTTTATGAGGGGTCATCTATATAATTTGTGATCGCTGAGTTATGTAAGGGATCCAGTAATTTCCTCATCATCCTGGATAAAACACTCGGAAGATTATCTAATCCAAAAAAGCAACATATGAAATTCATAGTGCCCCTTTGAGGTTTTCACAGCCAGCAATGGTCTGTGCTCAGGCTTGACGGGAATCTGGTAATGTCCTTATCTAGATTCACTAATGACTCTGTTCTCCTGTAATTATTTCTCAAATCCAAGCAGAGTCTATATTCACCAGGTGTTTTCTCAGCTTAATGTCACTGGCGAATCATATGATATGGGGAAATCAATTCTCCCATTAGCATTGCTATAATATATTCTCAGTCCATGTCCGTACAATACTTCCACTGGACTGTGTAGGGCCGGCCAACTACCACCGTCACCGGTACCCTCATAATGCTAATTTAATAGCCGTATGTTGAAGTGAGCTGAACATTTGGCCAATTGGCCAATCTCCCACTCCCAACTTTTCTGGAGTTATCACTTAGTTTCATTTTCAATGTGGGCGGACTAACCGCTCTATTTTTATCCAGTTCCAGGAATTCCGAGCGACATTGTGTCGGGTGGGACTGGACTGTGTTTACGTTTTCTCTTGGTACGAAACGGAGAATTGCCATGGTCACGGGTTTATTGGAAGACTGTTGGTGAAAAGGGGTTTTCCTATCCACTCTGACTACCTTATCATGTTTATATCCATGTTCAGGCCTACGTCCGTCGCAATGTGTCACTAGGTCCTGCTGATTTTCCCAACGTGTGGGATTTTCCTTGCTACATTGTGCACAGGAATTTACATAGTTAGCAATGTCCTCAGCTACGCCTGGCTAATAATATTTCACAGATGCTCTTTGACAGGTGGTACCAATTTTCCCATGTCTACCGTCTGATATTACATGTGCTATTTCCATAACTTTGTCCCTGTAAGAAGATGGCAGTACTAACTGGCTATGCCCATTGGGTCCTGCTCCAGCTTTCCTGTAAAGCAATCCCTCCTTCAAATAAAATTGTCCTTTATTTGGGGGGTTATGGCTGTTTGGCAATTTGCCAAAGCAAGGTTTTAATGTTTTATCTTTGGCCTGGGCCTTTTTCATCTTTTTAAGATGAATGTTCAGTGGTGGTCCCTCCTCCTTCCTGGGACTCGATCTGGTCTGGAGCATTGCCATGATCACAGGTTTTATTGGTGTACCCAAGAAAACATACCTCTTTCCTAACACCAGTGGGTAATTAGGATCATCACATACTGCTGCACTGATCACTCCTTCCACATAGCGAGTCTTGACATTGATTCTGGCTACGGGAAGTGTCATGGTGGCTGTTCCTTGTAATGCCCCTTGTATCTCCACCTTTCCTGTGGTATACTGGTCAGGGTGCACCAGGGTTGCACTCACAACTGAGTCATTCCAATCCTGAATCGTAAAGGCACTTGACTTTAGTACCATTACAGGTTACTTCTTCACAGATGGGATGATGGAGGTTTGTCAGACTGTCAGGTCCTTCCTGCCCTTTCCCACTGTTATCATACATGCAGCGTGATATGGAGGAACTTTCCTACCACATCCAATTGTATTGTGGTTATTCATTTTGCAAATTTTGCACCACTTATTTCCCTGTCTGTAGGGTTTATTATCTTGTACCTGAGGAGGGTTTATTATCTTGTACCTGAGGGTTCCTGTTTTTATGATCAAATCTGGGTTTGTCATAATCTTGTTTGTATTTGTGTTGGCCCCTATTATCATACTCATTTTGGTTTGGGGTTGGCCTGCTATTTTCTACTCGTTTCCTCTTAACTCCAGCTATTTCTTTCTAAGCTGCTTGATATTTTTCAGCAACTGTTAAAATCTCCCCCAATCTCTCTGCACCTTGTTCCATAAGAAATTTTCTCATGTCTGGAGGCATAGACTCTCTCACTTGTTCCATCGTGACCATTTCCTTTACCAAGAGTAGTCCACTTCTCCAAGTAGGTTTCTAATCTTGCAGAGAATTGATGGTAAGTCTCTCCAGAAAGTAGCTTGGTAGTTCTAAATTTCTTCCTATAAAATTCTGAATTCTTTTCATAGCGAACCAGTAATGCCTGTTTCAAGATTTCAAAATCTTCTTGTTCCTCTCTCCCAAGTTTTGTAAAAACTTCATAAGAAGCTCCTCTCAGCCCTTGTGATAACTTAAGGCTCCATTTCTCTTTCTCTAAGCCATAGTTAGTAGCTAATCTCTCGTACCTACTGAGATAAGACTCAATATCATCTTCTTTCTCCACAAATGGATCCAAATGGAAGTTCATGGCACCATTTGAGGCACCTTGACTTGCACTAAAGTCAGAGGTAGTTGGGCTACTTCCATTTCCGGTACCATGTCCTTGAAGTTCAAGCTCTTTCAGTCTCAACTCATGTTCCCTTTGCAATCTCTTTTCTTCTTTTTCAGCCTCTCATTCAGCAACCTGTCTTCTTTCCTCAGCCTCTAATTGTAATTTCTTAGCTTCAGCTTCTATCTGTTTAGCCTCCCTATCAGCCTCTAATTGTAATCTTTTAACTTCAGATTCTATTTGTAATCTTCTTTCAGTTTCCAACTTTTTATCTTCTCTTTCTATATGCTTGTCACATTCAGTAGTGACATATTGAATAAGAGCCTCCCCACTTAATCCAAAGTCTTTTGCCGCCTGCACTGTAGCAGACCTAAACTTTGCCAAGTCTGCCATACTAATAGTTGCAGACACTCACTCACTACTATCCACAGACCAAACACACAACTAATAAAACAAGGCTAATTAATATAAAACCACTGTCAGCTTATCCAGTCACCAAACTTTTGTACTCAATGGTACTTCAATGTGCTTTATTTAATTTAAGTTTATTCTAACTTTTAATTAATTTTTAATTTTACCCCTACTTCTAACTCTGAGAATGTAAGTAAATATTAAAAGACTGCTTGTCTCAAAGAAAAGACACCAGGGTAGTAATTGAAATCCCGGACTGAGACAACCAGATGTCGCAAGAGGTTTGAGATATTATTAAGAATAAGATATCCTGGACATAAAGGTGTATCAGATTATACCAGGATAGTGCCAGATAAGAGTCTGGTCTTATCAGTAATACCCCCTTCTCTGAAGAGAGTAAGGGTGTATAGACACAAAGGTAGGGTCAAGCTATGTAAGTTCCCAGAGAAGATGTTGATGTAGTACTCTGAGTCCCTAACTGCTACTTTTCTTGATCCACCTCTGTGGTTATGGTAGTTAATATGTTTATGACTCTGCTAGGGGTAATTTATATATATAGTATATTTATATTCACCAACAAGAACTAAAATTCAACTTAAAGAACTTAAGAAAAGTATTCTGGTGAATATTTACAATTTAATTAACAGATATTTTTCTCTGTTTGAAAATGTTGAACTCAAATATTTTACAGTATGAAATAAATAATAAAAGTTAAATAAATGTTCTTGGTTCATAATGTCTATCATCTTGTAGACACCTTCGCTGGCTTGATTATTCACTGGTAGAATTGTTTATTATTATTATGTAAAGTTGTAAGACACTACATTATTTTAGTCATCCTGAACTGGAAAATATGTTTCTTTTTTTATTTGAGCTGGTTAAGCTTGACAGTTGCAGTAAGCAACTTATCTGCATCATGGCAGCTGGCTCCTTTATATGCTGGATACACAATTTCAGCTGAACTTGTTCCAGTAAGTATTCACGTGATGACGGGCCTGTTATCACCAACTGGCACTGCATACGATGAAACTTTAGTAAGAGTAGCCTCTTCTGCTTTTTGAAGCTTGTGTTTAAAGGATTAAACCTGCAATGAATTCAAACGTAATCCCTGTATTTTCTATCCATACCTCTCTTATGACACAGATGGGGAAGATAGCCAGTTTCAGATAAGCGTGCTAGCAGATGCACTAGGTATAGTGTATTCAACAACAATCAGTTTAATACAAAATGATCCCAATTTAATTCGACCTTCTTAATTACAAATACTTTCCACATGATTCGCCTCCATACAATAATTTTGTTGTGAGTAAAACTATTTAACAATATGTCAAATTATACTGTGAATCAATGCCTTTCATCCTTCTTTATGTTCCTGTCAGATGTCTCATTCCATTCAAGAAATACTTCTTTAAATACATTTCCCAACTTACAGACACAATTAACCATCTCTCTCAATATATTAAAGTATTTCCGAAGGCGGGCTTTGCCTCTAGAAGTACACATGAACCTGTAAGTTTCATCAGAAGACACAGTCCATTCCTACACATCTTATCGCACAGTGGATTAATTATTATTATTACACACTATTATATACATATATATATATATATATATATATATATATATATATATATATATATATATATATATATATATATATATATATATATATATATATATATATATATATATATAATGAATAAATTCAGTCTTACCCTCAAGTACACACACACATACTGGCCCTCAATGGTGAATAAGGTCTGCTACAGTTGCAGAAAGGCAAACGCTGGCATTAATATATGCACTGCTTCCCCCACTTTCTGTGTTTTTCAAATCGTGACTGACAGAAGTTTGTTAGGCGATTCTATTTATAGTCTGACATCCCCTGTATGAGAGGGGAACCCCGAGGAATGCAATACCTAGTCTAAAATAAGGGTACCGCCTGGCCTTGTGTACAATGTAGGAAAATTACTTTTTTTATTATCTCCCTTATTCCTAATGCAATTTTAGTCAAGTAAAGTTTACCTTATACTTAGAATTAGGCTCTACATATCTATATAATAATCTTTTTGGTTACTACTTGCATTTTCTGTTATGCATAGTTTAAACAGCTAAATTTAGGCCAACCTGAACCTTCGAATGCATTTAACCTAAGATTTCTCCCGTCCTATAATAGTATTAGTAAAAGTATTACTACTTACGGGTAGAGTAACATTCCTAATATCGTGTTGATTACCTCTGCCAAGTGATATTTCTTTTATACTGTTGTACCAAAATTCCTAAGTAAATCATGTTACACAAAATAGGGTCTGGCCATCTTGATGCTCCCTGCAGTTGTAAACACAGGACCAAAACAAGCGTTTTCATTGGTCGGGGTATCCTATCTTTTTACAATGTATGGCGGCGCCATTAAGACCAGAGTTATTTGAATTCGTGATGTGAACCAGACGTCATTTCATGACACAGATCCATACAGTAGGACTGACTTGATATTTGAGTTGAAGATTCTTTCATGTTTCAGATCCATACAGTAGGACTGACTTGATATTTGAGTTGAAGATTCTTTCATGTTTCATATAAATTAGTTATGAGTGAAGAAATAACAATTTGAAAATAAAAAGTAACTTTTCAGTCACCCTGTATATAAACCATTGTCTTTGACATTGACTGAACAGGTAACCCAGAGTCTTGCCAGAACAGTTGGATGAAAGCCATGTCACCATCAAGTATGCAGCTGCCTACAATGATGTCATGGGATGCTGGGCCCCAGGCATCACCATACAATCTTCCCCCTCCCACAACACCAGGTGAGGGGACTGACTGGGTGGATCCACTTCTTGCCCATGCTATCAGTAATGACTTTTCTTCAATATTAGTTTAATTGTTCTCTCTCTCTCGTTCGTTGCTGTCTTGTCTTTTCTCTGTAAATCCCTGTTTTCTGTGACTCGCTGTTTATCTGTTTTCTCTATCTGTCTCTCTCCAGTTTATCTTGTTTTCTCTGATTCACTGGTTATCTGCTGTATGTGTGTCTCTTTGTGGTGCTGTTCATCTGTTGTCTCTGTCTCTCCATTTGCTGTTTATCTTGTTTTCTCTTTATCTTTTCTTTCCAAATCACTGTTTTATTTTCCCTCTAAATTCGCTGATGATCTTTTCTCTCTAAATCACTCATTATCTTTTGCTCTAAATCACTCTTTATCTTTCCTCTCTTAATCATTCCTTATCTGTCCTCTCTAAATCACTTTTTATCTTTTACCTCTAAATCACTATCTTTTACCTCTGAATCACTCTTTATTCTTTCTTTCTATCTCTCTCACCTCTCTCTCACTCTTGTTTTTTTCTCTGTATGTATGTCTCCCTCCAATTGTTGTTTATCTTTTCTCTCTAAATCACTTCTTTTGTCTCAGTCACTGTTTTTTTGCACACTTATTCACTTTTTCTCTCCCTCTCCCTCCCTCTCTCTCTCTCTCTTTCTCTCTCTCTCTCTCTCTCTCTCTCTCTCTCTCTCTCTCTCTCTCTCTCTCTCTCTCTCTCTCTCTCTCTCTCTCTCTCTCTCTCTCTCTCTCTCTCTCTCTCTCTCTCACAGTTCATGTCTCTGTGACTCACTGTCTGTTTTCTCTCATTCATTGTTTATTTCCTATCTCCCAGTCACTGTGTCTTGTCTCTAACACTGTTTTATTCCTTCTCTCAATTGTTTTTTCTGTTGCACTTTATTACATCAGATGGCAAATTCTTTACTTGTTCATTATACATATTTTTTTTATCTTCCTCTGTTCACAGTGTCCTTTTTTTCTCCTCGTTACATGTGTTAGAGATTCATCTTCTCAATCACATATCCATTATTGACTACTTCTCCTTATCTTATTGATTATATTTCATTGTATTGCTTTGTTCACTGGTTCCATTTTTGACGATTTTTATATCTGTAGCCTTAGAAAAAAGTTATCCACTTTCTGTGGGCATGTTATGAGAAGGAGGCTGGGGTACAGGATGACAACTGGAAAGACTGGGGTACAGGATGACAACTGTAAAGATAGAATGAAAGAGAGGTAGAGGATGACAAAGAGAGAAGATACTGGACAGTTTGACAGCATGGCAGAGAAAGAAGTCAACAACAGAATAGATAAATAGTTCTGGAGATAGGAAGTTGTGGAGAGACATGATCGCCCATGCCATCAGGCATGGTACTTGAAAAAGAAGCCGTAGTCATTTATGAAACTTAGCTTTCATCTGAGAATCAACATTCCCGTTGCCTCCAGTGAGTACGGAAACTAGCGTTAACATTCATTCAATATCCATCCACTCCCCAAGGAGCATAGACTTGTGCCAAGTCCTGCTGTCAGTTCAAGGTCAATTCCTCATTATTTTCATTTCTGTCTCCAGTTCTCTTCTCCATGTGTAGTTTAGTCTACATCTGCTTCTATTATCCTGGGGATTCCATAACAAGAACTGTCTGCTAATGCTATCAAAAGGTTTCCTCAATTTTTGTTCTATCCATTGCTAACATCATCTTCTCATCTCTTTTCCACTGGCACTTGTCTCGTTGTTGTCATTAATTTCACTTAAGTGATCTTGTTGTACCATTTCAGTCCTTCTAAAGAGACCATTAATCATAATTAAATTACAGGTGATTCCATGGGCCAGGGCTTAAGGCATCCTGACTCATCACGGCCACCCAGTATCAACCACATGACACCTCGCCCATCATCGCAACCTCATCCGCAACAAAATGGCAGCCTCAGCAACCTCTCCCACCCATCTCCCAACAGCAGCAACAATAACCTATCATCAAGCAATATCCCAACCACTTGCAATAGCAGCATCAGCAACGGCAGTGGTATTCCCAACAGTAGTAGTAACAACATCAGTAGTTCACTACCCACAGATTGCCATTCATTAGTGGACTTGACCTTTGACCCTACTGCTATCATAAATGTGGACAGCAGTGCTGCTGATGGTCTCGTGGTAAGAGTTTTTATCTAAGAATCTGAGAGCTGTTGATATCCTGACTTAATGATAAAGTCAGTGAGTGAGAGCCCTTATGGGCCTGACTTAATGATGAAGTCTGAGAGCCCTTATGGTCCTAAGTGAATGATGAAATCTGAGAGACCTTATGGTCCTGTCTGAATGATAAAGTCTGTGAGCCCTTATGATCCTGAGTTTGAGAGCACTTGTGATCCTGATTGAATGATAAAGTCAAAGAGTGTGAGCACTTTTGGTCCTGACTGAAGAGAGTCTGAGAGCACTTATGGTCCTGACTGAATGATTAAGTCTGAGAACACTTGTGATCCTGACTGAATGATTAAGTCTGAGAGCACTTGTGGTCCTGACTGAGTGATAACAGCAGAGAGTCTGAGAGCACTTGTGGTACTGGGGGAATTAATGAATGAACGAAGTCAGAGAGTCTGATAGCACTAGTAGTACTGTGGTAGTTAATGAATGAAGTCAGAGAGTCTGATAGAACTTGTAGTACTGAGGTAATTAATGAATGAAGTCAGAGAGTAAAACCAAGAATGAGAGCTTGATGGTCCTGACTGCACAAATAAATTAATAAAGTCAATAATATCAAGTCTGAGAATGCTCATGGTATGACTGAGTGAAGAAATGAGGTCAGAGTAGAATCAAGTCTTGATAGCAATCATGGAACTGAATAAATTGAGTATGACAGCACTTACTGTAACTGAATGGAGTGTGGGGGTGTTCAAGGCACTGAATTAATAAATTGAGTCTGATAGCACTCATGATATGAAGTGAATAAACTGAGTGTGAGAATACTGATGATGCTGAATGAATTGACATTGAGAGCACTCATAGCCCAGAATGAATCAAGTTGTAGAGCACTCATGATCCTCAAGTAATGAATGGATTGAGTATAAGTAACACTCATGGTCATGAATTAATCAAATCTCAGACCACTCATTGTCATGAATAAATAAACAGAGCCAGAAGGCATTAGGGCTGTGAATAAATGAGTCTGAGGGCACTTGTAGCCTGAATCATTGAGCCTGAAAGCAGTTATTTTTAACACTAGTTAGGAAATATCTTTATAAGATTATAAAATATATATTCTTAAAAACTATTCTCACAAACTATCTTTTAAAATCTGTATTGATAAAACTGTTCTAAGAAACTATCTTTTAAAATCTGTATTGATAAAACTGCTTTAAGAAACTATCTTTTAAAATCTGTATTCATTAAAAAAACCTCTTCTAACAAACTATTTGTTAAAATCTATATTCATATAATCTCATCTAACAAATTATCTTATAAAATGCTTATTCATAATATCTGTTCTAACAGTTTATCTTGTAAAATCTATATTCATGAAAACTCTTCTAAAAAAATTATCTTAGAAAATGTTTATTCATAAAAACTTTTCTAACAATTTATCTTTTAAAAAAATATTCTAATATTTAAAGTCTGTATTCATTAAAAAAAATAAAACAAATCTAACAAACTCTTTTAAAATCTGCATTCATAAACAACTGTTCTAACAAAGTGTCTTTTAAACTGTACATCTTTATTTGCAGTTGCTAGCTGACAATCTCGGTGATATGGAGTTGTTAACGGCTTACCTTGGACCCTCAGACTCAGCAGGAGAAAATGGACAGAACACTTCCAGTACAGGTGATGACCTGTTGGCATTGTTTGAAAACTAAGACACATCACAGATGTCTCATCCCCGTTGACCAAAGTTATTACCCAGACAACACTTGCGGCCTCATTCATATTCTGCAGTTTCGCACGCAGATTTCTGCTGCACACGTTTTTGATCAAAACTGTCAGAACTCTTCAAATGAAGCATCTGCTAATATTTTGATGGACATGCTGCATCTGGACAGATTTCAAACAATCTGTCTGCTTAAGCAATCTACAGACACATTTTGTCAGCTCCAGTTAAGAACAGACAACTGGGCAGTATTTGTGTTTCCTGGATATACATATCTCTTTGTCTTGAAGGCATATCCTGAACAGTTGACCAGTGCAACAGAAAAAACAGCTGAAAACTAATAATGACTTAACCAGCAAGATGTTGTGAGGAAACATTTTTGCATACTTCACTCATACCAACCATAATGTAACTTCACTATTAAAAATGCAATTAAAAATTGCAACAAGAGTGCCTCGTCAAGACTTTCACTTGAATGCCAGTAAATTTATCATCGATTGTGTGGTCGAACAGTCCTGGTGACTACTTGTCTGGCTTGTTCACTGAAAATGTGTTTCCAAAAGATTGTTTGCAAGCACCCGTGTTGTGATTTAAGCTCTTGAAACATTGAGAATCATGACGGTTATCTTAATTGCGGGATGTCACATGTCACAGCAGTCAAATACTTCTTGTCTCAAGTTAAACATTTGAATCTTTAATTATAATCCTGATAAAATGTTTACCATAGATCTTAGCTGCCACAAGATCAAAAACTGTATCATATTCTACATCTTGGCAAGATCGGATGCGACATCAAAACCTGAAATGGCAAACAGCCAGTCATATCAACATACAAGGCGAGAATGCTGCTGGTTCAGTTGCACTTGCTGACCCCGTCAAGTCTGCTTTCATGACATCAGAATTGCAAAAAATAAAAGTACTACCGAGACAGATGCCATCCTGTCCGTGCCTGCATGAGACCTAGTGCTGTCACTTGTCTTATGCTTGCTCACTTGATGGAAGTGATCAAAATAGACTTCTGCTGTCTCAGTGCATCGAGGTGACCTTAAGACAATGTTCCAAACCATTTTAAAAAAACCAAATAGTTAAAATTATACCTGTGTGTGCATATTACATGGTGTTCCTTATTGGTATGCACAGTGACGAATATTTACATTTCCCATATACCCTCTGCAGATTATTGATGTTGAAATGAAGACTTCAGCATTTGATGAAATAGAATATATTGAATCATTGTTATCAATGAGTCAACTTTTAGTGATCTAGTATATTAGACAATAAATCCACAGTGTGTTTAAATATTTACATTTTAAACATGGAAGGAACAGTGTTGATGAATATTGTTTTATATAGTCATACATTCATATACACAAATAATTCACGTGTGCTGTATGAAAGTTTCAGTGCTTTTTATCACTGTGTTTGTTTAAAGGAGAGTTTTCACACGGGCCACTGTTTAAATCAGAGTTTTTAGACTGGCAACCGTTGAAATTATAGTTTTCAAACTCAGACTGGCAACAGGGACAGTGTGCCAGTTGTTTTTGCTGGGACAGCATTGCTGGCCTAAACTTGATCTTCTTGTAGAAAAGTATTGTAACATATTTGACTTAATTTGTGCTCTCAGTTGTTTAACACACAAAATAAAATAAAGTTATTTGGAAAGATATGTAAATCAGATATATATGGATGGCATGTTACCACAGAACGTAATACTTGCAAAGGTTGTTTTATCCACAATTCAAGTTTTAGTGCAGGTTTTTTAAAATATTTGTAATTTACGTGACATGAGAAAAAAACAGAACACGAAAGATTGTTAAGTTTATAATGTCACTATAAAATGGTAACTATTTGTTCCTGATAAATTGTGATATCAGTAATAAAAACCTTTTTTAAAATATAATAATATGGATCATTCCAGAAGCTAAAGATTGTCCAGGTTTTATCAGATTGTTATGTGAAGTAATAAATTCTTTTATCCATTAACAAAGCCAGGTTTGTTTTTAATTTCACACCACACTTTACTTGTACCCTGAAGAATTTATACTGATCAACTGAAAAATGAAATGTTTACAATTACAAGACCATAACTTTAGGACTGTTAATGTTTGTATAGTTTCTAGCCCTAGATTCTTAACAGCTTATGATTATAACTTGCATACCAAGATTTATAGTCCAAAATTTAAATATAATTTTAGATGGAAACAAATGTCAAAAATTTGGTTATGAAGTGTGGGGAAAGGGGGGAATTAAAAGTGGCAAAAAAATACATGAATGCATATGTGGACAGCCCTATGTCACAGTTGTATCAGTTTGAGTTAGCTTCCCACCTTTCTTTGCCAGTCTGCCAGCCTCTTCATTCCCAGGGATATTGCAGGAATGTGTGGCCCTTTCATACCATGAGGTCTGTGGGGCCTTATCTATGCCACTGTTACCATCATTTAGATACCTTTTTTAATCATATTTACCTTGCCCTTTATAAATGAAATGGAGTGCATTCCATTAGCTTTCCATTTCTGTTCCTTTACGATGCTAAATAATGAAATAATACCTTGCCATAAATTACAGATACCACATCGAGAATTATATTTCTCAAGTATAAACCTGTCTATGGTTAGTTTCATGAAGGTCCCCCCATCAGGCAGCAGCTAACTTGTCACACCCCACATTTATCTCACTTTTGAAATCTAATTTGTTGAAACAAGTACCATTGTCTCCAGTATAACATATATTGTTATTAATAATGTTAATGCAAATTCTGATATAATTATCTTTCTTAACTCACAGATCTATGTTTATTGGTTCAAGAGGTAAAATTTATGAAGATAATTAATATGATCATATCATAAATCATTTCATGACATTTTTTCAAGCGTTTCTCGTGTATAAAATAGTTCACATGCTCTCATAAACACTTATTTATTTCTAAACTTTTGCCATTGATTATTTAATTACATTTGTTTGGCTCTCTGTGGCCAACCAGGCAACCAGAAATGATTTCAGATTTTGATGTTAGCATTGTAGAAACTTGTACTGATTATAGATGCTCTTGTTGTGCCTGCAGTGTTACTATTATGAAATAATTGCATG
Organism: Oreohelix idahoensis; assembly: GCA_024509875.1. Lineage (NCBI taxonomy): Eukaryota > Metazoa > Mollusca > Gastropoda > Stylommatophora > Oreohelicidae > Oreohelix > Oreohelix idahoensis. The sequence continues at coordinate 318,082 of JAMPIV010001844.1, read as the reverse complement.
TACAGGTTATAAATCATTGTTCTGTCAATTTATTTTTTCCTTTTTATTATCCCACTAGCAAATTAAACAGGACTTAAGTTCTTTTTGTTCTGAATAACTGGTGTGCATATACTTTTATTTTTAACTTGGTACTCAGTTGCGTGTTAGTGAATAATTGATGATCGTTATGTCAGTTTTATTCTGCATTTGAAGACATTCTATTTATTTCCTTTCAATTCTTAAGTTGAGAAAGATGGCAGTGTATCCAGAGATTTACAATCAATAATTTCCAAACTCAAGGCAAATTTAAAAAAAAAAGAAGCACAATTAACTCAGCAAATAAATTAACATTTTGTAGCGTGTTTACATGTTAAGTTCAAATTCACCATGTGAAAGCTGTTTAAAAATGAAATATATCAGCAGTAGTTTTAATTTCTTTAACACTGAGATAATGTTACAATCATCTTAAAGATAGCTTTACAGCAGTCTTACAAATAAGATATCATTTATTTAATTTATTATGGCTTGTGTTGAAGGCAGAGCTTCATGTCTGAAATCAAAATTTGTTTGCATTTGACTACTGTTGTATGCATTATTATGCTTCTTTGATGATGCGTATATTTGTGACTAATCAGTGGCGTAACTACAATGTAAGGGCCCCCCTGGAATAAATTCAGTGGGGCTTTCCTTATAATCAGTATAAACCAAATCTGTAGGAAAATGTATACTGCTTACCTAATAATTACTAGTACTGCAAAAAATGTATTTAAGATTGATATGTAAACTTCATCTGTAGAATGCAATAATTCATGGCATCATCTGCTTGAATTTTGAAATGAACCTTCTCAGTGGTCTTCTCATCGCAGCAAGAGTAAAGGACAGCGGAGAATACATGATACGAAAATTAGACACATCAGAACATAACCCTCACACGCTCCTAGGAAATCCTTCTAGGGGGGGGGTATGAGAAACTGAGACATGCTATTATGTTTTACACTTTAACAAAGAAAATTAAAATTATATATGGGAGCCGCGCTAGCGTAGTGGTTACAACACCGCTCTGGCGACCGGGTGATACAGGATCAAACCCGGGCGACGGCATTTGAGGATTTTTCGTCGACCGGGATTTGGACTGGATTAACTCGAGACCTGGCGAGTACATTTGAAGAAGTGTCGTCGACCAGGGAATGGCGGCTCCTGAGCCGACCCAGCTGCAATGGGTACCTCCGAAATCGGCGAGTATTTGCCTGAATGGCGAGGGACACCTGTCTCTGTACAAGAAATAAAGGGATACTCACGTAAAATCAATGTCAGGTTAGACATAAATAATAACCTGAGATTTCGCCTCGAGTATTAGCGGGCGTACGAAAAAAAAAAAAAAATTATATATACAGGGTGGCCCAAAAAAAGTGATAATATCTCGTACAATGTAATATAATTACATCAAAATTTGTTTAGCTGTATCCATAATAGCTTAAATAGTTTACTGATTTACTTACTTAGCTATTTAACTATATGACGACATTATTACGACAATTTCCGGTCGCCATCTTTGATTTTTAATTTGCCAATCGTCAACTTCTGAGTGTTTTGAAAATATTTTTAACCAGAATGACACAAATCACAGCAGAAGACCGTATTCTGATTAAAAATTTGCGAATTGAAAAACAATGGGGTGCATTGCAAGAAAAAGTCTACCGTTGGCTAAAATTTACCACAGTTGAGCAGCTCAAGTTGGCAATAATCGAGGAATGGAGAAATCTAGGGCAGCGCTTTATTGACAGAAGCATAAATGAGTGGCGCCAACGATTACAAAAAGTCATTGAGAAGCAGGGGGGACACATTGAACATGTTTTCTGATTAGCGTAATTACTTGGCATACAACTGTAAATGACAAAACATTATATTAATTCAATTATATTAAATAACCCTTTGCTACGAGATGTTCTCACTTTTTTTGGGCCACCCTGTATATATAGTTGAGGGCCTTTTACGACTAGTACTTTTTGGGGTTCACTCAATTCTGGGGACGCTGAGACATGCATGGTCCACCCGGGTCGTAGTTACGCCACTGTTAGTCATGAATTTTTAGACACAAGTGGATCATAGTCACTGTCGTAGAAAAATGTATGAGTTTAAACAGTCAGTTGGTCATGTGAACTTGGACACTTCTCAGAACACCATTCTGTTTAGTGTTTATTTCATTTTTTTCTCAGGTAATGCATTTATAAGTATGAAAATCAGCCAGGTATAACTTTTTTGTTTGATCTAATATTCAGAAATTTGCTTTCTTCTTTTTGTTTTCTCCATATTTCTGTGACGATGACTATGAAGGGAAACTATAGAGAACATTGCAACAAGAGGGTAGTCTGATCATCAGAAGATTTTCCCTACAGTCAGGCAAATGTTTCAGCTCTTTAATATCTAATATTGTTGCAAATAAAATGGAGGTTGTATTCAAAGACTGAGCTTCATGAATCTTACATCTGAAAGATTATTATTATTACTTTCTTTTGTGCTCCTTACAGAGCATAGAGCCACCTGTACAACTGGTCACCTTGTAGGACGCCTGCACCAAGTGGTCACATGCTCTTGTAGCGGTGGTTTATGTGGCAATTAGTTTGACATGATAAGATTGTTAGCTCCCCTGCACAACCTTTATATTAGTCACTTTATACGACATAACACGCCTGAGGGTGTAGTAATCCTATTCTTTGAGAAACTACACGAGGGCACAGCTGCAAGGTGCCCGTGTACAATTCTCTGTCATCTAACTATTTCATGTAGACAGTGACAGCTTGTGGAAAATGACATGACATGTGCCACTGTGGCTAATTATATTGATCTTTTGCAATTTTCTTCAGGTTAACAAAGGAATAAAAATGAATATATGGATCTGACCTATTGTTTTTCATGCAGTATCATCTTAAGTTATTTATTTTCATTTTGAAAATTAAAAAGCTGGGCTATTTCAGTAATGTGTTCAATTTATTCTGAACATCTTCAAGCCACTGAGTTTTTAAAATTGTTTCATATGCAAAACGTGCTCTACTGCAGTGATTTCTTATTTGTGTTTGTTTGTTTCATTTATTTGTGGTACTTCTTGTATTTTGCATTAGATGTTTACATGTCACGTGATATAAAACCACTCTTGTCACTTTTACCATGCTACTAGTCGCCTCTTCCAGCCATAACAGAGCATGGGATCACACCCTTGAGATGACAGCCAACAGCTATGTTTTTTTACATGTTGTTCCTTTTTTGGTTTGTTCTGTTCTCTTCTACTTGTTGTGAGAGCTTCTTTTCACCCAATCTGAGATGGCACTTTAGCGAGCATTGCCACTTGGTACGATTGGCAGCTTCAACCTCCCAGATTGCTGGATATATGTCCAGCGCTTTCATATACCTCTTGCACACATCTTTGAATCTCAGTTGCAGTAGTGTGGCTATTCTTTTCCCATCTACCAGTTGTCCGTAGAAAATTTCTTTTGAAGATGCGACCATCTTCCATGTGGTTGACATGGCCAACCCAGCATTGTCTGCACCATCTAAACAGTGTATACAAAGTGCTGTGCTACAGAATAATCACATTCACAGAAAGCAAAATGCAACTGAGTTAAGGTGAAGATGTCTGTAACAGACTTTAAAACCTGTTTTAAATGATCTCTCGAGCCTTTTTTCCTGCTCTTTCCCCTCCAGTTTATTATCAGTATAATATTTTAAAATTTACATCGTAAATTATGTCAGTAAAGTAAGTCCTTAAATTAAGTCAGTAAAGTAAGTCTTAATGTATAAAAGTCCAGTTCAAAAATGTAAATGCAGACATTTTTTCTGTGCTATATTATTGCAGACAGAAATCAAAATTTTGTAATAAATCTTCTTCTTCCTCGTTCATCCTGAAAAGGTCGTTCGTTGTGTTGTGTCCGTTTACAGTGAAGCTGTGATATTTGCGCCTTTCGGCCAACACATCCAACTTCAGCACGGCATTTTTTGGGACCGGGTTTGCCTTCCCTCTTCGATCCCAACTCTCTTAGCCAGACTGCAGTGATGCAGCCTGTTTCCAGGACCACCACTTGGAGGTGGAGTAGGGTCTTGGTCAGCTCTGGTTCACTGACTGACGCAAGCAGTCAAGCACTGACTGCATTCATCACTTTTGCTGCGTCTTCGGTCCCTTGTAATAAATCAACATATAATAAAGAAAATATAATAATCAATGTTACAATTTAGAACTTCCAGCCCGGACTGAAATTTGAAAATAAAAACCATATTTGGCTCCATTTCTTATTTCACATGGTTAAAACGTATGGCAGTTACTGAGTGTAAATGGACTTCTTTTGTTTATGTAACTTTAGAAATAATAAGCAGAACACAATTTTGCAACAGACTTGTCTTCTCAGAATATGTTTAGACAGGTAGATCAGCAGGTGTACTCTCAAGGCACCGGTTGTGAATTGCTCCCTGTAAAAATAATTATTTTTTTCTTCAGAGCATACGTATATGCATGTGTATATTATTAACATCATTTCGTCAAATCTAGAGATGAATGCTTTTTCACTGTTATCTGTACAGTCGTTGCATGTCCACGTATAAATAATCAACTCATTCGCCTGTGTAAAGTTTCTCACTCCACTTCTGTTTCTGATTTATGAGTGTGGTGAATCTGAAAAGACATGACTACGTATTTTTTTGTGTGGACTGTACATTTGATTCTATGTCCTGATCCCTTTTCCTCCATTGTCATTTAGTGATTACAGTACTGATGTATGCATTTCAGCTAACACAACTTACATGATTATAACATTTCCCTGCGCGAGCGTTAATTTATGTGGCCTTTGTTCCAGTATTCATTCTTTCATTGTGTTTAATTTTTTTCTTGCCAGAATTTAATTTGTTTGTAATGGTCATAATTTTTCTTCTTCTTATCTGACCAAATAATTTTACCCCTTCTATTCTTTCTGTCAGAAAATGAATCCACACCACCACCCCCCCCCCGCCCCCACCCCCCCGCCCCCCCCCCCCCCCCCCCCCCCCCCCCTCTCTCTCTTTCTCTACCAGAGCTAATAATTGGAAGTAAAAAGTCTGACCAGTCTTTCTTTCTTTTTTTTTTTTGCCTCCAGTAGTTCTGTGCACTACCCCAGTTTTTTTCATTTGTTATCTTTATTTGGTAACAAATTTTTATTTACCGCCAAAGAAACAGCAGATATGCATTTTGTGTTCCCTGTGAAACTTTTTCATGACACTTAAGTTAGGAGCTTGTTGCTTTGATGTCGAATGAAGTTCTTTCTTTTCCAGAAGCAATAACTGTTTGAGAAATGGATATGAAAGGATTTGCTTACAGTGTTCCGGGTTAACAGATGGCTGAGAAGATGTGATTTATCAGGATTTGTGTCTGCATTTTGTTTGGCAGTAGTTGTTCAGACAAAAGATAGGCAGACACCTGAAAAGAAGTACAGTATGACAGGAGAATAGTGTGCATATACGTGTGTGCTGCTCTGGTGGATCTAGGAATTGTCTAAGGGAGGAGTGATACATGAGAGTGATAAGGCCTGGGCGGCGGCCCCTCCCCCCCCCCCCCAAACGGGCTCCTTATTTACATATATTTTTAAACAATTAAGACACAAAATAACGAATTTTGAAAAAATGTGACAACTTGAAAGTTTTATCATACAGTAACTCAAAAATATTCATTTTTATTTGTTTTTAAATATATTTATAACATAATTACATAAAAGTAAGGTACAATGACAAAGAGACAAAATTTGATAACAATTCATACAAGTTTTATATTATAGCATAACATTTTATGATTTGGGATTGGCCATCCGATACAGAAATTATCCGCCTCTTGTAACAAATTCCTCTGTTTTTTGCGGCTTGACTGAAGTCCCCTTGTGTCGTCTTTTATCTCAGTGTTGTATGGCGGTTACCTTTATTGTCTTTCATATAGAATTACTTGCAAACTACGTTCTTAACCTTTAAGGAACTTACCATTGTCCAGTACCAGACATGTTTTAATTTGTCTGTCGTCCAACCTAATGATTACTTACATTTTAAGTCCCAAGTGGGCGACAAAATACTGGAGCAGTTGATATGAAATAAAGGTTTTCAAAGTCCCAAGGAAGGAGGATCGCTCCATCCCCCCCGGATCCGCCAACGGTGTGCTGTAAGCTAAAAACAAATAGCCTCATGGTCTAGTGTTGTTCTCAGGGATCTGTGAGGAGACTAGACAAGAATAAAGCCACTGCTTTCAGCAGACGTGATGAGAAACTGACTCGGATGAGGTGTTGGAAACACACAAAAAAGGCATATATTATGAGTACAGTCATACCCCCTACGACGGTGGGTTAGGGGCCAGACCCCTGCCGTAAAGTGAAAATTGTCAAAAAGCAGAGTCTTTTTTAGCTGTAAATGCATGTAGGGTGCCTACAAGCCTAAATAACATGCTTACACCATCATATATTAAGTGTGTAATAAGGTTAGGCCTAAAATAACAATACAAAAGTAAAAATGAATAGAGCATGAACAATTGTACTAACTGTTTGGTGAGCTAGGCTTAGCATACTGGCTATCTTCTTCTTCTTCCTCGTTCGCCTTCAGACTTCCACATTTATGACTCTAATAAAGGCAGTAGTCAACTCAAGGTTCCCGACATCTCCAAACAGTTTTTCGTTGACAGAAGTGGGTTGTTGTTGCCATATGCTACTCCGTTCATTTCTGTAGGTTGAGCAGTACTGCAGTAGGTGTTCGACTGTCATCGGGCTGGTACCGCAGGTGCAGAGGAGATCTGTTGCACCAATTTTGTATTTGTGGTATAGATGGTATCTCAGTCTGTTGTGTCCAGTCCGTAGCCGAAAAATGGTGACCTGTTCTTTCCTGGATAGTTGATGATATGCGTCATTTTTCAAATGGCCCGGGTGCTCTCTTTCCAATTTGGACTTGAATGTAGCCTTTATAGTAGTCTTTGCCATTGCGTAAGTTGTCTCTATATCATTTTGTTGTAAGGCACCTCCTTCCTTAGCAAGTTTGTCTGCCTCCTCATTTCCTGGTATGTTGCAATGGGCTGGTATCCACTGGATTGTGCACTTGTTGAAGCATTTGGCCAGTCTTTCAAGGGAGATTATCAGATCTTTCAATCCTTTAGCATGGTGGCTCTTCAGCGCTGTTATTACTGAGAGGGCATCTGTAAAGGTTACTATCTGTTTTTCCGCCTGTGCTTTGCATTCAATAAGAGTTTCCGCTACCTGTTTCAGGGCTTCTTCTTCAGCACTGAAGTTATTGCAGTATTTGCTAGTGGCAGTTGCCATATAGTGGATTCTATTCTTTAATTTTATGAGGATGCCGGCACCCCCATTTTCAGCTGCATTTTTTGCTGAACCATCAGTATATGCATGTGTCCAAAGCTTTGCTGGGAACTTTTGGTCAATATACTTGGTTGCTATACACTTTCTTTGTGTTTCTGTCTGTGAACCCTTACTTTCAATGCCTGGAATATCAGATTTTAGCCGAGGAAAGCATCTTGTTTTCCACAGTGGGATAGTTGTGCTTGTTGGTATTTTCTTTGCAACTGAGCTTGCTAGCATGGTATTTTTTCTTTTGCTTGGGCCACAAAGTTAGTTCGCTTGAGCCTGCCTCTTCCTAGCCTATTCATCCTTTGCAACATGGGATGTCCTTCGAGTCTCTTAAATTTTTCCGCTTGTTGTAGGACTCTGCTGTCACGTCTGTCCTCCATTGACTGTAGCCCTGTAATGTTTTCCATATGGTTAATTTTTGTGGACTTTAGAGCTCCTGTTATAATATGTGCTGCTTGGTTTTGGAGTCTGTTTACTCTGTCAAAATTTGACTTTGCTGCCGTCGACCAAGCTGTGATGCTGTATTCCATAGCAGGTCTCACTCTGCCTGTGTACAGCTTTTTGAGGATATTCTCATCAGCACCCCATGTGGTACCAGCTAACTTTTTCATGATGGCCATGCGAAGTTTTGCCCTTAGCTGTATTTTGATTATCTGTGATTTCCACGTCATTCGGCGGTCTAGTCTGATTCCTAAGTATGTTGGTGTTTCATCTTCTCGTACTGTCTGCCCATTTAGTTGTAGCTTTGCTTGCTGTGCTGTGGTTTGTTGGACAAGGTAAAAATAGTGTGTCATTTTTTGTTCTTTGATTTTGAGCAACCACTTTCTGGACCAACTTTCAAGGGCTAGCAGTGAATCCTGCATGCGCACTCTTGCTGTGGTGATGTATTTTTCTGAAGTCCACATGGCCAGGTCATCATCATAGAGGGAGTTGTGGACATTCTTGTGGATGTTTTCTGTTATATCATTTATATATATAAGGAAGAGTGTTGGTGAAAGGACCCCACCCTGTGGGACTCCATGTTCCATTGTAGTCTTTTTGCTTAATTGTCCGTGCACCTGCACTCTAGCTGTTCTGTTTGTTACATAGTGACTGATCCAGTTATACATTCTTCCACAGACTCCATATTTAAGCATTTTAACTCTTACCCCATCTTTCCAAACTTTATCAAATGCTTTCTCCATGTCTACCCAGACTGCTAATGTGTGCTTTCCTTCTTGGAAAGCATCTTCAATTTCCTGTGCAATGTAGGTGACTTGGTCCTCTGTAGACCTATGTTGCCTGAAGCCTGCCTGTTGGTGCAGTAAAATTTGTTTTTCTTCGAGGTGCCAACTTAATCTGTTATTGATCATTCTCTCCATAAGCTTTCCCATGCAGCTTAGAAGGCTGATGGGTCTGTAGCTGTTGGGGTCCATTCTGTCTTTTGTCCTTTTTAAGGATTGGAACTAGTACTGCTTCTTTCCAGCCTGTGGTACAATTCCATGCTTCTAGCTATAGTTCATAATCTTGAGGAGGGCTTTCTTGGCATTAGGCCCTAGCCCTTTAAGCATGTCATTTGTTACCCCGTCTTTTCCAGGTGACTTTCTTTGTTTAAGGAATACAATGGCTGTCTCTAGCTCTCTCATGGTGAGGTTTGATGTCATGTGCTCTTCTGGAACAGTTGGTATATTTTGGTAAAGTTTTTGCTCTTTGATAATTTCCTGTTTTCTGTCAGGTGGAACATTTATCTGGCTCTCATGTGCGAATTTTTTATCAAAGCATTTCATGCTTCTTTCTTTGTGAGTATTTTCTCATTTTGTTGTAGGGCTATTTCCTTATTTTTGCATTCCTCATCATTTAAGGCTTTCGCAAGCCTCCATAATTTTCTTCCATCTTTGTCAAGGTTAAGACTTTCTGTTGTTTTGATCTATCTATTTTTGGCTGAACAGTTTAACTTTTCCTGTATTTTGCAGAGATAGCTTTGTAGGCGATGTTTGCCTCAACTGTTTTGTCCTTGTCTGCTACATTTCTGGCTTCTGTAACCTGTTCTTCCAGTTCTTTGAGTTCTTCTGTCCAGCACGGCTTACAATCTTTTCTTGCCCCTCGTGGTATTGATTCTAGGGCAGCTTTCAGAACTGCTTTATTAAATCCGTCAGCTATTTCTCCAATTCTTTTGTTTTGGGTACTGGCTATCTCAGCCATGGACATACCTTGCTCAGTTTAATATGTAACTTTTCTTTTAAAGTAGGAAGGTTATGGCTTCTTTTTTTATCACTACACATAATTTCCATTATAAATAAACACAAAAATATTACATTACATATGCAATAATAAGTAAAGGTTTGTGAAAGTTTTGAAAATTGTCAGTTAAACACAGATGCACAGAGCGAACAACTTCTGTAAACAGACTGAACGACACATGTGCTGAATGACAAAGAATAAAATGGCACAGGCGCACTCCAGCAGGTTCACTCGCTTCTCTTTCTCAGCTTCGAGTGCAAGTGTATCATGCCGAAAATCGCCGATTGAGCGAGGCAAGCGGTGAATATTATGAACTTGAATATGATTGAAAAGCGCAGTAATAGGGAAGTGCTGAAAAGTGGGGTATGACTATAAATGCGGCAAATTATAGCCAGATTGTATTTAGAAAAACACCCTACAGTATCTGTGCTCATGTCACCCTACAGTATGTGGACTCATACATATGTCTTGGTAGCAACATAGAAAAAGTTGGAGGAACAGTCATATTGAAATAAGAATACAAGCAATAAGAAAGGTTTTCGTTGTATAAACAAATGTATGGAAATCAAAAGAATTCAAACTGAACACAGAAATAAGGCTGTCAACTCACATGTCAAGAGAGTCCTATTTACTGTTCTGAAACATGGAAAAAAAACAACAGCCAAGAATTTACAGACTATAGTAAGTGCATGCTAATGCAGTGACAAGATCACCTGTGCTGAAATGAAAGGAAAAAAACCAGATAAACACAGGTGGAACACATAGGTAAAGACACAAGCATTGGTTAGAACACACATTGAGGAAACCGGCTGATAGCAGTACACAGCAGCTGTTGTTCTGGAATGCCCAGAGTAAGAGAAATATGGAGTAAGGAATTGGAGACAACATGAAAGAGATAAAGAACCTTGAGTGCATGGCACAGAACATGAAAGAGATAAAGAACCTTGAGTGCATGGCACAGAACATGAAAGAGATAAAGAACCTTGAGTGCATGGCACAGAACACGAAAGAGATAAAGAACCTTGAGTGCATGGCACAGAACATGAAAGAGATAAAGAACCTTGAGTGCATGGCACAGAACATGAAAGAGATAAAGAACCTTGAGTGCATGGCACAGAACATGAAAGAGATAAAGAACCTTGAGTGCATGGCACAGAACATGAAGGCATGATGTGAATTTGAAAGAGAAACATGGATAATTTCACTGAGATGCTTTTTGTAAGTACACAATTCTGTTTTATCAAAACCTGGCCAGCTTTAGGTGTAGCAGAATGAAGATGTTGAGTTTCGCCTTTGTGAAAGCTGTGACAAGTAGGTAATAAGTTGTTTCATGATTACTGGCTTTTTGTTTGTTTAAATAGAGTTTGTGACTATGGTAATCTTATGTTTCAGCCTGTGCACCATTTCCAATATCTCATGATATTTATGTTACATATTCTAGTAAATGACAGAGAGCTGTGAATTTGTATGAGAAGTTGATTGTTATAATATTTCTGTAGTTTTTTTTTTTTTGCTGTTAGAAAATTAATGTTTGGTGACTGTTCACTGATTGTTTGCTCTCAGAATTAATGTTTGGAGACTTTTCAGGGGTTGTTTGCTCTCAAAATTAGTGTTTGGAGACTTTTTATAGTTGTTTGCTTTCAGAAAATTAATGTTAGGAGACTTTTCAGTGTCATTTGCTGTCTGAAAATTAATGTGAGGAGACATGTAAATGTTGTTGGCTCTCAGCACTTTATTTATCTGCAGTAGTTGTGCTTTAGATCCCACATGAAAATGGCCAAACAAAAACTATCAGCTTTCTGCCCTAAAAAATTTATGAGACAGTGGACCACAATTTTTATTATTTGTAATATTTATTGGACACTTATAAATATAAATTCTATCATTAATTTATAAATATAAATTTATTGTTTGCTGTTGAAGTGAAGAGATGTTAAAAAAAAACATCCTTTCAGTTTAGAATTTCAAAATATTCTCAAGTACAGACCAAGAAGACAGAAACTATTGTTTTAATATTAAATTTTTAAATTATAATGCAATTTTAAAAAGAAATCTACATTATTTTTATAAAATAGCTACATTATAGTTTTTTAAGTATGCTGCAGAAATCATTTTCAGCATGACTTGTTTGTGTCTAAAAAAAAGTTATTTTAATGATTGTGAGGCAGAAATAAAAGAAACATGTTAATTAAAATATTTCAAGATATCAATTGTTGACACAAGTGTATCTAAGCAAGCAAATAAAATCATGTTAGTTGATTTATTTTAAGGGGAAAAATGATTATAAAATTTGTAGATGAGTACATGCTTTTGTGAAACTTTTTCATGAAAGAAGGCTTCTGTTAACATCGAGAGTTGTAATGAAAAATGTGATGTTGTGTATATGCTTGTGTGAAACTGTTTCTTGAAAGAGGGCTTCTGTTTATATCAACAGGGCTTCTGTTTACATCACGAGTTGTAATGAAACATGTGATGTTGTGTACATGCTTGTGTGAAACTGTTTCTTGAAAGAGAGCTTCTGTTTATATCAACAGGGTTTCTGTTTACATCACGAGTTGTAATGAAACATGTGATGGTGTGTACTTGCTTGTGTGAAACTTTCTTCAAAGAAGGCATCTGTTTATATCAAGAGTCGTATAGAAATTGTAATTTTAAGCATTTTTTAAAAATTCACATTTTAATGATCTTATCTTCAAATGAAGCGCTTTGATTCTGGAGTCTATGAAATATTTTTTAATTGCATTCATGCACTATGTGGACAGAGGTCCTCTGCATCAAAACCCAATGTACATGTGTTATTATCTTGTATATGTTAGTCAGTGGCAGTGTCAACATGAAGCACTGCTTACCATTGATGCAGTGGGCGAGTGTGAGTCCCAATTATTTGTGATCATCTTACACCAATAAATATAGACAAATATTCGAACTTAACACCAGTGTGTTGTTGTTAGTAGTATATTTCTTCTTCTTCTTCAAGTACTATGGCTGGTAGTGAAGGTGATCAAGTCTCTCCACAACTACCTGTCTCCAGTGCTCTTTATAAATTCTGTAGTTTACATCTTTCCATGCCATGATGTCAAATTGTCCAGCATTATCCCTCTTTGTTATTCTCTATATTCTTTCCTTCAATCTTTTCTATTGTTACAATACCTTTTTTTTTATAAGTATGAGTTTTGAAGAGGTTCGTTCTGTTCAGCCTAGACACATGGTCCGTCAGTTATATCAGGGCGCATATCCAAATATAAAGGACCCAGTAATCTGGATTAATATCCTTGCCACAATACATTCCAGCTGATGTTATAATCATGACAATTAGGAAGAGATAAAGGCAGAATAAATGGAGGGAAACCACAACGAAAAACATATGGACAGAGGAATCCGACAATGAGGGAGATACAGAAGATAAAGAGATAGGAATCAGACAATGAGGGAGATACAGAAGACAAAGAGATAGGAATCGGACAATGAGGAGATACATAAAGAGATAGGAATCAGACAATGAGGAAGATAAAGAGATAGGAATCCAACAATCAGGGAGATACAGAAGATAAAGAGAGAGGAATCAGACAATGAGGGAGATACATAAGATAAAGAGATAGGAATCAGACAATGAGGGAGATACAGAAGATAAAGAGATAGGAATCATATAATGAGGGAGATACAGAAGATAAAGAGATAGGAATCAGACAATGAGGGAGATACAGAAGATAAAGAGATAGGAATCAGACAATGAGGGAGATACAGAAGATAAAGAGATAGGAATCATATAATGAGGGAGATACAGAAGATAAAGAGATAGGAATCAGACAATGAGGGAGATACAGAAGATAAAGAGATAGGAATCAGACAATGAGGGAGATACAGAAGACATGGAGAGACCAGAGCACAGGACAGAAAGGCTTGGAATGTATTTGTTGAGGGTATGTGCTGGGAGATGAGAGGTCAGAAAAAACAAAATAACCTAGGGGAGAAAAAAGCAACATACCAGAAAATAAAAATAAAATACTTACAGTACAATAAATCATCAGTACAAGTGATGTAGAGGGTTCTTAAATTCATCATCAGCATTTCCTCTTTCGCTCCTTATGGATCATAGAGCCACCATTGCAGCTGGTCTCCCCTTGCCAGAAGCCTGTATGACAGCATTCATGTGCTGTTCCAATGGTTATTTGTGTAGCAATATGTTTGACATAATGAGGTTGCCAGCCACATACACAACAGCCACATACGAAGTTGCATAAGGAAACAGTAGTCCTATTCATTCTGTGTCTGCTGGTAGACCCCCACCCCGTTCCAGAACGACACAGTTCTTAAATTGCTATATTGGATCAGTACCTTGTTATGGAAGTAGATCATGGACAATGAATAAATGAAATGCGGTTCCCTAAATGAATGATACCAATTTTGTGGACAGTTAAAAGATCTAATGATGCTCTTAGGGAGACTGGGGAAAAGAGGTTAATAATTACAATGATGAGAAGGAAATCACAATTTATAGGACGTGCTCTAAGAAGATGGAAATGGAAACATGTGACAATGAAAAAGACTGAAGGAAGAAAGTAGAGACAGTGGCGGATCTACTATGAAACTAATGAAGCTTAAGCTTCAGGGCCCCTAATCCCGGAGGGGCCCCAAAAGCGACTTTAGTCCACATTGCTTAAACATTTTTAGTCTACTGTATGAGAAGGGGTTGTTAAAAAAATAATAATATTAATAATATAGTATAATTCAATACAAAATAATAGTTAAAATAAAAATTAAAAGGTTATTAAAGTATCATGTAGGCTAGCCGTAAAAGAAAAAAACGCTTTCTCAGAAAGTAGACCTACAATTTTTTCCTTTCAAAGCATGCGACAATAGTCGCACGACTCAAATTGATTAATTTTTTGTTGTATATATTTCAACAATCCCAAAGTTTGAGAGTCAGTAGCACAGATGTTGTAAAGGTGGAGTGTCGCGGTAAGTTGGCTGTTCTGCTGTGGCTAATGTAATTTTTTTTCCCCTTTTAACAGAGGTCAAGACCCTAGAGGGATAACAATGAGTTCACGAAAGTACTTAAGTGGAAACCAAAAACGCAAACTCAAGGAAAAGCGATCTGACGAAATCTCTAAATGTCAAAAACTAACAAACTATTTGGCAATGTCAAGTTTGTCAACACCTACAGTTGAAACAAGCCAAGCAAACACCATTGAAGCCACTGATAGTGCACAAACTGTGGGAGCTCTTTCTAGCAATATTCAACCCACTGTTGACACTTTTGATACAGATGACGATCACAGTGGTCAACATGAAAGTACCGCGGAACAAGCAGAGACTGAGCAGAAACATGAAACAGGAAGCAAATTCAGTGATTTCAAAGAATTACAGTGACCTCGAAAACTGGCCCATAACAGTTGATAATGATTTCATACAGAATAGTTTAATGCAAGACATAGGTTTTTTTCAAAATAAAGTTGTAGCTGTTATAAAGTTTTTAAGTGAAAGAGTTTTGGCATTTAGAGGTCATGAGGAGAAGTGGAGTTCACCAAATAATGGAAACTTCATGGGGGCCATTGAACTTATTGCAGAATTCGACACATTTTTACATGAACATCTCGAGAAATGAAAAAATAAATGCTACTTACCTATCCAAAACCGTATATGAAGAATTGTTAGAAATTATGGGAAAACGTGCAAGATGAAATTGTGAATCAAATCAACAACCTAGACACCAAATAGTACTCTATTATTGTTGACTCTACGCCTGACCTGACACATGTTGACCAGCTGGTAATTGTCGTTCGATACTGCTATAATGGAAAACCCTGTGAGAGATTTTTAACATTTTTACCGATGGAAAACCATTCATCCATGACCTTGTTCAACAAAATACAAGTCCTGGGTGAACATAAGCTTTCACTTGAAAATATCCGTGCTCAGTTCTACGATAATGCATCTAACATTAAGGGCTCGGAGAAAGTGCTAAAACATTAACAGGTACGCAGACTATATACCTTGTGCAGCCCTTTCACTTAACCTTGTTGGAGAAAAGGCAGTGTCTACTGTACCTGAAGTTGTTGACTATTTTGGCATTTTGCAGGAGCTGTATGTTTTCTTTTCTGGATCTCCACGAAGGTGGGGGATTTTAAACACACAGGGCAATCTACATTTTTCTCTAAAGAGCTTAAGTGTTGTCACCGTGGGGTTTGCCCAAGCATTATTCATGCTATAGGCAAGGTTATAGGAACGCCTAAAGTATGTCACCGTGGGGTTTGCCCAAGCATTACTCATGCTATTTGAACGCTTAAGACAGTTCACGGGGAAGAAAGTTAAGTATGAATAAAATAAGACGAGTGTTCAGTAACTTGACTCGTGTTAACAAAATGTGAGTATTATTTTTTTCTCGTGAGTTGTAAATCAAAGGCTTAACCAATGAAAGTAGTGAAAAACATGTGAGGGCGACGAATCAGAAGTAGCGAGGGAATCATACGTGAGAAGAATGACCAGAGGTCATTAGGGCAGTCCGGTTTCTGAGTTTGAAGAAACAAGAAGTGTTTTTGTTCTGGGCGGTTGCCTGCAGATGAACGGATTCTGTGGTTTGACAGAAGTAGAATAAGTATAGCAAGATATAGAGGTTATAGGATAAGGAACATAAGCCCAGAAATTGTTCAGAGGATGTGTTAGCGCTAGACAGTAACTGTATAAGATAATAAAGAAGCCTTGCGTAGATTATGAGAGTAGTGAATGTATTTCAGGAGATATTCAGCGATTTGGTTGTAAGTATGATTTTGAACTTATTATGCATACAAGTAAGAGATTTACAGGAGAAGTAACGCAGATGTACCAAGTCGACATGTCAAAGATATATGTTGAGAACTTTGTGGACTGAGCAACAAAAGAGTAAAGTTAGAGGTGAAGGATAACCACCTTTGTCATGGTGAGTTCATGACAAGTAAACTAATGAGCTGTCTTCAGAAAATAGTTACGACAAGTAAACTAATGAGCTGTCTTCAGAAAATAGTTACGACAAGTAAACTAATGAGCTGTCTTCAGAAAATAGTTACGACAAGTAAACTAATGAGCTGTCTTCAGAAAATAGTTACGACAAGTAAACTAATGAGTTGTCTTCAGAAAATAGTTACGACAAGTAAACGATTTGAAGAGTCGACTTTTGTAAGAACTGTTCACACGCTCTCGCACGTAGGTATATGCTTAGATGACATGGTGCTTGTATATGGTTTAAGCTAACCTTTCAGAGATAGTAACAGAGCCCTACAGAGGTTAAAAAGAAATAAAGGCAGGAATATAATGAGATGGGAGTGAGGAGATGGAGTATCGAGATATTTAAGTGAACAGAAGTAAAGTTGATCGAACTAAACAAGATACAGGAGGACGATGCATATACATGAGATATAGAGCTTTTATATATGAAGCCAACATGAGATAAACGTATGCAAGCTCTGGGATGAATTATTTGTCTTGCTGATGAAGATATACGAGGGAAGGTCAAAAAGTAATGCCTCCTATTTTTTATGTATGTAAATACTGCATCGGTGTGCAATTTGTAAATTTAGCAGGATTCCTCAAACACTCTTCTGCACTGTATAGCATTACCAACCTGTTTCAGTAACAGGTGGCACCACTGTAACAGTTTAAAAATGGCTGCCAAAGACGTTCGGTTAAAACAACGTTATGTCATAGAATTCCTCAATGCTGAAGGCGAGACCCCAATTCGCATCCACGAACGTTTGAAGAATGTTTATGGAGATTCAACGGTGGATGTTAGCACTGTCCGACGTAGGGTACATCGTTGTGACGAAGCTGAAGTAGGTCAATCCTCAATGGCTGACGCAAAGTGGACTGGCCGTCCGTCTACCGCAGTGACTCCACACAACATACATCGAGTTGATGGCATCATTCGTGGTGACCATCGGGTAACACTGGCTGAACTTTCTTCCATGTTGTCCATTAGTAAAGGCAGTGTCCAGAACATCATTAAAGACCTGTGTTATTCAAAAGTTTGTGCACGGTGGGTACCCAGAATGTTGACAGACAGACATAAAGAAACAAGGAAAACCATAGCCATCAAACTCCTGCACCGTTACGAAACTGAAGGAGAAGAGTTTTTATCGAATATTGTGACAGGTGATGAGACTTCAGTTCATTTTTTTGAACCAGAATCCAAGAGGCAGTCAATGGAATGGCATCACACAACATCGCCGACAAGAAAGAAGTTCAAAAGTTCACCATCTGTAGGGAAAGTTATGGCCTCCGTGTTTTGGGATGAGAAGGGTGTGATTCTTCTCGACTTCTTGGAACAGGGAAACACGGTGAATGCAGACCGGTGAATGCAGACCGTTACATTGAAACTTTGAAGAAACTTAGAGGTCGAATTCGGCGACTTTACCCATTAAAAGATCAAAGAACTTCACTACTGTTGCACGATAATGCCACGCCACACACCGCTAAACGCACTGTTGCAGTGTATTCTGTCCATCATAATGTAACAGTGAGTAGGGGTCAGGTCAACCCAGGCAGTACAATGATGTGAATATAGGTCACCAGGCTTTGAGGCACTGACAGGGTGTAATGAAGACTCTCTCTCTCTCAAACGTACAGGCTCTTAGATGTGTAGTGATCGTAGAAATGTGTGATTGACGTGATGTGTGGGTGAGTAGACATCGGATAAGCTGATGGACACGAATGTGTATAGGCTCTTGGACAATGGCACGATACACCCACTCAACCACAGGTAGAAGTCAGCTGAATGTGGTCACCACAATCTTCCCTGTACACACAACTCAGAGCGGCCCATTTACTCACAACACACCAGGGTTTGCCAACACTACCATGACAGGTGCATCTGGCCACGCCCAGGGCCCGTATTCTGGCATGAACAAGACTGGTTATAACCTCCAAGTTATGGCCCCTTACAAGTAAGCCATTACACAGTTCTGCTGCTGCTTTTTCTGGTAACTTCTTTGATGAGAGGCTATTCTACTTCTAGCAGTGCCATTGTGGCTAGCATATGTGGTCACATCCTGTCTTTAAAACTTCTTGATGAGAGGCTGTTCTACTTCTAGCAGTGCCGTTGTGGCTGGCATATGTGGTCACATGTCTTTACAAACTTCCTTTCCATATTCAGTAAATCAGTACCTTTTAGCACTTAAGGACCATAGGCTTTCAGCAAACACATGCCAAGTCCTCCTCTCCCATGCCAAGTCCTACTCTCCCATGCCAAGTCCTCCTCTCCCATGCCAAGTCCTCCTCTCCCATGCCATCAGCTCAGGATCTTTCCTCATTATTTTCATTTCTGTGACCAGTTCTCTTCTCCATCTGTTCTCTGGTCTGCCTCTACTTCTGTTATCTTGGGAATTCCAAAACATGGACTGCCTGATAATGCTATCAACAAATTTCATCCATCGCCAGCATCCTCTTCTCATCTCTAGCATCCTCTTATCATCTCTAGCATCCTCTTCTCATCTCTAGCATCCTCTTCTCATCTCTTGTACCTGTGGCACTTGTCTGGTTCTCCTGGTACTGTTGATCAGTTCTGTTGTTGACTTTTTCCATGCCATAACTGTCAAGTTATGTTCTTCTTGTCATCCTCTTATCTCTTTTTCCATCAATTTTGCTTGTTAATCAAATGAGGATTTTTTGTCTTTTTTTTTTTTTTTTTTTTTGGTTTCTGTTTTTGTTGCTAATTTGCAGAGTGAAGTTTGACACATAGAAGCCATGAGGTGTTATTTTAATTATATTTCTTCTTGCTGTCATATAACCACATCTATTTCTGTCATGAATTTTGGAGTTTGTCTCAGGCTTCTCTCATCTACCATACAGTTTCTCCCTCAGAGGAGTTGGTGACGAAGGCCATACTGCTAATCTGCACCTTTTGTGAAGCGAACATTTCTTGAGGACGTGTTCTACTATTTGCTTGTGTTCCCAACATGGGCACATGTCTGTCTCTTTATCTGATTTTTAATTTGTTGAGCAATTTTGTTGAAGGTATGAAGTGTAATTTTAACTGTTTCAATTTGTGTGTCATGTTTTGCAAATGCCTTGTCCTGTTGTCTTTGCTATTATTAAGATTTTTTCCCAATTTTATTATTTTCAGCGGTTATCCACCCACCCCCAACACTCCAGCCATCCCCAAATGCCTGGAAATGGGCCTAGTGACTACACAGCACCACCAGGAGCACTGTCAGCAGCCGCTTATGTGGCAGCAGCCGCAACTGCGACTGCAACAGCCAGCATGGTTGCCATTCAGGAGCAACAAAACCAGCAGCAAATGAATATAAACATGCAAATGAACATGAATAACCAGTACGCAACTAGCATGCAGGTAAAAAAACCAAAGCATAAAACCACCTAACCACAGAGTCATATCCCACAATGCAGATAGTAATACAGACAGATTTGACCATCATCCATGTTCACTCACATGCCTGAGGGGCCGTTGTTCTATTCTTTCTTTGTCTGGTCAGGAACTGCACCGGACATACTGTAGTTAGATACACTTAAGGTCATGACCCTTTTCTACACTTTCTATAATGGGCTGTGATCTTGGCTGCCATATCCAGAGCTGACAAATTCTACTTCTATGTTTGTGGTATTCTATCTTAGTCCTCTAAATGAACCAATGCTAGACTCTTGTCGTTCTTAACATTTATTATACATAGAGATACAAACATGTCTAACATTTCACAACGGCCATTATTCCAAGTCCCGTAACTCTCTCCTCATATCTAAATATAGGACACTACAATGTTGATGTCACATCGACAGTTCATCTCACATGGATTGGGGAAAACATGACACAAACTCCATGCAAACAAGTCTCCAAGAAGATATATTCACTTTTCAAAGTTACAGTGGGTGGTGATCCAAGCATCCAAAAAGTCCTACATAAGCAAATAATCTACGACCACAGTATCAAACACAATTGGATGCCGTGTGAAACGAAGAGAATCTTATCTTAATATCTTAGAATTGAACATCCTCGACTCATCTATCAATTCAGATGCCAGCAAACTGCAGCATACTATTCACAACCATCCTGCCTGTCGGAAAAATCCACATCCAACTGCCTCATTCAGCTGTCACACTCTTTTTACTCCACAAACTGTCCCCTTTGCAGTTCACACTTATTTACTGACAAGTTACCGGAACTCAGAACACTGGGTACTCAGAATAAACCCCAACTCATGACACCTCAGGCACTGTTTATCTAGCATTTTACAGTACCCTCAATACTCATCCTGCTCAGAAACACACAGTATAACAAAGCTGCAATTGGAGCATACAGAATCAACAACAACATATATCATAACCTAAACATGCCTTGACAATTAACATATAATATATACTGTTTATAGATGTAAATTGATCTAATAAATAATGCATATTCTGTTACGTGGTATGATTCAGTTCAAATTCTATGCATACAGTCCACGCAGCACAAAAGTGCGTCCAATCATAATTAAAACACCAGAAAATTACACACAGTAACTCATTTTGTTAATTATGTGAGTATGAGTATCTGATGTTCTTAAAACTGGGATGTCGTTGAGGGTTTTTTAATAATATATATTTCAAGTGAAACAATTTATTCATGAAAGCAATGAGCATTCATTTGACCATAAACAGGCATATTTCAGTTATCAATATGCACGTTTTTTTTTTTTTTTTTTACATTAATGAAAAAAAAAAGATATCCCGTTCAACCTCTGATGGGTTATAATTAAGATATATATTGTTTTCAATTCCAAATAATATGAACAACCGCCGACATGAGAAAGTGGCATCACATCCATCAAATCAATGTAAATAGGGACAATCACAATTGTGCTTATACGTTAAATAAATAATAACAAAATAATAATAATAATATTTAAAAAAACCAAGAATAAACTCTGAACAAGAACAATATTAAAGAGGAGGGGTGAAAAGGCCCGGTGGTTCTAGTTATATAACGGACTTTAACAGATATTTAATTGACTTTCATCTGTTAAAAGTCATATAACTTAAGTCGTGTAAGAACAGCATCAGATCTTCACATTCCCAGCCACTATATATTAACATTTGTTCGTGTTAAATATTGTTTGACTATAGGCTATTATGCAGTTCCCTAGGTCTGTCTATTCTCAACACCTCTTCTATATTTATATGTAAGTTGAATGCTTGCAAATAATCTAATATTGGTGTTCTCATTTGTTCATACCTCCTACATCTTAACAAGAAATGTTCTATATTATTGTCTTGAAGACATCCTGCACAGTAAGGTTCTTCTATTCTGAAATAGCCTTTTCCCAGCAGTAGTCTGAGAAGTTTCTTATTACTGGGAATTTTCAATTCCCTAGATATCTGACATTTTCTTGTTGGAGCCTTGAACATCTTATATGCATGTCTTCCTTTCAGATTTTTATCCCACTCTGCTTTCCATTCATCTGTTATTAAATCTTTAACTAAGCTCTGATTTACTCATCCCTACATTTATTAGACCAACGGGCTGATCACCCGTTTGCCAGTCACTTCGATTACGGAAACAACAGCAAATGGATTGATTTGACGTTGCCCTAAAGACGCCAATAGGCGTGATGGGAAACAATGGCAAAGAAAACCTATCTGCTGTTGCCCTAAGACGCCACTAGGCGTAATGGCCACTGACTGCTTTGACGGTCGGTGGCTAAGGACGGAAGAAGAAGAAGAAGACATTTATTAGATTTTTATCAGATCTACCTTTCTTGGCTTCTTTGTCTGCATTTTTATTTCCTTCTATGCCAACATGTGAAGGTATCCAAGCAATTAAAACTGAACATCCTCTGGAATATAAGTATGTAGTAACCAGAAATATCTCCTCTGCTATATCAGGTCTACTACATTCTCGTAAGTTTCTAAGTGCTTTAATTGTTGAAAGAGAGTCAGTTAAAACTGTTAATTTTTTGGGAAACTCCGCCTATGCCGGTCCCAAGCCCGGATGAAAAAGGAGGAGGGCGGCCTGCATGGAGGCCGTAAGGAGGCAGCCCCTCCACCATGCAAAGGCACAACAGGCCAATCACCTGTTTGCTTTAAACCAGTGTTTCTTAACGGGGGCGGTACCGCCCCCTGGGGGGCGTTTTCAAGATGTCTGGGGGCGTTCTGATGGGTCGCAACGATTGGGGGTCGCTGCTTCCATTCATGGGGGCGTTGTGTACATTTTTACAAGAATCAATATGAAACAATTACAAAAGATATTCCCCTTCGCAAAGCTTGTAACACGATAGTTTTTATTTGCCTTGCGTCCCATAGAGTCTTTCAAGGATTCCAAACACAAAATTTTAGTACCTGGGATGTTACCATTGTCAGGAGACAGAAGGCGGAGATTTATATCTTCTGGAAACACATTTTTGTTGAGGAAAAAAATCCTTTTTCCAATGTCATCGCATGTGCGACAGACGGCTATGGTTGGTCGTCATCGTGGGTTTCAGGCCTACTTAGAAAATGTGGCACCAGGTGTTTTAACAATTCATTGACAACATTTAGCCTAGTCGCCAAGCATCTTAGTGACAGACTCCACAAATCATTGAACTGTGTTATCAGTGTTATTAACAAAATTAAGGCGCATTCGTTGAATGATAGATTATTTCGTAAACTTTGTTGTGATAATGGTGAAGAGTTTGAACGTCTTCTCCTACACACAGAAGTACGATGGCTGTCCAAAGGTAACTGTTTAAAAAGATTATGGGCAATATTTGATTCTGTTGTAGCGTTTTTTGGATTCAATCAAAGAAGAATTTAGCATCGAAAGAGAAGTATTCCGAAACAATGTGGCCTTTTCAGATATATTTGAAAAGTTAAATGAGGTTCTTCTTAAGCTACAAGTAAATGAGATCAGTCTGATTAAAGTGAAATGAATTATCTTCAACAAATTTACATTAGGCCTATATAAAAATAATCTTAGTCGCCGAGAACTTTCTCATTTTCCATGTTTACTACTGTTAGGTGGGGACAGGCTTAAAGATTCCGATTTATAGGTCTATTGCAGTCATTTGGACGCTATTAAAAATGATATGAGCATAAGATTTAAGGACTTGCAAGAACTAATAATACCGGAATGGGTGATTAATCCTTTTGAATCAGACGTGGAACAAGTTAATCAACATTTACAAGAAGAATTAATTGAGCTACAAAATGACTTCGAGGCAAAAGCACGACTCAATCACACACATTACGACAAATTTTGGATCCAGCAGAGGCTTGCGCGTTCTTTGGCGTGTAACTAAATTGCTAATTACAGCATTCCCAACATCGTATTTGGTGGAGAAGGGGTTCAGTGCAGTAGTGTTGCTACTACTTCTTCTTCTTCTTCTTCTTGCGATCGCATCTTTGATGATTACACCGTCAGACGAGTTCTCATGATGAATTCGACTGTTGTTTGAAGTTCCTCTTTAACTCCATATAGCTTTGAGTTTAGTGTTGAGTCATTGGGCCAGTATATCTTTCTTAACTGGTCATACAGAGGACAGTCCTGTAGAACATGCTCAGCAGTTTGTTCGTTTAATCCACATGTGCACAGTGGTGAAGCAGACAATCGTAGCTTGTGCATGTGTTTATTCAGTTTGTTATGCCCTGTCCTGAGTCGAAAAATAGTTGTCTGTCCCTGCCGGTCGAGAGTGTGATAGTCGTCTTTGGGTTGGTTCTGTTCTCTTCTGATAGTCTGGATAGCTCTCTTTTTCTCAAAGTATGTGACTTCATTATCTTCTTGTTCACATTCTCCTCCCTTTTTTGCAAGTTTATCTGCCTTTTCATTTCCGGGTACACCACAATGAGATGGTACCCACTGAAGTATGGTTCTCTTTTTGGCAGCTACCTTGTTTAGTTCATTTCTCAGATGCGGGAGTTTACCACCCTTGAGAGCTTGCAGGACAGACAGTGCATCTGTGAGGATGACTACCTGGTGGCAGTCAGAGTTGGTGTTATAAATCATACTTGCAGCTTGCTCTAGAGCTTGAACCTCAGCTGTATAGTTGGAACAGAATTTACCAGTGGGAATGTGCCTAGTCTCATAGTGGTTGTCAGGATATGAGATAAAGATACCGGCACCTCCATTCCTAAACAGCATTAGTTGCTGATCCATCTGTATAGGCATGTATCCATGATTGATCGGGATAGCTTTCTTGGATCATACTCAATGTAGCAGTTCGTTTTTGCAGATCATTATACTCACATCCACTTGTGAGACCACTGACTTTTGTATTAATTTGGAGGGCACTGCTGGCCTGCTCCCATGGTACAGGGTATAGGGTGGGCTTCAGTGGTGTTGTCTTCATGGATAGGTCTTCTTGATGCTGTCTTATAAGTCTTTTCCCCCGATGCACAAAGCTGCTACGCTTTAGACGTCCCAATGCCAGATCATCTAGTCTTGCCTTCATTGGGTGCATTGGCATACTGTTGTACTTTTCCATCTGGATCATGGTTTTTGTGTCTCTTCTATGGGACAATGTCTGTAATCCAGCAACCTTCTGCATCTCTGTTATTGGTGTAGTTTTCATGGCTCCTGTAATGAGCCTGAGAGCTTGATTTTGCACCTTGTCCAAAGACTGCAGATGTGAGTTAGCAGCTGATGACCATGCTTCTGAGCTAAACTCTAAGTGTGGTCTTATTACTCCATTATAAATCTTCTTTAGATTTCGTTCATTTGCTCCCCAGTTGGTACCTGCTAATTTTCTGAGTATGCCTAGTCGTCTTCGGGCCTTTTCCTTCTGCGTTTTCAATATGCTTATTCCATGTAAGCCTTTGTCAAATGTCACCCCAAGATAGGTGGGGTAGCTTTCTTCCTTGATCACGGTTGTCCCTAGGTGTATGTTAGCTGATTTGTCCTTGGGGGCGAGGGAGAACAGTGTTGTGGAGGTTTTTTGTCTGTGTTTATTGTGATAAGCCATTTCTCAGCCCATGACACTAGCATGTCTGCTGCCCGCTGCATTCTATAATTTGCTGTGGTGACATTTTCATCAGCGCACCAGAGTACTAGGTCATCTGCATATAAGGCAGCTTTAACTCCTGCAGGGAGATCTTTCACCAGGTCATTGATGTAAACAAGGAAGAGTGTTGGGGAAATTACTCCTCCTTGAGGTACCCCCTGATGGAGCAACACTTTTCTGCTCTGCAGACCGTCAAGAGTGACTCTAGTTCTCCTGTTATGCAAGTATGACTGGATCCATTTCATCATGTTGCCTTGGATTCCACTTCTCCTAAGTTTTGCAATGAGGCCATCTTTCCACACCTTGTCAAAGGCCTGCTTGAAGTCGACCCAGATCGTTAGGACCTTTTTCTTCTCCTGGAAGGCATCTTCTATTGCTTGAGACAAGTAAGTAACTTGGTCTTCTATACTGTAGCATTCTCTAAATCCAGCTTGTTCCGGCACCAGGATCTGCTCAGACTCTAAATACCATTTCAATCTGTGGTTGACTATTCGCTCCATAGTCTTCCCAACACAGCTTGTGAGACTGATTGGCCGGTAACTTGCAGCCTCGGTCTTACATTTCCCTTTCTTTAGTATGGGTATTGTGATGGCTTCTCTCCATACTTGGGGTACCGTTCCTTTCAACCAGCTGTGGTTGAATATCTCAAGCAGTTTTGTCTTTGCTGCTGAGCTCAGATTTACTAGCATTTCGTTGCTGATTTTGTCTGGGCCGGGTGACTTTTGAAACTTAAGCTTGGAAATAGCCTTCTGTAGTTCTCCTAGTGTGATGGGTTCCCTCATTGGGGCAGGAGTATCTGTCTGTCCCATGGTAGCCAGTATTTCTTTTCTTATCTCTCTCTGATGGTCTATGTTAATGGGTAAGTTGCTTTCTGAACTGTATCTTCTAGCAAACAAGTCTGCAGCTTGTTTTCCTCTGAAAAGTTTGCCACCTTCATCCAATGTGATAGTCTGCCTTGGTGAGGAATGCTCTTCATTTAGAGACTTGACTAATCTCCAAAGTTTCCTGCCGTCTTTCTCAAGGTTCAGCGATGCCGTTTTAGTTCTCCAGCTTTTCCGCTTTTCTTCTAGCTTTGTTCTCTGAAACTCTGCTACAGCCTTTTTCCATTTGTTGTGAGTTTCAAGTGAAGGCTGAGACTCTGCGTCCTTTCTAGCCTTGTCCATAGCTTCCTGACGTTCTTGGAGTGTGCTGGACCAGTATGGTATGTAGTTACGCCGGCATCCTTTGGGAATGGTTTCTTTTGCAGCTTGTAGTATGCATCTGTTGAAGTCTTTTACCACTTCATTAATGTCTCTGTTCACCTGATGCCTGAATAAACCCCAGTTGGCTTTTTTGTAGTTCCATCTTGTAATGGCTGGGCCTGTACTGAGAGTTGCACTCTGGACAGTAAGAAAGATTGGGCGATGGTCGCTTCCCCCTAGTTGGTCTCCTACTTCTCTACTAATAGATCCAGCTATATCTGGTGTGGAGAAGGCAAGATCTGGTGTTGAGGTTGTGTGCCATCCTCTGGAGTAGAAGGTAGGAGTATCTGTGGCATTATTGACTAGGATTAGGGAGTGATCATCTTGCCAAGTTTCAACCTCTTCACCTCTGTGATCCAGATGGTTATAGCCCCAGCAGGGAGTGGCTATTAAAAGTCTCCAACTGCGTATAAAAGTTGGTGGCTGGTACCTGTATAGAGCTGAGACTCAGGGGTTTGTTGTTCGGACAGTAATAGTTCAGGAGTTCTATTTCCATCTTGTCTACCTTTATCTGCAGCAGCTGATATTCTGCTCCATCCATGAAGGTTTTCCTTTCGTGTGCATGTTGCTACTACAAAAGCAACGAAACCGACTGCAGATTTGTAACAGGAGATTTTAGACTTCTTTTAACAAACTTGGAATCAAATATTACAAAACTGGCTGAATCACACCAAGCGCAAGGATCTCATTAAGCTTCATTAGTAAGTGAATTGTTATATAATTATATCATTATTATCAACTAATAATTTTTCCAATTGTTTCATGTTTAAAGTGGTTACATAAGGAGAGGCTTAAATATAGGCGCTATTAAATATGATAGTTATAGAGTTGTAAGAACTAATTTTATATCATTTGCTCCGGCAATTTGTAATTCAAGGATAATGAACCTGTGGTGTATATAATTCTGTCCTTAAACACATATTTAATATAACTATGCTTTTATACAGTTGAGCGACCGCAGCTGAGGTTCAAAGATGTGTGCAGGAGAGATATGAGGGCATTGGACATAAATCCAGCAACGTAGGAGGGTGAAGCTGCCGATCGCACCAAGTGGCTTTGCTATTTACGGCGCCACCTCAGATTGGGCGAAAAGAAGCTCACACAACAAGCCGAAGACAGAAGAAACCGTCGAAAGGAAAAATAAGCAGCTGAGAGCTATCACCTCAGGGGCGCATTCCCATAATCAGTTATGACTGAAGGGGCTATTATTATTATGCTTTTATAAATGTGCTTTCTCTTTTTCTTTATATTATAAGAAAAGATAACTCATTAACTGCATTGCTTTTTTAAAAGTATGGTGGAATATATGTATATGTGTTTGTGTGTGTGTGTTTAAGTATACACGATAAAGAGCAAGGGGGTGTTAAAAAGGTGGGGGGCTTTTAAAAATATTAGTTGGCAAAAGGGGGCGTTGCTACTATCAGGGTTGAGAAACACTGCTTTAAACTATGATTACGAGTAATATAAGAGAGAAAACCGGACTGATTCTAAAGGTGACGAATTGGAACGGACTACGGACTACGACTTATGGAACTTGGAACACATGAAGTATAAATGGGAAAGAAGAGGAGCTGATGGAAGAGATGAGGAAAGCAAAACTAGAAATCCTGGCTATTACCGATGTGGTGGGTTTTGATGTTAAGAAGAATGGTGTGCATATAGTGTACTTGAGTGAGGTCAACTGTGAAGGTCTCTGAGGTAGACAATGGACAGCTGTGTTACAGAGAACCTTTCTTAATACCACCTTACGATCTCACTCTAAGTTATATTCTTTCTTGACTAGCGCGACTGAAAGCTACATACAGTGTCTAGGGTAATGTAAGAGTGATGCTATAAGAATTCAATACAAACACATATACATACAGATATTAAATGCTATTAAGAACTTGACTAACACCAGTGAGTAAATTTTATGGTTTTGAATTTCTTTTTCAAATTTATTTGTCCTGAATCTAAAATTATTTTGGGTCAGGACCACAACTCAGTTGAATTACAATATATATATATATATATATATATATATATATATATATATATATATATATATATATATATATATATATATATATATATATATATATATATATATATATATATATATATACACACACACAAATATAAATATATTTACATAAATAGGACCATGTGTCCAAAGAACATTGTTACAAATGAAATTTTCAAATATTATTTCTTAATCTATGATAACTTCTGGTATTAGGAGACAGGTTGGGAATTTATCCTCATTCCAGTGTTCTTTTGTTAATTATCTCGCTGTTTATTTTAGGAACTTTAGATGGAACTGTATTTATTATAATGGAGATCTGTCCAAAGTTTTTTATGACAAGTTGTCCCAGGCCAGATATTATGACTTATCTGGACCCAGGAATCACAGCAGTTGTCGTAGAGTCGGCCACAAGCCACAGTCTCCTCTGGTCTTTCAAATGCTTTAGTACAGACTTAGTAAGAGGGACTCCTCACAATAGTGTAGGCTTTCTCACTCAGACAATTCATTGACACCAGATAAGTGCCAGCAGAACCCCTGCAAATGAAATTTATGTGCCTGTCTCAACATCACTTCAATTCCATCAAATTCACAAATAATAATACAATTCAACAAAAAAACATGGTCAGTTCTTCTCTGACCAACCCTGCTCCTCCACTCTACTTTGATGGAACAATTTATACCAGATTCTCATTTTTTACCTAATGGCTGTTACGCCTCTGCCATTTGCACTGATCTCTTTCTATAAAATAGGATGGGTGATATGATTCATGATGCCCCCTGCATGTTCTTTGGTATCTACCTCACTCTGGTAGCTTATATACAATGGATACCTTATAGGCCCTGACAGTGGTTGCTGGGGACCTATGTACTGACTAATCATGATGGCTTTTCATCTAACATTCTCTCACATTTATTTATTTTAAATAAAAGATAATTAATAGTCATCTTACCACAAGTTTCAATGAAAATTACACAATTTATACGTTGACTGGCAATAGAATTACACATTCGTTCCTTCTGCCTTTGTCCAGACTGCTGAGATAAATATGGTATACAGCAATGCTGCTCTCAACGCACCTGCTTCATCTAAGGTTTTTGAAAAATGGCGACAAAGCCTTATAATTTCAAACGCAGCTTTGGTAAGCTGGCCAATGATTTTCCATCTCTCAATTGTAAATAAAGTCTTTCAAAATAAAATTAAACGGTTCCTACGTTACTCGGTTAGTATATTTTTAGTTTTGAGGTCAGCCAATAATATTTCGCCTTCCTTCAAATTTCATCCAATCCAATTTCTCGTACCATCTTAGTCTTTATTTCCCCTAATTTTTTCCCAACAAATATGCCATAAAAAATTAAGCAGGCATGACTTGTCCTGACAGTCTGTCCGATCCACTATAGTATTATTACCAATATTTAGTTATTTAATGGACTATTTATGTAACTAACAACATATTCTTGGTCAGCAAGTCCTAAGGTACACGAATATATAATTTTTATGGGGCTAAGTGGCTTGGTTCAAAATTCTATATTTTTTCTATGTTAGTTGTTTATTTCTAGAACTGCCACCTGTTCACTTCTTTTCCCATGTACTTTCAAGCTAATTACGAGACTCTCCCGTATTACGTGAGAATTACGTCATTCGCAATAAGAGCTAAGCCTGTTTTCGTGACCCAATCGTCTACATGTTCTAACTTTTGCATCGTATTTTGAAAATCGCCCTAGGCAAGGCTAGCAAGTTGGTTTTATTTTTAGAAACAATGCGAGACGCGATTAGCCTTGGTTTATCTATCCGTTCCCCTCCCTCTCTCTACTCTGTCTTTTAGGCAAATACTTAGTTGAACTTGGGAAGTGTACGTTTATCTCAAGGACGAATTTGAAAAATTGGGGTACCTTTTTGTTCGGCTAATGCGTTATCAACTAATACGCTGAAGGCGTAGGTGGCGACAACAATTCCCGACTAAAATTTTAATTCTATCCTATCTTTGACTTTATGCATTATACTGTTATATTCTAATTTAGATATTGTATTTAGAATTTCACCACAACCGAAACAAAGAAAAAGGGACAAGGAGTCATGGATCTCGATGGCAACACGCTGCTATACAGTGGTGTACCCACATCTGAAAGAGCTAAAGGGGGCGTGGGTTGCATTGTGGCCAAAAACCAGAAAGATAGTATCAAGGGATGGAACTTTGTCTCGGAGCGCATTATGGTTGTAAAACTAAAAGAAGGAGAAACCATAGTCAACCTGGTCATAGTGTATGGGCCAAATGAGGATGAGAGAGCAGAGGTCAAGGAGGAATTCTTTGAGCTGCTTCAAAGGACAGTGGATGACTGCCTAGATGAAATTATCATGCTCGGAGATTTCAATGCCAGAGTTGGAAATGACCATGCTAGATGGGGTGGAGTTATCGGAAGATATGGAGAAGATACTCACAAGGACAATGGAAAGCGACTACTTAGATTCTGCAGTGAGCAGAATCTGATCATTACCAACACAAAGTTTCCCCATAAGCGCATACATGCATACACTAGGTGTGAACCAACAAAGAATGAGAAGTCAGTGATCGACTATGCCATTGTTAGGAGGAGCTCATTCAAATATGTCCGGGATGCTAGAGTCTGGAGGGGGCCAGAGACTGGAAGTGATCACTACCTGCTTACAATCAAAAGAACAACTGAAAGAGTTGCTCAGCCTAGGAACTGCCCAGCATCACGCAAGAAACCAAGAAAACGAACGGAAGAAATGAGCATTAAGACCTACAAGCTGAGAGAGCCAGAAATTAAGACCAGATATCAGGGGCTTATTGCTACAGCGGTGAGAAACACAGAAGAACAACATGATGACTTGGAAACCCTGTGGCTTAAATTCAAGGACATCATAAAGACAGCTGCTGCAGAAGCATGTGGTGAAGTCCGACTTGGGAACAAGAGAAAGAGGACACCTTGGTGGACAGAGGAAGTCAAAGAGAAAATAAGAGAGAAGAAAATGGTATGGAAACAATACTTAGGAGCTAAAAACATAACAGGACAAATGGAAAAATATAGAGAATATGTGACACTCAGAACAGAAGCAAAGAACAAAGTGCTAGCAGCAAACAGAAGTCCTGGGAAGAATTTGGAGAAAAGCTAGAAAAAGATGCACAAGAAAACCAGAAATTGTTCTATAAGACCCTAAAGAACATGAGGAAGGAAAAACAATGCCCTCTCAAATTTATAAAGGACAAGCAAGGCAAATTGCTTACTGCCCCGAAGGAAGTAATGGAAAGATGGAAAGAATATTTCTCAGAACTCCTTGATGGTGAGCAAGGTCAAGCATCAGAAATGATAACCACTAGCACAGAAGAGGAAACAAATGGTGATGAAGATGACATAAAGATGGAAGAACTGAAGGCAGCACTGGAGAAAATCAAGATGGGCAAAGCAGCAGGGCATGATGGTATAACACCAGAAATGGTTAAGTACATGGGGTCCTACAGGCAGCATGGTGCAACAAGACCATACCAAAGGATTGAGAGATTGCCATCATTATTAGCGAATATTTCGAGTGCTTTTAGTATTGGAACCATCTCTGCAGTGAAGATGGATGTATTTTCCGTGATGCTATATTCTTTTGCCATTTTCCATATTGGAATAAATATTCCTATCCCCAATTTGCCATCCTCTCCCTTGAATCCATCTGTGTACACGGTAATGCTGTCTTTTGATATTTGTTGTATATATTTATTGGCGGTGTTTTTAATATTTTCTATATTATTTGTTTTCTTATTTCTTCTAGGTGATAGTCCGTGTCTGGTTTCTTGATCTTCCAGGGCGGAATCACTGGCTTGTATTCACAACTGTTATTAAATTAGTTGCTTATCCTTTACAGGACGTGGCAATCAACCCCAGCTTTTATTGGCTGTTTGTGATTTTTTCTAGGCAATTTTTTTCATTCAGTAGTTTGCCATTGCTTTTCTGAACGGTACGGCGCTTATACCATTGTTAAAAATCCACACAAAGCGATCTGCTACCAAACCGCCTGCGTTCATATCCATTAGGCCACAGACGCCGACAATTGTTATTAATTGATGTAATTAATGTATCCAGATGGACAATTTCCTCCATACACTTCCATCCTGTAGGGTATCTAGTGGTATTCATTGGCTTGGCCTGAGTTGTTAGTTAGCATCTGGTAAAAGCTGTATGTGCTGGGTGAGACTTATCTAACATAACTCTGTTCATGTAATTTAGTCTTAACTCCTTTTTCCGTAATTCTAAGGGTATAATTCCTAAAGCCACCTCTATAGCTCCCATTGATGTTGATCTGATTGCACCTGCTATTGTACATAAAGCCTGATGCTGAATCCTGTCTAATTTAATCTTGTTACTGTGTGCAGCAGAGTCATATATTATACTTCCATAATCTATTTTTCCTCTAATAAAAGATTTATAAAAAGTGAGCATTGTCTTAGTGCTTGCACACCATCCATTACCTTTCAAATATCTTAATAAGTTAGTCAACCCTCTGCAAGACTCCACTAGTTTATCTATGTGTTTATTCCAATTCCTCTGTTGGTCCAATATCATTCCTAGGTATCAAATGGTTTGTACTGTATTAATGTTTTGCCCTTGGATATTTATGTCTATAATTTTATTTTTTACAACACTACCTTTACTGAAGATCATTCCCAATGTTTTATTTGTATTCAGCAGAAAACCCCATTTTGTCATCCATTTACATACTTTATTTATTTGCTTCTTTAGATCCTTATATAATTTTGGCAGATGTCTTCCAGTCCTCCATATAGCAACATCATCTGCAAACTGTGATAATTTATTTGTTATATCATTAAATTCCTCACCTAAATCATTTACCATTATTGTAAAAATTGAAGGAGACATTACTGATCCTTGAGGTATTCAATTTTGTTGTTCATACAGTTCTGATCTATCATTGTTTACCTGAACAGTGAAATATCTATCTTGCAGAAAATTCTCTAAATAATTATATATTTTACCAGATACTCCTATCTTCTTCATTTTAAAGAGAGCACCCTCTCTCCAGCATTCATCATAAGCCCTAGCTATATCTAAAAATACTGCCACAGTTTTTTCTTTCTTTTGAAATCCTGATTTTACTTCATGTTCCAATTTAATTATCTGATCCATAGTGCATCTGTTCTTCCTAAATCCTGACTGAGTTTGATTATATAAATTATTCTTTTCCAAATAAAACTTTAATCTTTTATTTACTATGGTTTCTAATATTTTACCTAGATGGGAAGTTAAAAAATTGGCCTGTATGAACTGGCATCATGGGCATCTTTTTCTGGTTTTAGTATTGGAATAATTACTGCTGTTTTCCATGTTTTGGGAATTTTTCCTGTATTCCAAATTTTGTTAAAAAGGGATGTTATAATTTCTATGATATTTTTTGGTATGTGTTTCAAGATTTCATAGCTCAAGATGTCATGCCCTGCTGATGTATTTGTTTTGTCCTTTATTGTATTTTCAACTTCTTCCATTGTAAATCTGCATTTAAATATGATAATTTTCAGTATTACAAGGTACTTCTTTATGAATTTTTTTAAGAAGTGTTGCTCTTCTGTTGACTTCAGCCTGTCCTAGATTTTCCTTAGAACTAACTCTAGGGTAATCCCTGGCCAGCATCTATGCTTTTTGCCAGTCAGTCGCTGCCATGTCCGGTCTTGTTATATTAGGTATTATCATATGTTTAGTTCTGCCTTTAATGGCTTTTAACTTATTCCACACATCTGTTGTAGAGTTTGTTGTAGGGTTCAGTGTTTGGCAGAAATTTCTCCAATGATTTTCTTTTGCCTTAAGTATTATTCTGTTTGATTCATTTCTTATGTTCTTATAAATATCTAAATTGTCTTCAGATCTATGCTTTCTATATTCTTGTAGAGTTTGTTTTCTTTGTTTTTGAATTTCTGTATATCTAACTGTCCACCATGGTACTGGGTTTTTGTTCCAGTGTTCATTCTTTTTTGTTTCCTTAATGCGGTGTGGAATTATGTGTTCTGGCATATATGCATTTGGTATATGTTTAACAGCTTTTAGTAATATTTCTTTTGTGAGATTATCTGCAAATACATCTATATTTTCATTTTCTATATTATTCTTTTTTATCACTTCCATTTCTACCTGAAAAGCTACCCTTCTTCTTCTTCGATCCTTAACCACCGACCGTCAAAGCAGTCAGTGGCCGTCACGCCTAGTGGCGTCTTGTAGGGCAACAACAAATTGATTCCACTTTGCACGGTCGGTGGCCATCCTTCGTACAGTGCCCCAACTCTGGTTCATTCTTTGCATCTCAGCCTCCACAGTCCTCCGCCAAGTTGTTTTTGGTCGGCCTCTCTTTCGCTTTCCTTCAGGGGTCCAAAGCATAGCTGTTCTTGTGATGGCATCGGGGTCTCTTCTGAGGACATGACCAACCCAGCTCCAGCGTCTGCCAGCTAAGATGGTGTGCATGTCCTCTTGCTTGCTACGAGTAAGCAGATCTTGGTTGGTGATGGTATTCGGCCAAAAGATTCGGTGAATTTTTCTTAGGCATGTTGTGTGAAAAGAGGACAATTTTGACATTTCCTTCTCTGTGACTCTCTCCAGCATTCCGCACCATAGAGAAGCACAGAAAGCACGCAACTCTGGTATAATCTTAATTTTGTGCTTGTGCTGTATTGGGAGGACTTCCAGATGTTATTTAGGCGAAAGAAGGCTGTTCTTGCCTTATTCATTCTGATGTTGATGTCTTTGCCTGCGCCACCGTCTGGTGTTACTATGCTTCCTAGGTATGTGAAGGTATCTGTCTGTACCAGTTGCTGATTCCTTACTGATATGGGCTCAGGGTTGCTCACATTGAGCGTCATGACCTCAGACTTCTTTAAATTGATGTTCAAGCCCACCTGCTGGCTAAATTTATGAAGTCTATCCGTTTTTTCCTGGATGTGTTGATGTGAATGTGCCAGCAGTGCAATGTCATCTGCATATTCCAGATCTTCCAATGTAGAAAATGTAGTCCATCTTATTCCTCTTGGACTGCCCTCTGTTGTTTGGCGCATCACCCAGTCTATGACTGTTAAAAATAGAGTGGTTGATAAGGGGCATCCCTGTCGTACTCCTGTCTTCACCTCGAAGGTTAGGTTGCTCTGCCCAACACTACACGTAAAGTTGGCATAGAGGCTTTTTATGATTGACACTATGCAGCTTGGAATTCCATAAGCCCTCAGTATTTTCCATAAACTGTCCCTATGTATGCTGTCAAAAGCCTTTTCAAAATCAACAAAATTTATGTAAAGCTGTCTTTGCCATTCTGAGCACTGCTCTATAATGTTCCTGAGAGTGAATATATGGTCTACACATCTTCTGTTCTTTCTAAATCCTGCTTGTTCTTTCCTCAGTTTGTAGTCTACTGCCTTTGAAATTCTCTGTATAATTATCTTCTTCTTCAGTCAGAGGCCATCACGCCTTGTGGCGTCTTAAGGGCAACAGCAGATTGATTTTATCTGTTGTAGTTTCCCATCACGCCTAGCGGCGTCTTTAGGGCAACAACAAATAGATCCATCTGCCGTTGTTTCCGTAATCGGTGTGACAAGCCAACGGGTGATCAGCCCATTGGGCCTGTATAATTATCCTGCCTAGTATTTTGCTGGGAACTGAGAGAAGAGTGATTCCTCTCCAATTATTGCAGTCTGAAAGATCTCCCTTCTTGGGCAATTTGACAATTATTCCTTTGTTCCACTCTGATGGTGTTGTCCCCGTTTTCCACACTTGTGCAAATAGTGGTTCTAATAGTTCTGCTGCTAGCTCAGGGTCTGTCTTAAATAGCTCTGCATTTAAGTTATCATGGCCCGGAGCTTTACCGTTCTTTAACCCTTTGATTGCTGTGATGATTTCTTCTTTTCGTGGAATGTCTGTATTTACATCTAGATCGTTTTCAGCCTCAGGAACATTCAATTGTGTCTCTGGTATTTCCTTGTTCAGAGTTTCTCTGAAGTGCTCTGCCCATCTTGTTTCCTGTCCCTCTGCTGTCTTGATGAGATTTCCTTGCTTATCTCTTACTAATGTAATATTGTTGAAAAGCTACCCAATTAGCTTTATTATAGTAAAATTTCGGTTTTTCTACCAGTTTGTCAGGTTTGTAATTATCTTTTAGTGTTATTTCAATGGGTAAATAATCTGAATTTGTATCCCCAATAACTTCCCATTTTGCATTAGCAAGATTTGGTGTTACAATGCTTATATCAATAGCTGTGTCTTGCTGATTTGCACAAGGGTTAATTCTTGTTACTGATCCATCATTCAGTATTATTAGTTCATTGTTTTCAATGAAGTCCAACAGTAGTTTTCCTGATTTGTCAATTACATTGCCTC
The DNA here is from genome assembly GCA_024509875.1 of Oreohelix idahoensis. Taxonomy (NCBI): domain Eukaryota; kingdom Metazoa; phylum Mollusca; class Gastropoda; order Stylommatophora; family Oreohelicidae; genus Oreohelix; species Oreohelix idahoensis. Next base: position 280,977 of record JAMPIV010001844.1, on the reverse strand, counting down.
CCCAAACTGTATGATGAGCATTGAAATCTCCCACTATGATAGTTCTGTTGTTTATTCTTTTATTCACGTTTGAGATATCTCTTTCGTTTATGTTTTCACTTGAACAGTAAAGTTTAACTATTTTTATTTCTTTTAACTCAGTAGACACTGTTATAGTTATTCCTTCAAAGTTTTCTGTTCTAAATGATTCCCAGTCAGTTATTACATATGTTTTATTAACTAGAAATGCCACACCTCCTTTTTGAGTTTCTGTCCTATCATTTCGAAAGACTTTATATTCAGGGATGGTAAAACGTTGACTCGAATTAAGATTAGTCTCTTGAATGGCAAATATTACTTTAGATTGTTTATACATGCCTATTAATACTGGTATCTTTTGTTTTGGCACTTCTGCAATTCCACTGTATTATTCTAATGTTCTGTACGTCCATTATTTAATTGTTAAAAAAAAAAAAGGTAAAGGAACCCGTTACACGCCCATTGAGGCATACTGGGAATATGGTGTTAGGCCCATATTATCTTGACCGTCGGCACACTAGGGGTGATGTGGTCGGCATCACGCCGGCCGCCTTAACCTTCCCAGAGTTGCTCTGATACCCATTTGGGGCTGGGTCGACCCAGGAGCCGTTTGTGGCCTAAAAAATTCCCGCCTCATCTGGGGATCGAACCATAGACCACTGCGCTAGGAAGCCAGTGCACTAACCACTATGCTACCGCGGTTCCTTTAATTGTTAAGTTTGTTATAAATAGTGTTGTACTCTTTTACTCTGAGAAATGTATAATATATTTATTTATTTGTTAACAACAAAGACTCCTAGATTTTTGGTTTCTCTGTGGCCGTGATGGTGTGATTTAAGGTTTTCATTTTCTTGTTAGTGTGAGTATAGTGTTGATTCAGATCACTGCCCTAACCAGTAGGCAGTTGTTGTATGGTAATAAGAAAACTTCCTTCTCACAAAAGACCATACATTTTTTCATTCCAACAGTTGATCATCGATTTCACCCGGACAGCAGTAAAATATTCAACGTCGAACTTTATTTACATAAGATAGCAAATGTCGAATAAAATGATGCGCCCAACCTTCCTCTTCAGGTTGGCAGACTTGTACAACAAAATTTCAGTTGGTAATTATCTCAGTATCACTTTATCTCTCTCTCTCTCTCTCTTGCTCTCTTTCTTGTTCAGTTATCAAAATGTCTCTAGTTGTTATTGTGGTCACAGGTTGAGAACCACTGTTGTAGAACTTTTATCTGCCATCTAATTCTTCATGCAAAACATTGTCTGTCTTGTGTGCTGACTTAATTTCTACGTTCTGCTTGGTATATCTTAATGAAACTGGCCTCACTGCCAGGGCTGACACTTTACCAAGTCTCTCTTCTATTCGCTAAACTGTCAGCTTGTCTACTGAACTGCCCTACTAGTAATAGACCCAAAATGTTCAACGTAGCTGGTTTGTTTTCGAAATACACACTATTTCTCTCACTAGCATCTTGTCCCCAGAAATAAAATGGCAAAACTGCCGTACACAATTATGGTAAGGAATGCGCTTGGGCGTCTGGGCGGTAGTCACTTTTCCGTCACCACAGAAAAACTACAAAAACATTTATTGGCTTATCGACACGATATAAGTCCCATTTGCTGCCACTTCTAACATTATGCAACTCACAGCAAAAATTGCTGACTAACGCTGAGCGCGTTCCAATCAGACAGACTAACCCCGTTCTAACAATTTTCGTTCACCCCTAAAATATGTTCATTCTACCACAACTTTCTCGTGCGTATTTTCTCTTGCTCACTCACCAAAACTTACAAGAGACGTAATTCCAAGTTATCTCCCTTTGATGATTAGACTCAAAATCATACACTCTTCTTTAAACCTTATTACAAAATCATTAAATGCAAATTGGTTCTACCATACAAAATCATTAAATGCAAATTGGTTCTACCATAATTTGGAACTCACTTAATATGCTTAATTCTAAACAACAACTTCAACTTCCAAGAAGAAATACTAGCCATAAGCACCAGACTATGCCCCCAAAACAATCATAGTAGGCGATTTTAATTCCCATCATTATGCTTGGGGTGGACAACATGCAGATAATGCAGGAAAATGCCTACTTGACTTCATAGAAAACAATGAACTACTAATACTAAATGATGGATCTGCAACTAGAATTAATCCACAAGCTAATAGGGCTGACTCAGCAATAGACATAAGTATAGCAACTAACAACCTAGCGAATGTAAATTGTGAAGTGTTACAAGACACAAACTCAGATCATCTGCCCATTATAATAACCATGCATGAAAATGTCATTCCAAACCCAGAACCAGAGAAACCTACCTTCAACTATAAAAAAGCAAACTGGGAAGCTTTCCAATCAGAGCTGGAGGTGATGGAATATAAAGACATGGAATCAGATGATACTGACTTGTGGGCAGAAACACTGACCAATGAAATTCTGAAAATAGCAATAAAATATATACCAAATAAAAATATGACACAACACCTTAAACCAATAAATAACATTACTAAGAAAAGAAAAACTAAGTGGAATAAAGAACCAGTTGCCTGGTGGAATAAAAGCTGTGCAGTAATTCATGAGAGAAGAAAAAGGGCATTACAGAAATATAGAAATAACAGATTCGAAGAAAACTATGATGAGTATAAACTTATTAGGAATGAATCTAACAGAATAATATTTAAAGCCAAAGAAACTAACTGGAAGGAGTTTTGTCAGTCACTTAAACCTAGCACTCAAATTAAAGAAGTATGGAAAAAGCTTAAGGCAATCAAAGGGAACAATAAGAAAACAATAATGCCAACAATCAAACTACCAAAGAGAGCAGAAACAGATAAAGAAAAAGCTAATGCCCCTGCCGAGTATTTCTATAAAGTCAGTGCAAAAAGTAGTCTTGGACAGTCCAGTGCCCTCATATCTCTCTTTGCACACATCTTTGAAACCTCAGCTGTGGTCGAAAATCTTGCCATCTGCTAATGAGAGAATCTTTTGAGAAAGACTTAGGATAAGAGTTTTTTGAAAGCAAGAACTACCAGACATTTGTCACTTTATAGACGAAACAAACTATTTAGATGCTGATATAACAGAGGAATACCGAAGTTTGGTCTAATGTGAATAAAAGATAAAAGGTAGCTAATACGGCCTCTGTATCCAGTGGGCAAGATAATACTTAGTTATGAAACATCCTTAAGAAAGTACCCAAAAGTGAACTATTCATAAACATAATAACTTCCCTTTATAAAAGATAAAAATCTGACCTAGAGCTTAGGAAAGATACCAAAAGCATTCCGAAAGTAGCTATGATAGTACCCATCCTAAAACCCAATAAGGAAGCCCATGATGTAAGTTCATACCTGAGTGTTTGAAAAGCATATTCCTTCAGTTGCATTCTCTGAATGTGCATCAAGGAGTAAGGCAAAGAAGATGCAGAAGATACGGGCAGTGGACTGATGCTTTCCAGGACTTATGGTTTAACAGTTTTCAAAAGAACTACCAGACAGAGCTAGACAGAACATCTAAACTATTTAGATGCAATAAATCAGAGATAATATAAAAGTTAAATCTTTATACGGCCTCAGGTACGGCAAGCCTATCCCCTATTAACATCACAACTAGGTAAAATACTGGAAACTGTTGTTAACAAAAGAGTAAAAATTATAGGCTACCCTGGAAAAAAATCAAACAGTTATATAACAAAAGCCCAAACCAGTCAGGGTTTAGAGCAGATAGAAGTACAGTAGACCAGCTTGTAAGATTAGAACACGATGTAAAGCTAGGGTTCAAGAGAAAAGAGAAAACAGTAGCAGTTTTTCTAGATGTCGCAAGAGCATATGATGAATGCTGGTGAGATGGAGCTCTTTACAAAATGAAAAAGATTGGCATTACTGGTAAAACCTATAGGTATATAGAAAACTTTTTACAGAACAGGTATTTCGCGGTACAGGTAAACAAGGATAAGTCAGATATATATGAACAACAGAATGGGATTCCTCAGGGATCAGTGATTTCACCAACAATGTTCACTATAGCTGTAAATGACTTAGCAGATGAATTTAACGACATTAAGAATGCAGTATCTCAATTTGCAGACGACTGTGCCATTTGGCGATCTGGAAAAAACTTGGACCATGTTTTCAAAAAACTTCAAAATGAAATAGACAAAGTATCAGAGTGGATGAAAAGTTGGGGCTTCCAAATTAATGTAAACAAAACAGTAGATATGATTTTCAGCAAAGGAAATTTTTTTTAAAAATAACAAAATCAATATAACCATTAAAGGACAGAAAATATGTACCTCCTCAACAACAAGATTTCTGGGCGTAACTTTAGATAAACAACTAAATTATAATAAACATATAGACAATTTGGTAGAAAGCTGTAGGGGACCCCTAAATATACTTCTTCTTCTTCTTCCGTCCTTAGCCAAAGACCGACCAAGCAGTCAGAGACCATCACGCCTTGTGGCGTCTTAAGGGCAACAGCAGATTGATTTTCTCTGTTGTAGTTTCCCATCACGCCTAACGGCGTCTTTAGGGCAACAACAAATAGATCCATCTGCCGTTGTTTCCGTAATCGGTGTGACAAGCCAACGGGTGATCAGCCCATTGGGCCCTAAATATACTAAAGATTGTTAAAGGTAATGGGGGGGGGGGGAGCAATAAAATAATGCTTATGTTCTACAAGTCTTTCATCAGGGGGAAACTGGATTATACCAGCATAGTCTATGACTCAGCTGCAGCTTCTAACAAAGCAAAACTGGACAGGATTCAAAATGCAGCCCTGAGAACCATTACAGGTGCATTTATATCGACACCAGTAGAAGCGATAGAAGTAGCTCTTGGCATACCTCCCCTTGATCTAAGACGGAAAGAACTGAGAATAAATTATTGGAGTAAAGTAGCACAAGAAGTGACCCACCCAGCACATAAAGCATTTGTCAAAAACCAACCAAGTGTATGGGACGTCCCCTTAAATAAAAATAGATATCCAACAGGGTGGAGAACGATAGAAGACCTAACGCAGTTCAAAGAACTATCAAACACAATTGAAAATAGTAATAAATACAGAAGCAAAATACCACCCTGGGAACTAAAAACACCAATCATAGACTACTCACTTACTGAAAAGATCAAACAAAACATAGAAGATAAGGAAGCCAAAATGATAAGTAGAAAGTTCATAGATCAACTAACTTAACAAAGTCTGGCCGTATACACTGATGGATCCAAGGATGATAGTGGGCAACTAGGTGCCGGAGTTGTAATACCATAATGGGGAATAAAAAAGAGCTACAGTGTAACAGAAGGGGCTTCGATTTTTACCGCAGAGATGGTAGCAATTCTTAAAAGTTTAGAAATAATCGAAGATAACCCACCAGAAGCTGTTACGAGATTTACAGACTCACTATCATCACTACAAGCACTAGAACACCCAGGTAAATGTAGCCGGCCAGACATAAAGGAAGACATTCTAGCAATTAATACATCACTAGGGCACAGAGGATGTAGTGTGAGCTAGTGTGGGTTCCAGCACACATAGGTATTGCTGGCAACGAGTTGGCAGACCAGAACGCCAAGAATGGAAGAACAAGTAAAAACAATATAAAAGCAGGACTAGGAAGGTCGGAGATCAAGAGCCAAGTGAAGATAACTATAAACGAGGAATGGAAGACAACATGGAAGAAAAGTAGAATAGGCAGATGCGCGTTCAAACTGCTGAAAGAACCAACAAGAACGTGCCAGGTCAGAGAAGAATTAAAGATACCATCGAACAAAAAACTGTGGCGTCTCCGTCTCGGGGCAGCATACTTTATGGTAGAAGAACCACACTGCCAAGAATGTCAGGAAGAGAATGACATAGACCACTACCTGATCCACTGTAAAAAGTATGAACAACAAAGGCTTGAATTAAAAACTTACTATAGAAATCACAATATAGACTTAACAGGTGATAAGGTTTTAAGTATAGATGCCCCAAGAGATGCCCAATCAATACTTAAAAGATATATACATAAAACAAAGGAAAACATATAAGGTTAGTACTTCAGGAAAAACATCCAACTAAATAGAAATTAAGCAGCAAGAACTAACAAAGCATTAACAAAAAACTAACTACTCATAGGACAAGGAAAGACAACAAGGTATTAAAAAAAAAGGGGGGGGGCAACAACTCAAAATGAACAAATACTAATACAAATTAAAACCAAGCGTAAAGGACAATAGTTATCTATAAACAATACAAAAAAGTAAATAAAATTGACAAATACTAATATAAATAAAAATCAGCAACTGCAAAAGACAATAGTTAATTAAATTGAATACAAATTAGTAAATAAAATGACACTAAATACCCCAATTATAACCAACTTTCAGGTTGAACAGGGTAGACCAAGATGGAACGAGAAGAGGCAATAACGGTCAGATGTTAAGTGCCCGATCTCCACCCATCAACCCATCAAAACAACAACAACAACTTCCAAAAGGAAACCACTGAGTTTCCTCCCTTTGCCCAAAGCACTCCTCCACTCATATCACCTCCCTTCAACAAAGACGAACAGTCTTTTAACAAGTCCACTCATTTTTCCCAAACCATTTCTCTACACTTACCTATTTTTCCAAAACCAAACCACCGTTCACATCTCTGTTAAAGTGAGTTTGAATTTCACTTTGAAGATTCAGCATAAAGGCTTTCACATTGTTTTTGACAATCTGTCATTTTTTTTCCATTCAACATTTCTTCTAGTTGTTTTTTATCTGTTTGCTTTTGCTCACTCATTATGAGTTTTCTTTCCGACTCAATCCTTTTCAGTAAATCTTCATTCTCTTCTTTAAGTTCTGCTAATTTAGCCACATCTTTAGCTACTTCATGCTGTATTTTTCTCATGGTTTTTAAGATTTCTTCTGCCTTTCTCACTGTATCTTCTGTTATCGGTGATTTGATTATTTCACTTTCTTCTGGTAGATTGCTAACTTTTGTCAGTATTTTTTGGACTTTATATTTCTTTTGAGTTATTTCAGCATTTCTGGTTCTGACTGTGATTTCTCTTAATGACCGAGTTGTAGATGTAGCGACTGATGATTGATGTTGTTGTAGTGCTACTTTGAATGGTGTGTTAGTAATGACTGATTTTATTAGAGCTAGTTTTGTTTGTTGGTAATGTGGACATCCAAGGAAAAGTGCACTGTGGTTTCCTAAACAATTTGCACATTTTCTATTTATATTTCTTGTTCTGTAATCTTTATCATCTACTAATTTGAAGTGATCATAGGTGTGGTCCCCTGCACAATATCGACATCTAGGCTTATTTCTACATGTTCTTTTGGTGTGGCCAAATTTCTGGCAGTTTGAGCATTGAATGACTGGTGGTATGTAAGCTTCTGTTTTGATTTTAGTACTGCCACTGAAGAAATGTGATGGAATTTCTCGCCCTCCTAAGGTAACTATTATTACAGTTGAAGTTCCTAATATTTGCGATATCATAGACTGTCGTTCGGTGTGTGAGCTGAAAATTCTGGTTGACTAAGAGAAAAAAAAAAAAAAAAAGTTTGTTTATGGTATTGCATTTCAGATGTGCTTCTGTAAATTTTGTAAATATTTAGCATTATAAGTTATTCGTGACCTTCATTTTCTTATGTTTTTCATATGTAGTGTTTTATGGACACTATATAAGATGGCGGTTCCATTATTGTTTTACTGGTGATTCTAAATCTATTGTGCAAAGGCTTACTGCAGGGAAGTTAAATTTTTTGTTAAAATTCTTTAAGAATTATTAGTATTTTTGTCGTTCATAACAATATTGAATAATTAAGATTGGTTAACAATTAGTTTTAATTTTATAATTACTGTTGCATCCGCGACTTTCCGTGTTTTGAAAGTCAAAGGCGCCATTTTTGAATTTAAAATTTTCGTTACTTACTAAACTACTAAATATTATACTGTATATTTAAATTTAAATAAGGACAATTATTATAAAAGACATGCCGGCTATCACAAGATTGAAAACAGGTAGTATCTCCAGAAAATCATGGGCTGAAATAGTACAAGCTGACTCACAGAATGATGATCAAGGGGAAATCAGGAATACGAATAGAGAAAAGGAAAGACGGAAGATACAAGCTTCAAAGGAAACAGTTAAGAAAAAAGGAAGATGTCAGAGTAAAATGATAGAGAAAACCAATAATCTGAACATTGATTCAAAGAATAAGGATGTTGAGAACCTTATGAAAGACCAACAAATCAATAGGCCTACTCATAAAGTTGAACAAAACCTCCCAAGGTTAAGGATTTTTCAAATCAGTGGCAATGTGGTAAGTATTAGAGCATTACCAGACAGTAAGATCATCAATGTACTTCTTCTTCTTCTTCTTGCGATCGCATCTTTGATGATTACACCGTCAGACGAGTTCTCATGATGAATTCGACTGTTGTTTGAAGTTCCTCTTTAACACCATATAGCTTTGAGTTTAGTGTTGAGTCATTGGGCCAGTATATCTTTCTTAACTGGTCATACAGAGGACAGTCCTGTAGAACATGCTCAGCAGTTTGTTCGTTTAATCCACATGTGCACAGTGGTGAAGCAGACAATCGTAGCTTGTGCATGTGTTTATTCAGTTTCCTGAGTCCTGAGTCGAAAAATAGTTATCTGTCCCTGCCGGTCGAGAGTGTGATAGTCGTCTTTGGGTTGGTTCTGTTCTCTTCTGATAGTCTGGATAGCTCTCTTTTTCTCAAAGTATGTGACTTCATTATCTTCTTGTTCACATTCTCCTCCCTTTTTTTGCAAGTTTATCTGCCTTTTCATTTCCGGGTACACCACAATGAGATGGTACCCACTGAAGTATGGTTCTCTTTTTGGCAGCTACCTTGTTTAGTTCATTTCTCAGATGCGGGAGTTTACCACCCTTGAGAGCTTGCAGGACAGACAGTGCATCTGTGAGGATGACTACCTGGTGGCAGTCAGAGTTGGTGTTATAAATCGTATTTGCAGCTTGCTCTAGAGCTTGAACCTCAGCTGTATAGTTGGAACAGAATTTACCAGTGGGAATGTGCCTAGTCTCATAGTGGTTGTCAGGATATGAGATAAAGATACCGGCACCTCCATTCCTAACAGCATTAGTTGCTGATCCATCTGTATAGGCATGTATCCATGATTGATCGGGATAGCTTTCTTGGATCATACTCAATGTAGCAGTTCGTTTTTGCAGATCATTATACTCATATCCACTTGTGAGACCACTGACTGATGTATTAATTTGGAGGGCACTGCTGGCCTGCTCCCATGGTACAGGGTATAGGGTGGGCTTCAGTGGTGTTGTCTTCATGGATAGGTCTTCTTGATGCTGTCTTATAAGTCTTTTTCCCCGACGCACAAAGCTGCTACGCTTTAGACGTCCCAATGCCAGATCATCTAGTCTTGCCTTCATTGGGTGCATTGGCATACTGTTGTACTTTTCCATCTGGATCATGGTTTTTGTGTCTCTTCTATGGGACCATGTCTGTAATCCAGCAACCTTCTGCATCTCTGTTATTGGTGTAGTTTTCATGGCTCCTGTAATGAGCCTGAGAGCTTGATTTTGCACCTTGTCCAAAGACTGCAGATGTGAGTTAGCAGCTGATGACCATGCTGCTGAGCTAAACTCTAAGTGTGGTCTTATTACTCCATTATAAATCTTCTTTAGATTTCGTTCATTTGCTCCCCAGTTGGTACCTGCTAATTTTCTGAGTATGCCTAGTCGTCTTCGGGCCTTTCCTTCTGCATTTTCAATATGCTTATTCCATGTAAGCCTTTGGTCAAATGTCACCCCAAGATAGGTGGGGTAGCTTTCTTCCTTGATCACGGTTGTCCCTAGGTGTATGTTAGCTGATTTGTCCTTGGGGGCGAGGGAGGGCGAGGAACAGTGTTGTGGAGGTTTTGTCTGTGTTTTATTGTGATAAGCCATTTCTCTGCCCATGACACTAGCATGTCTGCTGCCCGCTGCATTCTATAATTTGCTGTGGTGACATTTTCATCAGCGCACCAGAGTACTAGGTCATCTGCATATAAGGCAGCTTTAACTCCTGCAGGGAGATCTTTCACCAGGTCATTGATGTAAACAAGGAAGAGTGTTGGGGAAATTACTCCTCCTTGAGGTACCCCCTGATGGAGCAACACTTTTCTGCTCTGCAGACCGTCAAGAGTGACTCTAGTTCTCCTGTTATGCAAGTATGACTGGATCCATTTCATCATGTTGCCTTGGATTCCACTTCTCCTAAGTTTTGCAATGAGGCCATCTTTCCACACCTTGCCAAAGGCCTGCTTGAAGTCGACCCAGATCGTTAGGACCTTTTTCTTCTCCTGGAAGGCATCTTCTATTGCTTGAGACAAGTAAGTAACTTGGTCTTCTATACTGTAGCATTCTCTAAATCCAGCTTGTTCCGGCAACAGGATCTGCTCAGACTCTAAATACCATTTCAATCTGTGGTTGACTATTCGCTCCATAGTCTTCCCAACACAGCTTGTGAGACTGATTGGCCGGTAACTTGCAGCCTCGGTCTTACATTTCCCTTTCTTTAGTATGGGTATTGTGATGGCTTCTCTCCATACTTGGGGTACCGTTCTTTTCAACCAGCTGTGGTTGAATATCTCAAGCAGTTTTGTCTTTGCTGCTGAGCTCAGATTTACTAGCATTTCGTTGCTGATTTTGTCTGGGCCGGGTGACTTTTGAAACTTAAGCTTGGAAATAGCCTTCTGTAGTTCTCCTAGTGTGATGGGTTCCCTCATTGGGGCAGGAGTATCTGTCTGTCCCATGGTTGCCAATATTTCTTTTTTTATCTCTCTCTGATGATCTATGTTAATGGGTAAGTTGCTTTCTGAACTGTATCTTCTAGCAAACAAGTCTGCAGCTTGTTTTCCTCTGAGAAGTTTGCCACCTTCATCCAATGTGATAGTCTGCCTAGGTGAGGAACGCTTTTCATTTAGAGACTTGACTAATCTCCAAAGTTTCCTGCCGTCTTTCTCAAGGTTCAGCGATGCCGTTTTAGTTCTCCAGCTTTTCCGTTTTTCTTCTAGCTTTGTTCTCTGAAACTCTGCTACAGCCTTTTTCCATTTGTTGTGAGTTTCAAGTGAAGGCTGAGACTCTGCGTCCTTTCTAGCCCTGTCCATAGCTTTCTGACGTTCTTGGAGTGTGCTGGACCAGTATGGTATGTAGTTACGCCGGCATCCTTTGGGAATGGTTTCTTTTGCAGCTTGTAGTATGCATCTGTTGAAGTCTTTTACCACTTCATTAATGTCTCTGTTCTGTACCTTGAGGGTAGACAGTAGCGTGTTCACCTGATGCCTGAATAAATCCCAGTTGGCTTTTTCGTAGTTCCATCTTGTAATGGCTGGGCCTGTACTGAGAGTTGCACTCTGGACAGTAAGAAAGATTGGGCGATGGTCGCTTCCCCCTAGTTGGTCTCCTACTTCTCTACTAATAGATCCAGCTATATCTGGTGTGGAGAAGGCAAGATCTGGTGTTGAAGTTGTGTGCCATCCTCTGGAGTAGAAGGTAGGAGTATCTGTGGCATTATTGACTAGGATTAGGGAGTGATCATCTTGCCAAGTTTCAACCTCTTCACCTCTGTGATCCAGATGGTTATAGCCCCAGCTCTGGGAGTGGCTATTAAAGTCTCCAACTGCTATAAAGTTGGTGGCTGGTACCTGTATAGAGCTGAGACTCAGGGGTTTGTTGTTCGGACAGTAATAGTTCAGGAGTTCTATTTCCATCTTGTCTACCTTTATCTGCAACAGCTGATATTCTGCTCCATCCATGAAGGTTTTCCTTTCGTGTGCAGGAATGTTATTCCTTACAAGAGTAAGTACTCCTCCTTTTCGTCTATCTTTTCTGTCGGATCTGAAGCATTGATATCCCCTTATTTTAAAGGTTTGATCTGCTTTCAAGTGAGTCTCTTGGATACAGCAAACACTGATTTGCTTCTCATACAAGATGTTTTCCAGCTCTGTCTTTTTGCTGTATCCAGCCTGCTTGCTGTTCACTCCCTCTGCATTCCAGTACATCATGACAAGTGGCACTCTGGGTTTCTCTTTTTCTGTTTTGTTTTGGTCAGTAGTTCTCCTCCGCCGTCTGCTGACTCCACAAGACGGTCTAGATGGTCCTCCAGTAGCTGAGGGTGGGCTCTGTCGAGGCTCAGAGCCCGGCACTGCACCTGCCTGGTGGAGCTCCACAGGGCGAGCACCAGTACGAGATTTATTTGACGGTGTACTCTCCATAGAAAAAAAAGCGAGTTGCGTGATACTGTGGTTTCCGGTGCGCCTTCTGGCCCAGTATCTATGGCTTTAGCACCTGTTCAACGGGAGAGTGGGCTCATCCCTAATCTGTTTATGTTCCCAGTAGTAGACTATTCGCAAGCAGCCTGGGGGTGTCACTGCTCTGCGCGGACCTTGTTTACCGAGGCGGCGTCCGAGCTCGTATGGTGAAAATATGGTTGTGTTATCTTCAAAATAGCCCTGTCTTTCCCATGGCTTTTCTGCCATCCTGCAACTTTGAGTTAGGGAGTTCTGAGCTCCAGTCTCTTTCCCAGGCATTTTATCCTGGCCTGGCACGCATACAGAGGACCCCACTTCTGGTTCTAAGTTAGCAGTTGGGGATAGGTGGGGTAGCACACTGTGCATTCCCCGTCATCCAGGGGGCTCTCCAACTATGCAGAGCTTGCACAATGATGTGCTCTGGTTCTGGGCTCTCCCAAGGAATCCTCACGTCCTGCACAGAGCCACTTCCAGATACCCACTGTTACCACTCATTTTGCACAGGCTTGCTAAGGCATCGCTGTGCACAGCTGAGAGGTACACGCGACGGACCAGTGCTAAACGCTAGCTATTTGTTAAGGTGTGACCTATATGTAAATGAGTGTATGACGTAGGCAATGTCTGCGGCGAAAAACGAACGGTTAACGTTCGGGGGTCACGGGCATTCGAGGTGTTCGTCCTAATGGACAGTGTGTGTTTTAGGAGTTCCTTACTGGGGTCCTACATTCTATTCAATTATTGTCAGATTATCTACTGACACTACTTCAAGAATGTGTGTTTGAGTGATGTGTGGCAAGACGGCAGACAGAAGGTAGTACGTAACTGTGTAATACAAATTAACATTCATGACAATGTCGTTTTGGAATATTTGCAGACAGTTTGACCTCTAACGGCCAGCTGTACAGTTCATCAATTCTTACTGCCAGAGATAATATGGTTATTATGGAGCATCATTTTTATACAAATGTCTCAATGTGTGAAGTACTCAGTGTTGTGAATATCGTCAATTAAAATCGTGTTAATTGTACGATGGACTGAGCGTACTTATTTCAAGTTGGTCTGACTGCAGTTACATGTGCCAACCCACGACATAACATGTGTTACCGATAACATTCACAATTACACATAAACGCGAGGTAACACCCAATGGTGGCCAGTGTGGGGAGTTTGTTTTTTTCTCCAATTCGAAATTAATCATTATGAAGCCTTCTGTCTGAGCCACTTTTACAAAATTTGCGCTTTCGGCGAGACATACTTTTCAGCGCGTACAAACTGCACTGCGCAGCTTTAGTTGACCTTTTCACGTCAGCAGCGAATTAGCGGCAGGATCCAAAAACATTAACAAGCCTACTACAAACTTAGTAATTTTGATGCGGTCAAGAGTTTGAACTATTTTTATTGTCATCAATGACATTTCTATTCTATAAGTATTTGCATCAGTTTTGGCAGCAGAATTTCAACTTTCTTCGAAATTGATCAAGCTCAGCGAAGATTTTCAGCCTCCAGCCCTCCACGTCTTGCACAGTCAGACAAGACAAGATGGCGTATTCGGCAACAACAACAAAATCATTGTTTTTGTAAACAACAATGAAGAATTTCAACACTATCATCCTCCTGTATTGAGAGTAATCGATTCCATTCTGTCCAGTACCATACCTGGGGAGGATTCATTATAAGCTAAGTGGTCCATCTCTTGTCGGCTTAGTTTAGATATATCCTGTGCAGAGCCTTTTGTTTTCTGCATGTTTTATGTTTCTTTGTGTATTTAAAGGGGGGGTCAGTGAAGGACTTGATCATAGGAAAACATCCCGCTCTGGCTGGGCCTAAGATCAAGGTTGTCTGTAGGATTGGTAGGTGATTATTTCAGGATTGAGGGTCCGGCGCACATGGCCGAGTGGATAACGCTTCACCTGAATTAATCATATCCTTTTTTCCGTTTAGTTGTGTTGTCACGTGATGCTTGGTGTTCAAGTTCGTTGAGTGTTTCTGATTATTTCGTTTTGGCAACATTATTGTTTGTACACAGTTGATCGTACCTTACTGTCCCTCAGTTCCTGTGTGTATTAAATGTAGTAAAGCGTGTTTGTCTTGTTATTTTGTTAGACTAAGCATTGTTATTGTTATTTTTACTTAAATACATTTTTATTTATTTTATTTTATTATTATTTTTCTACATTAGTATTGTCTTTTTTGGCTTGTTGTACTGTGTCCTGGTCATAGTTTGTCTTGTCTACTTCACCAGATTAAACATACATTTGAGGGACTTAAGGATCTCATATTGAGGGACAAAGTTTTATCCTCCATTAGCTCAGAATTTTTAACATTTTTGCATGAACGAAAACCTGAATCTTTACAAGCTGTTGAGTCTTTAGGTCGACAATTTATGACAGCTCATCCGGGGCAGGTTGTGAGCAACTCCACGGTGAAAGAGTCATTACCGGTTGCTTCGGCTCGTTCTGTGCAAATACAAAACCCAGGAGCCAGATCAAAAAGCATGGATCGGAATTTTGGTCAGAACAGAGACCGAAATGTCGGATCGTTTCGTGGACGGTACAATTTCGATACTCGACCATCTCAAGATCAAAGAAATTTTCGTCAATATCCTGGAGGTAATGGGCCATCTCAAATGTACAATAGATCAAACAGACGATGGCGTAGGCCTGATAATTCCTACATGTATAGAAGTGACAGATATTATAATGATGAGAACAGCCAGAACTCTCCACCTTTTCAACACTGTATAGGGTGCACATGCCCTCAACATTCTAATAATCATCAGAATGGAAGAGGAAACCGAAATAACTATCGTGGAAAAAACAACTTTCAGCGCTCACGAAGTGTGGAACGTTCAAACTCGAACTCGAGTCATAATAGCAACACAGGGGTGGTCGATCAGAATAATGTAAACACCAACCTTGCTAATGCTTGTGCTGTTGACTTGTTCAATACATCAAATTGCTCTGAGTGCAGCACTTTATTTCAGCCAGGCGTGGTGTCGCGACTATCTTGTGGACATCCCATCCCTGCATTGGTACCAGCGTTAGCCTCCCATGATGGACAAGGGTCACTTACTTTTTACAAGGGTTTCTTAAATAACAATCTTGTTTCAGTTTTAAGAGATACAGGTTGCACCACTGTGGGTGTACGCAAGTCCCCCTTCCTGCTGCACAGGGGAAATGGTAAAATGTATTACATTTGGTGGAACAGCAGAATTCTATCCACTAGCCATTGCACATTGGCAGGAAAAAGTTTGTTTATTGGAGGAAATTGATCCTGGTTGTGGTGAAGTGGGATGTTATAAATATTTATAGGGGACTTAGTGTACTGACTGAGATCAGCTGAAGGTATATATATCTAATAAGAGTAGTGTATTATATATAACCTTACTTGCTACCACATATCTCTAGATTCTATCCACTAGCCATTGTACACATTGACACACCATTCTTTGCAGGGCAAGTTAAAGTTTGTTTATTGGAGGATCCGGTTGCTGAATTGATCCTGGTGTGGTGAAGTGGGATGTTATAAATATTTATAGGGGACTTAGTGTACTGACTGAGATCAGCTGTGAATTATGAGTAGTCTACCAATATCTCTATATCTCAGTCAGAATTATTCTGGAATAGTGTGATGCTACGTTATGTGTCTAGGGTATGTGTATGATGAAGTGTAAGTCACAACAACAGACAGATAAACAATTTAATTTAATCCACTACACTTGACAACACTGTGACACTCACATACATATAACACTCTATGAGAATATCTTAAAGGAGGCACTGATAACTTTTCAAATAACAATCTGTATTCATTACTGGCATGAATGAATATGTGTCCTGATTCAACTACAAGGGAACCAGGAATCACAATCAATTTAAATTACAAGTTATGTACAGAATGTATATATGAATCTGGTATGACATATAAAAAAATATCCTATGTGTGTCAGTTGTGTAATAGTAGTATGAGGTAATACTGGTTTTGTTTTGTTCAAGCTCTGTTGGTAGTTGTCATCATGACTTCAATAGTTTGTCTTAAGGAAACTAGTATTGGAGATGTTCTCAGTTCCTGATATTAAGACAATTAATTTCCCCTCTTAATGTTAATTTTACAAAGTCATTTCAAGATGAGGGGACATAATGTTGAGCTCAGCTGGCCAACTCTGCTTATCTTGCGTGATGGCGGCAGGAGAAGACTCCTCTGCTCGAATTCTCCTCCGGGCTCTGGAGACACCTCACTGATAGCTAAAAGGACCAAGGAGTATGCTGTCCGACACTGGATTCAGCAAAGCTCTGACCAGGTGCAGCTCAGTACCATCAAGACCACGGTCCCTGAAATCAAGAAGGATGTACCTTCTACTTCATAACTAACTTAAACTCTCTGGTTACACTGATCACAACACAGCACAAACATTGAGTTCAGAGCATTAGGCCAACTGTCAGCTTCATTTGAAATACTTTATTCCAGTATTACCCTTCTTAATGGTTACTACGCCTCTGCAATTCCAGCATTATTTCTTTCTAGTCAATCATCTAGGTGTCAGTGTACTGTTTGGCCATTCCATGCCGTTTTACTTCTCTCCGACACCCTCTGTTCAGGCTGGAGCATTACAGGCTTTACCTCACGTTTGCCACTGAACTACACATATATATACAGGCATAAATCAACAATTCACATTCAATTTTCATTAAAAGATATTGAATGGTTCAAGCTTACCACAATTCATACGAATAAACACAGATACGTTGATTAGCAATGAATTCTGGCACAAACTGGCACAAATTCCCATCTGCTTATCTTCCAGGCTTTTATTTAGCAAAATATAAGCTGGCTTCAACGCACTGATGCTTTATCAAGCTTATTTAAACAAGTGGTTTCGAACTAACGCTCCCAAGTGTGTATATCAGCGAGTCTGACCAATGAGCCACGTTTCGACAAGTGTTTGAAAAAATGTTACCCTTCCCCGTCTCCCTTGACAACGAAAGATAGTATTTATAGTCCGACCAATCGTGGTTAGGCTTTCATTTGTTGCGCTCCAATCAATTTGGAGTTTACATGGTAGACTATTTCTGTAACGTAAATTTTTTTCAAACACGTTATAAAAAAAATCTTATGAGCAGAAATGATTTTATGCTGTCAGGCATCCCCAATATTTTATTTTGGTTATAATTTATTAATTCCTGGACTATTTGCGTAACGTTTTACATATTATTTGTCAGCAAGCCCTAAGGAACCCAAAAATACAAATTTAAAGGAGCTACGTGGCTGCATTCAAAATATGCAATTTCTTCTACCTCCTGTTTCGAAGATGTGCTGTCTGGGTACTGTTATGTTTTCAAACGTAAACCCATCTATTGTTATCTTTTCTAATAAGCGTTTTTTATGATTTTAAAACCTAACTCTGGGATGGTTAATATATTTTATCACTGTCCGTCTGAAAAAAATTAGTGCATGTAGTCTTACACGCGTGATGGCAGCATTTGTGTATCGCGCGAAGCGTGTTGCATGCGTTCCTGATTTTCAGCCCTCCCCTCTCTCTTTATCCTTTTGTCCATCTGTTCGTTCGTTTTGGTAACGCAGTGTAGAAAAAGACATGAATGGAATTTAAAATTTAGGTCAACTTGCATATTTCAAGGTTTTTCTTAGAAATACAGCACACGTTTCATTGAAGAAAGCGGGTATAATACAGTAAGCTTTTACTATCAACGTGAAAGCGTTACAATTTGCAGACGAAGCAGAAAACAAGGGGGATTTCGAGTACAGTCATTGTGACAGCACTATTCTTTACCATTCTTCTTCCTTTATTTATTATATGTATTTATTAGGCTTTATATTTACTTGATAATTTATATATGTGGATTAGAATATTCCACGACACCTCCCCTCTTAAAACAGACATTATATGTCAGTCCTTTATTCTATATACACATAGAGAAATTTATTATTATTTCTGGGGTTTACGGTGATTCTCATCACACGGATGGCGGCTTAAAAAATCCGCTCCCAAATTGGTTTTTTCCAGATATATACTCAATGCTAAAATTATATGGAGCCAGAAGCAAAGACCATCGGAGTAACCTAGAGTTCTCATGCTTAGCCTGTGCTAGAAACGATAAAGGTTTGTGATCTGTTTGCAACTTAAATGCCTTCCCATATAGATAAATATTGAATTTCTTTATTGCCCATATTACTGCAAGACATTCTTTTTCGCTAGTTGAGTAGTTGATTTCAGCTTTATTCAACTTTCTGCTAGCATATGCCACTGGGCTTAATTCCCCATCCAATGCATCTGATTTCTGTAGTAGAGTTGCACCTAACCCAATATTACTTGCCTCCGTCCTTACTATGAATTCTTGACTTAAGTCAGGTAATTTCAAAATGGGTTTACTTGTGAGCTTTTCCTTCAATTCTTGGTAAGTCATTTCACATTGTGGAGTCCATGTAATGCGATCTGGAAGTCCTTTACGTGTCAATTCAGTTAACGGTGCACATATGGAATTAAAGTTTTTAATATACTTCTGGTAGAAACCACATAATGAGACAAAGGATCTCACGTCCTTCTTGGTTTGTGGTCTCGGGGCTTTCTGTAGTTTCTCTAAATTCTTTGGGTCAGGGGTCATGTTTCCCTGATAAACTGTGTGTCCCAAAAATTCCAATTCTTTACATCCAACGCAACATTTGGTTGGTCGGGCTGTTAAATTTGCCTCCCTAAGTCGATCAAACAGCATGTTCAGAGAGTCAATGTGTTCCTCAAATGTTTCTGTTGCTATAAGGATATCATCCATAAAATTTGTTATACAGGGATTATTCAGAGGATCCAATAATTTTCTCATCATTCTAGAGAAGACACTAGGCGCATTCTTCAATCCAAATGGCAATCTATTAAACTCATAGTGTCCTTCTGAGGTACTAAAAGCTAGGTATGGTCTAACCTCAGGCTTTACTGGAATCTGATAGTATCCTTTACTCAGATCCACTTTGGAGAAATATTTAGCTTTATTTAGTCTGGCAAACAGCTGATTTGTATCCGGCAATGGATCCACCTGTCCTTCTGTAATAGCATTCAGTCTCCTGTAATCTATACAGAGTCTATGTTCTCCAGAGGGCTTCCTTAAGAGTACCACCCCGGAACTATACGAAGACTCACTGTGCGAAATAATTCCTTCCTTCAACAGATAGTCTATCTCTTCCTTCAAAGCTTTCTCCTTAGCAAACGGAATCGAATATGGTTTCATACAGACAGGTGTGGGGTCTATCAGTTTCATATCATATTCCAATAGGTTTGTATGCCCTGGTCGGTCTGTTAACACCTCTGCATGATTATTTAGAACCTGTTGCACTCTCTCTTTCTGAGTTTTCGTTAAATGTGTACTGATTTTCACCTGTGCTGCTGTCTCACAGGGGTGTAATGGATATTCAAATGATGAAAGTGGTTCCTTTTTCATCTCCATGGCGATGGACAAGGTCAACAAGTGTGTCTCTTCCTGATGTTCTCTTTCCAAATATTTCTTCAGGAGATTCACATGATAGATTTTTTCTTTCCCCTTCTTATCTATCTTATAATTTGTTCTAGACACCTTCTCTAGAACTGTATATGGACCTTGCCATCCAATCTGTAACTTATTCTGACTCCCGGGCAAAAGAAGCAGTACTTTCTCTCCCACAGCCAAATTTCTGTCCTTCGCCTTCCTGTTATAATAGGCAGCATGTTTCTTCCTGGCTTGTTTCAAATTTTCATTGGCAAGTTTCCAGCCAGTTTTTAACCGAGTGGTCAGCTCATTCACATATTGGTATGAAGATGTAATGTTTTCCTCTGCCTTTTCATCAGTCCACGTTCTTAACAAAGCTACATATGGACCTTTAATTGTGTGGACCTATTTGTCCATGCACCGGTATGGTCTCTTCCACTCGAAGTTTTATAGTGATGATTTTTCCTCCCAGAATTATCATTCACAAAACGACCGCTACCAATTTTTCTTGTTTTGGGGCTTTCTCCCCTCTTAAAATTCTTGATGAGAGATTTCCTCTCTACATCTTCTTCCTCCAGTTGGTTTAAGTCCGATTGAGGGATTGTCGGCTTATCCTGGGGTAAGACATCTCTTTGCACTCTCCGCATAGTGGCCACTGTAAAACAGTTAAGTGAAGCTTGTCCGTGAAAAGGGGCTTCCCATTCCATTTGGTCCACTTTATCAAATCTATTTTTTCTTTTTATTATCAGGCCTAATTTTGCCCCGTGGCGTGTCCAGGTCCTGATCCATGTTCCCACTTGTGGGTGTTCCCTCATGTGCTATGCTACACCTTTCTACAAAATTCTCAATGTCCCATCTTGCTTTGGGCCAATAATAATTGTGAGCCACCTTTTGAATGATGGTACCTATCTTCTCATGGTCCCCATCTGGTTTCACATGTAGGCTCCTTATTAATTCTGTCCTGTATCTTTTTGGAAGAACCAGCTGTCCGTGACCATGGGATCTAGCTCCAGTCTTCCTATACATCAACTTGTTTTTCATGTAAAAATCTCCCTTGCCTGGAGTTGTATGACAAGTTGACAATTTTCTGTAACAAGGCTTGAGTGTTTTATCCCCAGCCTGTGCCTTCCTCATCTCTTCTGGAGTGGTATCTAACATAATATCCTCCTCCTGTCTTGAGGTCGACCTGACCTGAAGGGTGGCCATATACACAGGTTTCCTTCTACAATGGTCAGTGTCATGATTGTTCATCTTACAATTTTTACACCACCTTTTTCCTTGGTTGAAAGATTTTCTTTCATCATATTTCCTTTCATCGAATTGTGGGAATTTATTTTTATTTTCATACCGTGGCCTATCAAATTGGTGCTTACCTTTATTTTGATCCTTAGGATCAAATTTATTAAAGTTCTGTGGTGCCCTAAAGTTATCCACTTGTTTCTTTTTTATTACCTGTTACCTCTGCTTGAGCTGCTTGATACCTTTCAGCAACATTTAGCAACTCACCCAGCCTCTCTGCACCTTGTTCCATGAGAAACTTTCTCAGGTCTGGAGCCATGGACTCTCTTAATTGCTCTATAAGGACCATTTCCTTAAGATCTTGGGTTTTCCCCAGAGAAGTCCATTTCTCCAAGTATGTCTCTATTCGTGCAGAGAACTGGTGATAGGTTTCACCTGACAGTAGTTTAGCATTCCTAAATTTTTTCCTATAAAATTCAGCATTCTTTTCATATCTTAACAAAAGAGCCTGCTTTAGCATGTCATAATTTTCCTGATCACCTCTGCTCATTTTTGCAAAAACTTCATAAGCTGCCCCACGAAGTCCCTGAGATAACTTTAAGCTCCACCTTTCTCTCTCTAACCCATACGTGGTAGATAATAGTTCATACCTATTTATATAGCTCTCAATATCATCGTCTTTCTCAACAAAATGATCTAAATGAAAATTCATAGCTGAGGTTGAGGCTCCTTGGCTAGCAGTGGCATCAGAGGCAAAGGGACTGGCACCATTTTCAGGAGCATGGCCTTGAAACTCAAATTCCCTGAGTCGTAACTCATGTTCCCTTTGTAATCTTTTATCTTCTGCTTCCCTTTCTGCAGCTAATTTCTTGTCTTCCCTTTCTGCAGCCAATCTTCTTTCTTCTGCTTCCCTTTCTGCAGCCAATCTTTTGTCTTCTCTTTCTGCCTCCAATTTCTTAGCCTCAGCCTCTAACTTTCTTTCGGCCTCTTTTTCTAATCTTCTTTCTTCGCGTTCAATAAATTTGTCACATTCCGTGGTGACATAGGCAACCATAACTTGCCCATCTAATCCTAACTCTTTTGCAGTCTGAACAGCAGCAGATCGAAACTTGGCCAGGTCCGCCATTGTCTATCAGGTAAATTTCTACAATGTCTAACCAACAATTCAAATTCTAAATATATATAATGGACAACACAGGCACCGTGAGCTCAACCTTATTTAATTCCACCCAAGGATACCTTTTAATTCTTATATTCCCTGAAGTGAATTACCCCCAATATTTTTAATAGGGAAAGATTCAAAATCCCAAGAGCGAGACCCCAATATATGTGGTGAAGTGGGATGTTATAAATATTTATAGGGGACTTAGTGTACTGACTGAGATCAGCTGTGAAGGTATATATATCTAATAAGAGTAGTGTATTATATATAACCTTACTTGCTACCACATATCTATATATCTCAGTCAGAATTATTCTGGAATAGTGTGATGACTACGTTATGTGTCTAGGGTATGTGTATGATGAAGTGTAAGTCACAACAACAGACAGATAAACAATTTAATTTAATCCACTACACTTGACAACACTGTGACACTCACATACATATAACACTCTATGAGAATATCTTAAAGGAGGCACTGATAACTTTTCAAATAACAATCTGTATTAATTGCTATCATAAAGGTATATGTGTCCTGATTCAAACACAAAGGAACCAGGAATCACAATCAATGTTAATTACAAGTTATGTACAGAATGTATTAATATGAATCTGGTAGTGACATATATTATTAAAAATATCCTATGTGTGTCAGTTGTGTAATAGTAGTATGAGGTAATACTGGTTTTGTTTTGTTCAAGCTCTGTTGGTAGTTGTCATCATGACTTCAATAGTTTGTCTTAAGGAAACTAGTATTGGAGATGTTCTCAGTTCCTGATATTAAGACAATTAATTTCCCCTCTTAATGTTAATTTTACAAAGTCATTTCAAGATGAGGGGACATAATGTTGAGCTCAGCTGGCCAACTCTGCTTATCTTGCGTGATGGCGGCAGGAGAAGACTCCTCTGCTCGAATTCTCCTCCGGGCTCTGGAGACACCTCACTGATAGCTAAAAGGACCAAGGAGTATGCTGTCCGACACTGGATTCAGCAAAGCTCTGACCAGGTGCAGCTCAGTACCATCAAGACCACGGTCCCTGAAATCAAGAAGGATGTACCTTCTACTTCATAACTAACTTAAACTCTCTGGTTACACTGATCACAACACAGCACAAACATTGAGTTCAGAGCATTAGGCCAACTGTCAGCTTCATTTGAAATACTTTATTCCAGTATTACCCTTCTTAATGGTTACTACGCCTCTGCAATTCCAGCATTATTTCTTTCTAGTCAATCATCTAGGTGTCAGTGTACTGTTTGGCCATTCCATGCCGTTTTACTTCTCTCCGACACCCTCTGTTCAGGCTGGAGCATTACAGGCTTTACCTCACGTTTGCCACTGAACTACACATATATATACAGGCATAAATCAACAATTCACATTCAATTTTCATTAAAAGATATTGAATGGTTCAAGCTTACAACAATTCATACGAATAAACACAGATACGTTGATTAGCAATGAATTCTGGCACAAACTGGCACAAATTCCCATCTGCTTATCTTCCAGGCTTTTATTTAGCAAAATATAAGCTGGCTTCAACGCACTGATGCTTTATCAAGCTTATTTAAACAAGTGGTTTCGAACTAACGCTCCCAAGTGTGTATATCAGCGAGTCTGACCAATGAGCCACGTTTCGACAAGTGTTTGAAAAAATGTTACCCTTCCCCGTCTCCCTTGACAACGAAAGATAGTATTTATAGTCCGACCAATCGTGGTTAGGCTTTCATTTGTTGCGCTCCAATCAATTTGGAGTTTACATGGTAGACTATTTCTGTAACGTAAATTTTTTTCAAACACGTTATAAAAAAAATCTTATGAGCAGAAATGATTTTATGCTGTCAGGCATCCCCAATATTTTATTTTGGTTATAATTTATTAATTCCTGGACTATTTGCGTAACGTTTTACATATTATTTGTCAGCAAGCCCTAAGGAACCCAAAAATACAAATTTAAAGGAGCTACGTGGCTGCATTCAAAATATGCAATTTCTTCTACCTCCTGTTTCGAAGATGTGCTGTCTGGGTACTGTTATGTTTTCAAACGTAAACCCATCTATTGTTATCTTTTCTAATAAGCGTTTTTTATGATTTTAAAACCTAACTCTGGGATGGTTAATGTATTTTATCACTGTCCGTCTGAAAAAAAATTAGTGCATGTAGTCTTACACGCGTGATGGCAGCATTTGTGTATCGCGCGAAGCGTGTTGCATGCGTTCCTGATTTTCAGCCCTCCCCTCTCTCTTTATCCTTTTGTCCATCTGTTCGTTCGTTTTGGTAACGCAGTGTAGAAAAAGACATGAATGGAATTTAAAATTTAGGTCAACTTGCATATTTCAAGGTTTTTCTTAGAAATACAGCACACGTTTCATTGAAGAAAGCGGGTATAATACAGTAAGCTTTTACTATCAACGTGAAAGCGTTACAATTTGCAGACGAAGCAGAAAACAAGGGGGATTTCGAGTACAGTCATTGTGACAGCACTGTTCTTTACCATTCTTCTTCCTTTATTTATTATATGTATTTATTAGGCTTTATATTTACTTGATAATTTATATATGTGGATTAGAATATTCCACGACACCTGGGTAATCTTGTTGGCATAAAAGAATGTTCCACACAAGATATTGAAATCTGGGAACGACAGCATAGGCTGCACGCAAATGTGGTGACAACAAGAGCACAATCACATGCTCAAAGTCAGATTGAAGTGCTTGGCGATGATGATGATGATGATGATGAACATCAAAAACCTATGCTCACCAAGACTTCATTCATTGAAATGCAGAAGACTGACAAATCCCTGAAAAGGTTTTTTAAGTTGGTGAGACCACATGATTCTGATTGCTCAGAAAAATCATGTCCTTGGTACTCTATCAAAAATGATATTTTAATGCATAATTATACAGACTCTACGTTAGTGCGTAGTCAAATTCTTGTACCAACTGTGGTTCGGCCATACATTCTTAGGCATGCACATGACACAAACTGTGCAGGTCACATGGGTTTTGCTAGGACAAAATACAGAGTCTTGTCTGACTTTTATTGGCTGGAGTGGTGAAGGATGTCAAAATGTTTTGTCGTTCTTGTAAAATATGCCAAGAGGTGGCTACTAAAGGAGCTTATCATAATGCACCCATTCAGGCTGCTGATATCTCTGTGCGACCATTCGCAAAAATAGCCATAGACTTAATAGGTCCACTAATGGTTCCTTCAGCCAGAGGTCACAGGTTTGTCCTTACCTGTATTGATATGTGTACTAGGTGGCCTGAAGCAATACCTCTTAAACATATTGCTACCAGTGATGTGGCTGATGCACTTCTCCTAATTTTTACGAGATTGGGTTTCCCAGATAAAATTCTATCTGATAGGGGACCACAGTTTGTGTCAGACGTCATGTCACAGGTCTTGAATCTATGTAATATAGATAGATCTCTGAGCTCTGTATATCATGCCATGTCAAACGGTATGGTAGAATGGCTAAATAGGTCTTTGAAACAAATGCTAGGTAAGGTGACCACTAGTTATCCACAAGACTGGGACAGAATGCTCCCAGCAGTGCTGTTTGCTTATCGGGAAGTTCCAAATGAACACACTGGGTTTTCTCCTTTTGAGCTCCTTTATGGTGCTCCACCACGAGGACCCATGTCAATGATAAAACAGCTACTGTCAGGTCCAGAAATATCCCCCGAAGTTCAGTCATCTTATGACTATGTGGTTAACCTGCGTCAGAAACTTCTTGAGTCTTGGCAAATTGCTGTCAATTCTTCTGAAAAGGCAAAAGAAAAAGCTCGGTCCCTTCAAAACCGACGAAAAAAGCTTAGACAATTAATGCCAGGGGACAAGGCTTATGTATTGTTACCAAAAAGACAAAATCGCCTTCTTATTTCTTGGAGGGGACCATATAAAATTATGTCAAAACTCACAGATGTTGACTATATTCTTGACGTTGATGGCAAGAATAAAACTTTTCATGTCAATATGCTAAAGGAATTCAATGATAGACCTGCATATCTCAAGCCTATTTTTGATGTTTTGGACGAATCCTCTGATCGTCCTACGTCATATTCCTCCTTATCTGTTATTCAGGAAGAAGCTACTGCATTCCCTGACATACCCTTACCTCTTCCTGCAATATCACTGCAGCCTTCAGAATCGTGGCTAAATGTTTCTATCTGTCCTGATCTGTCTGCTGCTCAACAAACTCAAGTCCTTGCAATTCTTGAGTCCTATCAACAAGTCCTTACTGATATTCCTGGTCGGACGTCTATCATTTCTCACGATATTAAACTCACAGATAATCGTCCTATTCACTTGAAACCTTACCCTATCCCTATCCACTTTCAGGATCGGGTCGAAAAGGAATTGGACGAGATGCTAAAACTTAATATCATTTCACATTCAGAGTCACCATATTCTTTCCCGATGGTCATCATCAGAAAAAAAGATAAGAGTATTAGATTATGCATTGATTTCCGTAGACTCAATAGTATAACAGAGTCTGACGCAGAGCCAATGCCAGTTCTTGAGGAATTATTAGCAAAACTTTCGGAAGCTAAGTATTTTAGTAAATTTGACCTATCCAAGGGGTATTGGCAGGTACCTCTCACAGAAAGAGCCAAACCTCTCACTGCTTTTGCTACTCCTAAAGGTCTCTTTCATTGGAATTTCATGTGCTTTGGCTTGGTGAATGCACCAGCTACCTTTGTCCGCATGATGAGAAAACTTTTTTCCCACAGATCTGATATTATCTCTTATATAGATGATATTTGTTTGTTCCACAACTCTTGGGACGAACATGTTTCTGGACTTAAATCTCTACTCGAGATTCTTCGGTCAAATGGTCTTACTGCAAAGCCTTCTAAGATTCACATAGGGTTCCACGAAATCTCCTTCTTAGGTCACAGAGTTGGACACGGATTTCTCAAAACTGAAGACAACACTATTTCAAAAATTCTTAATTTGTCCATTCCTCGGACAAAGAAACAAGTAAGAAGCCTCCTGGGTCTTGTCCAGTTCTACAATAAATTTATGCCACATCTGTCATCCATTACTTCAGTTCTATCTGAGTTGACTACAAAAGGCTCTCCTAATAGGATTGTCTGGACTGAGCACTGTGACAGAGCTCTAGCCCATTTAAAAGAATTCTTTTCATCTGAGCCTATATTAAAATTACCTGATCCAAAATTAATTTTCATCCTCAGAACGGACGCTTCACAGTATGGGATCGGTGGTGCCTTAATGCAGGAGGTGGATGGAATACTTCATCCAGTTCTGTATATCTCGCGTAAGCTCTCTCAAACTGAATGCAGATACCCCATAATTGAGAGAGAGCTTCTAGTGATTATCTGGTCGGTGACCAAACTTCAGCGATACCTTCTTGGGTCTCGTTTCATTATTGAGACAGACCAGAAGGCTCTCTCGTATTTACAGAGTGCACAGATGAAAAACCCAAGGGTCGCAAGATATGCGATAAACTTACAAGCATATGACTACATCATCCACCCAATTGATGGCAAGTCCAACGTTATCGCAGATGTGTTATCGTGTTACCCACAAACAGATAATACAAATTCTCAAGCATTTGGCATCGTGGAGAATAAATTAATGCCTATACCATGACCATAACACAGAGCTGAACCTCTACATCTACCATTGGATTTGAATCACGATGTCGAGGGTACCCACAGTATGAGGTGCTTGATAGTCATTTCCGGACTTTTTGATATGACATTACAAGACATTGTTATGCATGGTTAAGTTTTTTTTGTTGGTCTCGGCACATGCTCAATGGTAACTTCGGCCACACAGCTATCCAAAGACATTTGTAAGTGACTTTCTTTCCTGCGGGTACTTTGAAACTTAGGTGTATGATGATCAAGAATTAAGGACATGGTCACAGACTTCTCCAACTCACTATCAAGCAGTATTGACTGGTATCATCTGTTATTTCAACAAATACTACGTGTCTGGAACTTTTACTGACACATCTTGTGCAGAATGCTTAAAATCGGATTGACTTTTGGCGTAAAGGAAACTCACATCTGGAACATTTTCATAACCATACCATTTAAGGGACGATAAAATTAAGAAGTGATAATACCTATGCCTTACTTTAAGAACTTTAACTAGTTTCATTATTTCAAGATGATGAACACATCTTAGACATTATCACATGGACATAATTAAATTTACAGTTTTTTTTTTCTGTTTTTTTCAATATGGTTTAATATCATTCAATTAGCTAGTTAAATTGATTCATCATTTAATTATTTCATTGAACTTCTCCATGTATCATGCATCACAATTTTATTATCATATTTCATCATTTGACATCTCCATTTAGTTTTTTTTTTTTTTTCCATTTCTTGACATCTTTTCTATGGACAATTAATCATATCTAACATACACGACTTTTACTTCACGTTTTGTGAAATGGTCAAGGGTTTGTCATCCTCCTTTGAGGAAAACTTTCAGTTTTCGCTGGGGGGCGGGGTAGTGTTACCACTCATTTTGCACAGGCTTGCTAAGGCATCGCTGTGCACAGCTGAGAGGTACACGCGACGGACCAGTGCTAAACGCTAGCTATTTGTTAAGGTGTGACCTATATGTAAATGAGTGTATGACGTAGGCAATGTCTGCGGCGAAAAACGAACGGTTAACGTTCGGGGGTCACGGGCATTCGAGGTGTTCGTCCTAATGGACAGTGTGTGTTTTAGGAGTTCCTTACTGGGGTCCTACATTCTATTCAATTATTGTCAGATTATCTACTGACACTACTTCAAGAATGTGTGTTTGAGTGATGTGTGGCAAGACGGCAGACAGAAGGTAGTACGTAACTGTGTAATACAAATTAACATTCATGACAATGTCGTTTTGGAATATTTGCAGACAGTTTGACCTCTAACGGCCAGCTGTACAGTTCATCAATTCTTACTGCCAGAGATAATATGGTTATTATGGAGCATCATTTTTATACAAATGTCTCAATGTGTGAAGTACTCAGTGTTGTGAATATCGTCAATTAAAATCGTGTTAATTGTACGATGGACTGAGCGTACTTATTTCAAGTTGGTCTGACTGCAGTTACACGTGGATGTTATACATGCCAACCCACGACATAACATGTGTTACCGATAACATTCACAATTACACATAAACGCGAGGTAACACCCACCACCTGCCAACCCTCCATTGTAGAAATCTCCTGCATGCGGCCATCCAGTCAAGAGCCAGTATTAAGTCTGGTGCCCAAGTGATCCCCCCAAGCTCAGTGTGCAATGCTGGGTTCTCATCATGCTGCAACACAGGGGGGATTGTGATGCTCAGCCATCTCTCTCAACTCTGCACCGATAAGTGACATCGGGGACTTAACTGTGCCTCAGTACTGGGAGGCCTCGTTTCCGGGTACACCACACACAGCCAATTGAGGCAACGGTCGCCGTGGGCGTGTCTTCAGTGGGGAAGTTGTGGAGTCTTCCTGTCCATGTTCTTGCACATCCTAACACTGCCCGCAAGACATCGGAGGTTTGGAGAGTGGCCTTCTCTGATCAATGTACTAGAAACAGTTATAGATAAAGGATCAATAACACGCATAAAAAGAACAAATTTTGGCATAATACTCACAATGAACATGACTGAAAAGTCAAAAGCTTTAATAAAACAAATTGAAGTAAGTCCTGTTCAAGTAGAATTGGCACACAGCATTAAAGCTAGGCTAGAATTAGTCAAAGAAACCAGAAAATGTGTAATTAAAGGAATACTTGTAACAGTACCAGAGGAAGAAATAAGTATGCACGTCACACAGTGTTGGATGGTGGCAACTATACAGTGACACAAATGTCTGTTGTCTCATGGTTAGAAACATTTATTTAACATTATTTATACAGCTATATTCACATTGAGCACCGTAGACATTCATACAAACGTCTATCCACCGTCGTAGATTGATGATGGTGTGGTACAACATGTTGCCATTGATTTTTCTATATTCGTTTATAATTATTTATGATAATATTATTGATGTAAATATTTACAGTAAGACCTTTCTTCATGGATACCCTGTTCAAAATCTAATATTAGTTTACTATCTCCTTCCACAAGCAGCTTGATTTTCATATTTCCAGGGATACCACCACCACGTATCTCAACGTTTTATATGTTTTTATAAATGTAGATAGGGAGCCCTGCATCGTTCTCTGAATTTTGTTATGAGAAATAGAAATACTAGGACTACTACACTCTCAGCCATGTCATACAAGGTGACTAATATGAGGTTGTGTATGAGGCTGGCAACCTCATCATATAAAGCAAATTGCTAAAGAAACCACTGCTGTAAGAGCGTATGAATTCTTTGTACAAGCTTCCTGCAAGGTGGCCAGCTGTAGTGGTTGTGCCGTGCTTCATAAGGAGCAAAAACAGGAAAGTGACGATGAATAGATATGCCAGTTGGTTGCGGGTTTTTTTCCATGAAATAATAATTTTACTTAAAATTTACACTTATTAATCAGGCATATTTAATACTGCATTCATCACCTCAAAAAAGTTATTACTTAAACATTTAGCAATAAATAATTATTATCATTTCAAAATGTATAGAAAACGTTAGAATCTGCCACTGCATAAATTGTTGATTTGAAACTTATTTTCAGATGCCTCCTGGCCAACATCAGTATGGTGGCCAGTACCCACTGCAATGCTAAGCCAAAGACATCCCATGCCGATGGTAGGAGGGTCTTGTCCTGGTCCAGGGCCGATAAAGCCAAATATGCCATCAATGTATAGCAGACGACAGGCACCCTTTCACAACCCTTATGTGCAGAAACGGCAGCCCATGTATCCTAATGGGGCACAGATGGATGTAAGAATTTCATTTTTGGTGTATGGGTTTGTTGAGTTGTCAGAATGTTGTTCATTTGTTAAAGTTGTGAAAATGTTGTTAATTTATTGAAGTTTTCAGAATGTTATTCGTCTGTTGAAGCTATCAAAATGTTCATTTGTTGAATTTGTAAAGATTTTGTTCATTTATTTAAGTTTTCAGAATGTTATTAAGTTGTTGAAGTTATCAGAATGTTGTTTATTTGTTGAAGTTATCAAAATGTTATTCATTTGTAGCAGTTGTCAGAATATAGTTCATTTGCTGAAGTTATCAGAATGTTGTTCATTTGCTGAAGTTATCAGAATGTTGTTCATTTGCTGAAGTTATCAGAATGTTGTTCATTTGCTGAAGTTATCAGAATGTTGTTCATTTGCTGAAGTTATCAGAATGTTGTTCATTTGCTGAAGTTATCAGAATGTTGTTCATTTGCTGAAGTTATCAGAATGTTGTTCATTTGCTGAAGTTATCAGAATGTTGTTAATTTGCTGAAGTTATCAGAATGTTGTTCATTTGCTGAAGTTCAGAATGATATTCTTACTTCTAGGAGAAACAAGACATGTGACTCACTTTAGTAAACCCATAAAAAACACATACAATTTAACCTGGTTACTTGCATTATGACTATATTTTTTTTAAAGAAAATGTTGGTGCAGATCTCCTTCAACCTAGACACAGAGTCCGTAGGTTATATTATGGCACATGACCAAATATAAAAGACCTCGCGGTCTGGTAATTAATTTGTGTGTCATCATAAAACTGACATTTGCCACTGCTAAATGACAGCCAACCTTCGTTGTGGAGATGGCAACTGATGATGATGATGAAATGACAGAGGTCATTGTAATAACTTGAATTATCTGTAGGGTCACAACTTAAGTCAGTTTAAAAATAGTATCTATATATAACTCCTGCACAAGGTAATACATTATAACACTGCATTGGAGAATAAATATTTATTATAGTGAAAAGTCAAGGTCATTTGCTGGATCAGGCTTATTTATTTGACCTAATTGGTAACTTTATCCAAGACACTGTGTTTTCCTTTTTTTAATACTGTTTTTTTTTTAAATTCTAGAACACAATTATTGTTTTTGTTTTGTAAAGTTTGGAGCAGCTTTTGTTGTTGAACTAGAGCTGCTGAGCTTGTTGCTCATTTGCAGATGCCAAGCTAATCTCATTGGCATTATCTACAGTGTAGAGCTAGGATTTTCCTGCAGCTTTTCTGCCATTCTGCAACTTGTTGAGTTGGAGGCATGAGCTTCAATTTCTTTCCTGGCTATCCCACCCTGGCTTGGCATGCTTTTAAAGAATCCTCACATCTGGTTTTAAGCTAGCAGGGGGATAGAGCTTGGGGCAGCACACTGTGCATTCCTGCCACCAAAGCAGGGTCTCCTAATAAGCAGAGTTAAAGTTTCAAGTAATTTTATTGACAAATTATCACTAAACATGGAAAGGTTAAAATGTAAAATAGAGAAATTATCAAATAAAACAACTATAATAGTTCAGATATAAAACAAATAGATTTGGATTAGTTGATATTCTAAATTCTGCTACTTTGTCCTAATAGTTTGTCCCAGCTGTTCCGGGACACATGGTCATCCCTACATGAATCCTCACCAACAGTACCCAGGCAAACCAGGATACCCACCCAGCCAACAGCCGTTGCCCTCTCCCACATATGGCATGCCTCAGGCCATGGGAGGCATGAGGCCTGCTGGGCCGTCACCATATCCTAATGGCCAGCACCCGTACATGACCCAGAGCCAGTATGGACACCCACAGCGACAACTTGGGCCTGCACCAACCTACAACCCATACCCAGGGCAGACAGTAAGTCCATCATTTTTATTTTTAAAACTTTCACTTTCTCCCTTCACCTATGCCTTGAAGGATTGTGGGGAAAATGCAGTAAAAAGTTTTTTTTAAACGTTCTGTTTAATTTGTATTGTGACAGCGTCATAGTCATCTCGTCTGATTTTGTTCATCGCCATTTTGTCGGTATGTGGCAGCCATTTTAGTCTACATCTAAAAATAGAACATTAGTAATGCCGCTTACGGATAGCAGCCAACCATGGTTGCCATATTGGCTTTTTTAAAGCCAGATTTAAGAAATCTGGCTTTTAAAAATGTGGTTGGCGTTAGAAAATTCAATTGGCTTTTTGGCTTTTTCCTGGCTTATTTACATGCTAAAACTATCTGCACGAAAATTACAAACCATCCTTTTTCGAAATCATGTTCCTTTAAGAGAAATGTTTTTTGGTCAGTTACATTTGGCAATATTTCTGTCGCCAAGAATCTGAACAAAACGGCGCCAACCTGGGCTCTGATATAACCAAATAGATTGAAAGGAACGCGCCTTTTGATGAACGCATCACTATGAAACAAAAAATAATAAAATAGCCAACCGTCGCTCCAGTTTGTCTGGTGTCTCGGACCTCCGAAGTGTTTGGATGTGATTTATAATTATTTATAATCATACTAATCTGCCGTGAAGTGTACTTTCTATATGTAATAACGTTTTGTGGTGAAACTGTGATACCTTCGGCTGTTTTTATAAATCATTTATTACCATCAGTCATGGCCATGTTGTCAAATAAATGGAAAGCTTCTTACGATAGCAATCGTAAGTACAAAAGCAAATGGGAAGAAACATTTGTATGGGTCCAAAAGGCTGCTGATGGGTTGGATGCAGCTTATTGTAAATTGTGCCACTGCAATATTTTACCAAGAATTAGCAACATATTGATGAACGCAGTTTGATGAACTGGGAAGAGCTAAAGGCTTATTTCACTTCTGCTGAACTAGCCCAATCACAGTTTGATACAAAATTCAAAGCAATACTTCTAAAGGAAATGTTGTTAGAATACAAAAACTACTTGTTCTTTGAGTTTGCAACACCTCTTGTGCAGGAATTTGAAAGACTGAACAGCCTTTTCCAGCAAACCAAAGCTGATCCTCATGAATTGTACCAACAAATATTCTTACACCAGAAGAGTCTTCAGAAGAGACTGTATGATGCCAAAAGACAAAAAAAATATTCATCAAGTTGATTTTGGTGAAAATTCTTAACAGCATGTAATAAGTTCCTACAGCAGAACAACAGTGCTGAGGCTGATCTAGAAATAAAAAATGTCAAAGAAAGATGTATGTCTATGCTAGAAGAAGCTCTCATTCAAGTTACATGTAGACTTCCGTCGGCGAGAGAAACATTTGAAAGTTTATCAAAATTGAGCCCTGTGAAAATTTTAAATCAAATTTCAAGGCCTATGTTTTCCGAGTTACCCTTTATACACCATGCAGGAAACAACGTCAGCAAAATTGAAGAACAATACAGACACATGCGTTTTGTCGATTGGAAAGAAGAAGCTCCATTTAAGAAAGATGGACTCCCTGTAGACACTGAACAGTTTTGGATTGGTGTACTTCAGCATCAGGCATTTAAAGAGCTCGCCACCTTTGCCCTTACTTGACCTAATAACCCCTGTCAGCAATGCTGTAGTTGAGATGATATTTTCTCTTGTATCCTCCGTTAAAACGAAGGCAAGAAACAGAATGCAGCTGAATCTTCTTGGTGCAATTGTGAGAATCAGGGCAGAACTATTGCTTTCAAGCAAATGTTGCAAAGACTTCACTGCATTTCCAGAAATGCTAAAAAACTTCACATCGGACAAGGTTTATGCCGTGTGTTCCACTCATTCCAGTGGGGAGGATAGTAATGACCTGGATCTGGAGCTTTTCATGTGATGTGAGTATGAAAAATATATTAAAATGTGTGGCTTTTTTGGGGGGCTTTTTTCTAGTATTGTTTGGCTTTAAATTAAAATTTCGATCTGGCAACCCTGCAGCCAATCAGAGAAGAGAAGCGTTAGGCTATCGTTGTCAGTTCAAATTCTTTATTCATTCTGATCGCCCGTCGCGGAGAGAGGACAAGCTGTTGAGAAATACTGAAGTCTAGTTTAATGCAAGAATACGCCTAGGACTTGTAAGTAAATATATTATTCTCCAACATTCTAAAGTCTTGATAGTGTTAGAAAGGATATTAGGTTTACCATCTTTGTGCCGTATTATTTGAAATGAGTAGGCTAAATAGCCTAGGCCTACTTAATTCTGTGGTAGCCTATTTATTTCGCGTGCGGTCGATGTTAGATCTAAATCTATTCGGACAAAGGAAATATAACACGTGGCGGTACTAGAACTGGCATATTCAGTTAGGCTATTACATTTGTGTAAATGAAATTTAATGGTTAGCCTAAGTATTTCCATATGGTTTGGGGTTAAGGAAACCTTCCATGAGCTTATGTAAATCCGACACGTAGGCCTAGTTGTTTTGAATAATATTTAATTGTGGCGCGATTTAGACTGTTTTATTTATTAACTATGGCGCGGACGCCGAAATAGTTTATTTTGGTGTGGCGAGTGCTGCAATTTATTATGTTACAGCTTACTAGAATAAAGTCCTGTGCTTATTCAGTAATGTTAGACTGATAATGTGGTGTAAGTATTAATAAAATCGGCTAGGCTATAGCTAGGCCTAGCCTAATTGGTGTTAGCTTTCTTAGTTTCATAGTTTTACAGTGTAAAATCCCTATTGGTTATCTGTACTGCTTTAAATAGCTTTGCTAAGCCGTTATTTCTATAGGCCTAATATTTAGTATTATAATTTAATGTTACTATAGAATGTACACCCACGCAGCTTAGCTGGGTTGGTAGCATGGCTGTATGCCGTTGTCGCAAGATGGCGTAACATAGAGCGCGTGGTATGAATGTACCTGTAGCTGATTGATCATGGCTGACTGTGGTGGGCGCATGTTTTCTGAATGGTAGCCTAAGTGTTATTATTTTTTGCTATTGATTTTCACTTAGCCTAGACATTGTTTTTCAAGTCTACGAACACTGTCTGGGTGTTCGGTAGTATTAAATGTTTATCTGTATAGCCTAAGGCTTTGTGTTGCTTGAATTAACAAATAATTGCAACCCCTGTCAAATGATCCTTAATAAATTTTCTTAGTGCATGGGTCTTTGGGTGTGAGGTAGGCCTACACCTAGCCCCTTTCACAGTATGATGGTCTGTCGTCTGCACTTAGGGCCCAATGGCCCACTACTTTGCCATTGTTTGACCGCATAATTTAAATATTAACTGCATATTTTTAAAATTTATGATAGGCCCCTATGCTATTTTTTAGTGACAAATGACCCACGTAGTAGAAGCTGATTTGTCTTCACTGAAACTATGAATCCAAATAATTTGATTTAACATAAGTTGTAACTCTGTGCCTGTAAAAACAAATGTGGACAGCTGATTGACTGTTCTACTTTTGTTTTATTCTTCTGATATATGTTGTGTTATCACATCTTGTCAGAGGGACCCGTACATAAACCAGGTGGCCGAGGTTTAATTATTCTTAGAACAAGACAAAGATATTTATCACCATAAACCCCATATGCATTAACACAATGAAGTCGCTAAAATATTAACAGTGTATTTACAAATGTATTTTCTGTAGGCCTATATTCTTTTCTGTATTTTAAAATTTATTTACTGTAGGCCTATAGGCCTACTTCTTTCCTCTCTAACCAGCACAACAGTTTCCCCCACTCACCTATCCCTGGTAATCCCACCCCACCCATGACTCCAGGAGCAGTTCCAGGCTACCCTGGGGACATGAAGCCTACTTGCCCACCTGATGTCAAACCGATGGTGAAGTCAGGTAAGTCTTAAGTCACTTATATTAGTTCTACTCGCAGTTTTAATGAGTGTCTGTCATACATCATTTATATTTCATTCATACATTGATTTCCTTTCAGCTCCTTATGGAATATAGAACAACATCTACAACTTTCCCTCTTGCAGGAAGCCTACTTAAAAACCCTTATTCTTTTTGTAGTGGTAGTTTCTGTATCAATTTATTTTACGTGATGATGTTGTAAGCTTCATGAGCAACCTCATATTTGCTGCCTCTTACAACATTCCTCGGGATGTACTAGACTTTTCAATGTTTTCTCGGAGACGAGACGACGATGACTCCCCCCCTCCTCCAAACTCATTTATATATGTATTGTAGTTTTTATGAGCAATGTCCAGTTTCCTGTAAAAAGTTTTTAAATAACCTTCTTTCATTTAGTAGTAATTCTAATGGTTGATGTTCAGTCATTGTACATCAGATGCAATTCGTAAATAATTTTTTTATTTAGTGCAAGTCTTGTCCATGTGATTTGACAAGCTCAGCTGTTACAAGAAGTGTGGGAGAAAAAAAGCTACATTTAGGTCAGTGATTATCACTGACTTTTTCAGGCCATAAATCGAGGATTCCTCAGCAAGAGAGAGGTTGGTAAGAAAACGAAGATGGCTGTATACCGCTCCACCTATGTCCCAGTCTTGACATATGGATGCGAGTCATGGGCAATGACTACAACCCACAAAAGCCAGATCCAAACCTCAGAAATGAGGTATCTGAGGAAGGTGGTTGAAGTAACAAGAAGAGACATGGTCCGCAACCAGACGATACGTCAAGGCCTAAAATGCCACCCCCTGCAGACCCAAGTAG
This sequence comes from Oreohelix idahoensis, assembly GCA_024509875.1. Taxonomy (NCBI): domain Eukaryota; kingdom Metazoa; phylum Mollusca; class Gastropoda; order Stylommatophora; family Oreohelicidae; genus Oreohelix; species Oreohelix idahoensis. Next base: position 243,376 of record JAMPIV010001844.1, on the reverse strand, counting down.
AACAGTCCCAACTAAGATGGTTTGGCCATGTCTGCAGAATGGGAGATCGGCTACCACGACAAGCATGGGAAACAAAGAGCCAGGGATCCAGACCCCCAGGACGACCCAGAGTCCGCTGGGAGGACAACATTAGACAATCTTTGAAGGACCGAGGACTAGAATGGAACCAGGCCAGGAGGAAGGAAGACAGCCGATAGGATAGTCTGGCGCTCTCTCTCTTCCAAACCTCTACACCTCACGGTAGAAGGGGAACGACTAAGTAAGTAAGTAAGATTATCACAGATGATACATTTACAGATCCAGATGAGATGAGGTTGGCGTTTCCCGTCAGAGATGGTGTTGTGCTACCTCCATTCAGATTGGAAGACAATCTTGCAGTCAGCAACCAGGTGTTTCAGCTCAGAGAAAATATTTACAATACCCTCATGTACAGGTTAGTGTTATGTCATCACACCTGTTACTGTGCTGAATGTTAAGTGTTACTGGGCAGGTAAGAGTCAGATGCCTTATAATGTGCTCCAGGTTGGAGTAGTGGGATGCCATGTGTGCGTTATTGATCCTGTGAGCTGTCAGGAGGTGCCATGTGCTCCTGGCTGGTTCAACCAAACTAAACAGGTCATGGGGAAGTAGGTGGACAGAGAGGACACAACCAGTCCTTCAGTTTTGGGGGTTAGGTTGTACCAGGACAGAATATTACAGAACCCCCAACCATAGCAAAAGAACCATCAGCCAGAACCCAGAAGAATCCCAACTAAAAAGGCTCCTAATGTGACCGTTGGGGATGCTAGTAAGGGAATAATGACGAGATGTTTTAGGAAAACCCTTCATCTGTACATGTATATCTCATTATTATACTCATCATCATCATCATCACCATTCAACTCGCCAAGTATAAGCCTTCAACAAACTTAAAGCAAGTCCTCCTGTCATGTTTGATCAGGTCAAGGTCTTTTCATGACTTCCTCACACTTTCATTTCTGTCTCTGGTTCTCCTCTCTGTGTGTTCTTCCTTAACTCTGTGTCTCTTTTACCCTGGGGATTCCAGAACAAGGACTGACTTTTAATGCTATCAACAGGTGTCCTCAGTGTGTGTCCTAACCTATCCATTGTTGGTGTCTTCTCTTGTTCCACCAGCACTTGTCTAGTTCTTGTCATCAGTTCCACATTAGTGGTCTTACTTGTCTAGTTCTTGTCATCAGTTCCACATTAGTGGTCTTGTCATACGATTTCAATCTTTTCTATTCTATGCAAGCACCTATTTATGAAAGCCTGTGGTTGTTATTTCTGTAGTTATCTGTTTCAGAGATAAAAAGACATGGAAAAATCTCCAGTGAATGACACAGGCAGAAAGGTTTCCTTTGAATTTATTGAAGGTCCCTTTAGGAAGCAGAAGAGCAGTTATGATAATAAACAATCAGTCCCAGTCAATCAAATTGTTACAGGTCAGATCTTGAGCTGCAGCTGAAATGCTTCCATCATAAAGATCGTCATATGAGCACAAACTGGCCAGCCTCGGTAACAGTCAGTGTTAATGCCACACCACTCAATATTGAGAGGGGAGACAAGTCTACACACAAACCACTGTACCTCAAAGATGTCTGCAAAACTGGCCGAAACACAATCCAGATCACAGTCACTGCATGCTGCTGCGTAAGTGTTCCGTCTCATTTTTATTAGTGTTGCCTCATTTTGAGTTTAGCTGTCTAAAACATTGATTGCAATATTTCAGCTAAACTGTGTTAAGAATAGACAGACGTCGGGAACTAAATAGTTTAGCCAGACAGTATTTAACAAACAAAAATTAATATATCAAGATTGATGAATGTATGATAAGAGTGTGTTGGTTTGACAAAGATCTGGTAAGCTTGCAGATCATTAAGGACCTAGTTGATGAGTAGTATTGAATGACTAATAGTCCAAGTAGAAGACACTGGTGTTGGATCGGAGACAAATTTAAGAAACCTGTTAATAGGATTACCAGGCAATCCTTGTTCTGGAATCCTCAGGAAAATAGATGTAGAGGGACTCTGAAAACACATGACACAGAGAACTGGAGACAAAAATGAAAAGGGCTAAATCAGAAATGGAAGGACCTTGTGTGGATGGCATAAGACGGGGGGGGGGGGCTGGACTATGCTCCTTGAGGAGCAATGAATAAATAGTCCAAATGTGACATTGAGAATTTTAAATACATTTTCACATTCATTATTCGCAGTACCACTTATTCGTTCTTCAACTAGTCCATTGGCCCAGCATTCGCTCTGTTTTGCGAGGCTTGTTACGGAAACGTCTGCTGCCATCCGAACACTGTATAACAAAAAGTAAGTATCATGAGAAATGAACAAAGCACAGTATACAAAATAACTAAATTCATCAGCGGAAAACGAGGTGCAAACAATATTACATTAGTAAGAGATAAGCAAGGTAATCTCATCACGACAGCAGAGGGACAAGAAACAAGATGGGCAGAGCACTTCAGAGAAACTCTGAACAAGGAACCACCAGAGACACAATTGCATGTTCCTGAAGCTGAAAACGATCTAGATGTGAATACAGACATTCCACGAAAAGAAGAAATCATAACAGCAATCAAAGGGTTAAAGAACGGCAAAGATCCGGGCCATGATAACTTAAATGCAGAGCTATTTAAGACAGACCCTGAGCTAGCAGCAGAACTATTAGAACCACTATTTGCACAAGTCTGGAAAACGGGGACAACACCATCAGAGTGGAACAAAGGAATAATTGTCAAATTGCCCAAGAAGGGAGATCTTGCAGACTGCAATAATTGGAGAGGAATCACTCTTCTCTCAGTTCCCAGCAAAATAAGAAGAAGAAGCTCAGAATGGCAAAGACAGCTTTACATTAATTTCGTTGATTTTGAAAAGGCTTTTGACAGCATACATAGGGACAGTTTATGGAAAATATTGAGGGCTTATGGAATTCCAAGCTGCAGTGTCAATCATAAAAAGCCTCTATGCAAACTTTACGTGCAGTGTTGGGCAGAGCAACCTAACCTTTGAGGTGAAGGCAGGAGTACGACAGGGATGCCCCTTATCAACCACTCTATTTTTAACGGTCATAGACTGGGTGATGCGCCAGACAAGAGGGCAGTCCAAGAGGAATAAGATGGACAACATTTTCTACATTGGAAGATCTGGAATATGCAGATGACATTGCACTACTAGCACATTCACATCAACACATCCAGGAAAAAACAGATAGACTTAATAAGTTTAGCCAGCAGGTGGGCTTGAACATCAATTTAAAGAAGTCTGAGGTCATGACGCTCAATGTGAGCAACCATGAGCCCATATCAGTAAGGAATAAGCAATTGGTACAGACAGATACCTTCACATACCTAGGAAGCATAGTAACACCAGACGGCGGGGCAGGCAAAGACATCAACATCAGAATGAATAAGGCAAGAACAGCCTTCTTTAGCCTAAACATCATCTGGAAGTCCTTCCAATACAGCACAAGCACAAAATTAAGATTATATCAGAGCTGTGTGCTTTCTGTGCTTCTCTATGGTGCGGAATGCTGGAGAGTTACAGAGAAGGAAATGTCAAAATTGTCCTCTTTTCACACAACATGCCTAAGAAAAATTCACCGAATCTTTTGGCCGTATACCATCACTAACCACGATCTGCTTACTCGTAGCAAGCAAGAGGACATGCACACCATCATAGCTGGCAGACGCTGGAACTGGGTTGGTCATGTCCTCAGAAGAGACCCCGATGCCATCACAAGAACAGCTATGCTTTGGACCCCTAAAGGAAAACGAAAGAGAAGTCGACCAAAAACAACCTGGCGGAGGACTGTGGAGGCTGAGATGCAAAGAATGAACCAGAGTTGGGGCACTGTACGAAGGATGGCCACCGACCGAGCAAAGTGGAATCAATTTGTTGTTGCCCTACAAGACGCCACTAGGCGTGATGGCCACTGACTGCTTTGACGGTCAGCGGCTAAGGATCAAAGAAAAGAAAAAAGAAGTATCATGCTTCTCCTTCACGACAATGCGCGCCCTCACACAAGTCTGGCAACACGGGAAGCAATCACCAAATTGGGTTAGACTGTACTACCCCATCCACCCTATAGTCTCGATTTGGCACCCTCTGATTTTCATTTATTTGGTCCACTTAAAGATGCACTCCGTGGGACAAGGTTTGAAGATGATGGAGTGATTCATGCAGCGAAGAAATGGCTACATGTTCAAGACAAAATCTGGTACGGGCTAGGAATACATGCACTTGTTTCGTACATGTTCAAGACAAAATCTGGTACGGGCTTGGAATACATGCACTTGTTTCGCGCTGGCATAAAGCTGTACAAGTTGATGGGGATTATGTTGAATAATACCAATGTTTACATGACATATCCATGTATGTGTATAAATTGCATGCTTTTTGAATAAACAGCTCCTGAGAAAAATGATGTGGTGCATTACTTTCTGAACGCCCCTCGTTTTAACCTACATGCCCCCAAGCTTGCAGATCATTAAGGACATAGTTGATGAGTAATATTGAATGACTAATAGTCCAAGTAGAAGACACTGGTGTTGGATTGGAGACAAATTTAAGAAACCTGTTAATAGGATTACCAGGCAATCCTTGTTCTGGAATCCTCAGGAAAATAGATGTAGAGGGATTCTGAAAACACATGACACAGAGAACTGGAGACAAAAATGAAAAGGGCTAAATCAGAAATGGAAGGACGGGGGGGACTATGCTCCTTGAGGAGCAATGAATAAATAGTCCAAATGTGACACTGAGGATTTTAAATACATTTTCACATTCATTATTCGCAGGCCCACTTATTCGTTCTTCAACTAGTCCATTGCCCCAGCATTCCCTCTGTTTTGCAAGGCTTGTTACGGAAACGTCTGCTGCCATACGAACACTGTAGAACAAAAAGTAAGTATCATGTACGTTTAAATTCAATTCTTACAATGTTAGCCAGGTAGTCATTTCATACTGTTTTAAAAAAAATAATATGAAACATCTGTGCAACATACGTTATTGACATTTCTAGTGTCTGTTAGCATAATACATAAGTGGCTACATGTATTATTGACCTATACGGTAATGAAAACAGCACATTGCAAATCAAACAATAATGTGCAACATGTTTGTTAGAATACTTTTATAAATTATTTTTAACCTAGTGTACACCAATACCTCGCTCTTTCGACAGGTTAGGGACCAGAGCTATGACGAAAATCGACGAAAGTCGAAGCATAGCCTTTATTTAGCTTACAAATGCATTAGGGCCGCCAAAAAACGAAAATAACTAACTATATAACACTTGCGAATGCGTGCAACACCTAGATAAACAGAAATAAACATAAGAGTAAAGAAAATACAGTAATAAATAAAAAATACGTAAATAGCAGCTTACCTTAAAATCATTCTTGAGCAAGTAGACGAATATCTACAGTATGTACAGTTTTGAATGTTGGTAATTTAGGGGGATTCTAGACTTAGAAAACCAGATGGAGAAAATTGAGGTGGCTCATCTTCAGAACTGGAGGATTTCAATCTAATTCTTTTAGGAGAAGGGCACTTTGAAGGAGATCTAACTGGGGTTGATGTTGATGGCTCGGAATCTGAAGGGTTAGAGGGAGGGGTGACTGAAGTTGGTTGTGGCGGTTGCGTCTTGAAAAAGGAGAGCAAAGACGTTTACCTCATTGATGTCTTCTTCCTTTCCCTAAGAAGTTCTCTGTAACAGGCTATTTGGTGTTCTAGCCCACTATTTACTTTTGAACTTCTGTCGAAATTTATTCTACGTTGAAGATCTGCTGCTTTGTGTAGCCAACTTCTTCTATAATTGTTTCAAGCTTCACCTGAAAAGCTCCTGCAGCTGCGGTATCTGCGCTAGCTGATTCTCCCTTCACTGCTATATTATGCAAATTTGACCTTTTCTTAAATTTCTCAAACCAGCCCCTGCTAGCTCCAAATGTCTCTTCAGCTGATGTCTCTCCTTGTTCAGCCTTCATTGCATTAAATAAAGTTTGTGCTTTAGCCTGGATAAGATCTTGGCTTAGAGGAATGTTGTGGCTGACTTGGTCTTCAATCCACACATTTAACACTTTCTCCATCTCACCAATTAAATTGTGCCGCTTTCTAATAAGTTTGGTATGCACTGGCGTAGCGTTTTTAATTTCCTCTAACACTTTAGCTCTGTTCTTTACAATTGTGCTAACTGTAGTGCTTGGTACACCTAGCCTGCGGATTATTTCAGCATTTAAGATGCCTTGTTCATTAAGCTTGATTAGCTTAAGCTTTTCATGCAAATTGAAAACCTTTTGGGTTCTTTTAACTTTGTCACTACACTTAGGACCCGTTATGAATATATTAAAGCAGAAAAATAAGTAGTTCTGTATTAGGCCTAATCACACAAAAAAGTACAGTATGAAAACTGTACACGTGTCGTATAATCACGATATGAACACTGTCATTAGACTGTTATCACTAAAATAACTATGAACTGTTTACAGTATAATCACAAAAATAATATAGTATGAATAGTTTTGTTATTTTAATCACAAAAATAAGTAGTATTAATATGTTTAATGACAAATATAAGAGATTCAATGCGGACAACTTAAAAAAAACAGTGCACACTGAACGATTTCTGTTCAAAGACTGAACGACGAAAGAATCAAGATGACGCGCAGTTGTGACCAAATGCGACGAAAGAGCGAAGCGAGCGACAAAATTTGGAAACGTGGTTAGAATTGAAAACCGACGAAAGAGCGAAGCGATGAAAGTCGAGGTATTGGTGTATTCAGAAACATCAAAATTTGATAATCCATTTAATTTTTTTGTTTAATTTTGCAGTCAAAAGAAATTTTTCCAGTGTTCCTCCCAACAATACTGTAAATGGAGAGGATGGGGTTGAACAAACAGCAATAAGGGTCCCGTTAAAATGTCCTATTACGTGCCGAAGGATTACATTACCAGCAAGAGGACATGACTGTAAACACATACAGGTAGCTTTAATCTGTTATCATATTTCTGGTTTCATAAAATGCTGTCGGGGTCCTCTTCTGCCTATGTGTTGCTCAGGTTTCACAATTAAAAAAAACAAACAAACAAGGTTTAAGGCAGGTGTAAAGATCTACATCAGACAAACAGATAACTCACAAGTTGAACATGGGTGTTACATATATCCTTCATTACTGTATGGTGAAGAAACATGGCATTGAACCATCAGTTAGGAAAAAAGAATTGAGGTCCTCAGATGTAAATATGTAGAAGAATGGGCACATCTCTCGGAAAGATTGTTGTCACTGTCCTTCCGTTTCTGTCTGCTTATATATATCTTTTGTCTGTTTGCCTGTCTGTTTATATATCTTTTGTCTGCTTGCCTGTCTGTTTATATATCTTTTGTCTGTTTGCCTGTCTGTTTATATATCTTTTGTCTGTTTGCCTGTCCATTTACATATGTTTGTATGTCAGCCTGTCTGTTTGTATGTAAGCCTGTCTGTTTATTTATCCTTTGTCTGTCAGCCTGTCTGTTTATATACTGCTCAAAAAAAGTTAAAGGCCACTTTCAGTTTTTAGGTCATTTCAACTAAGCTGTTTTTTTTTAAACCTGAACACTCAGTCAAAAAAGTTTTGCTGCATTTTGTTGCATGCTTAAACAATGTTTGTTAATCTGACAATAAATCAAATCTGTGTTACGTGTGTGTACCTCCAAGGTCAGTCAAATGCACGTGGTGGAAAGGGAAATAATGCATGTTTGAAAATGCTTCCTATGGCAAAGCCTGTTGATAACATTGCTGAAATTTGCTTTTCACGTGCAAGTCGTGACTATGGTGAACACATTTCACTCACTTTTCGGAAGGAACGGGCAATGGGTATGTTGTCCTTCTCCACTCGCCATTCAGGTAGATACTCGCCGTCTTCGGAGGGTACCTATTAGAGCTGGGTCGGCTGAGAAGCCGCCAGTCCCTGGTCGATGACACTTCTTCAGATGTCTTCGCAGGGCTCGAATTAATCCAGTCCAAGTCCGGTTGACGACATTTATTCAAATGTCCTCACCCGGGCTTGAACCTGGATCACCCAATCGCCAGCGCAGTGTGGTAATCAATACACCAGCGCTGCTCCTGTGTTTAGGCCTGTCTGTCAATGTATTCTACCTATTCATCCATCCATCTGTCTGTCTGCTGTTTACCTATCTATCTTTTTGTCGCTTTACTCACTCACTCTCCCGACATCTCTTTCCCCCCACCCCCTATTTGTTTTATTCTCTCTCAGATGCATGTTTGTTACTGACTTTATGATATCCATCATTTTTGTTCCCTGATTCACAGCCTGAGATTTTATAATTTTATTCATTCACAATCTTGAGTTTGCTATCATTTCTATTGTTGCACCCTTGAATGCCAGATGTTTTTTTTCTCCATTTAATATATCTTTTACCTGTTGTCATATCTTACGTATGATTAATTTCTTGTTATTATTTAATATTGTTTACAAAATCTGTTTGTTTGCCTATCTTTCAGTGCTTTGACCTGGAATCATTTTTACAGTTGAATATTGAAAAGGGCATTGAAAAGGGCTTGTGGAAGTGTCCAGTTTGCAAGTAAATTTTGTTCTATCCAAAGGCACATTTTGTATACAAACATTTGTAAATAAACTTAATTTGTATATTTCTTGCTTTTCAGTCATACATTTTTAACCATCGTTTTTTTCTTTTTGTTTTTATTTTCTTCCTCATCGTCTGATTTCTCCCTTTTTTATTTTCTGCTTCACCTTCTGATTTTTTGTTTGTTTTGTAGACTGTAACATGTAAGACTTGATTTATTCCTTACAGTAAATCAGCGCTGCTAGAAGGATTAGAAATTGACCAGTATATCTGGGATATCCTCACGAACATGACCAACATGCAGTTTGAAGAAGTAACCATCAACCAGATGATCAGTTGGAAACCTGTCCCTATCAAATCCATGGTTAAAGAAGACGACAGTGGTAGGTACAGATGTCCTAGTCCTTACACCACTTGATGTCCTAATAGATTTTTTTTATTTTGCTGAAAAAACTTTCACACTGGGACACTCATTTTTTACACTTTCACAATGAGACACAAGTCCCAAAATTTATATATATATTTTTTTTAAAACATTAGTCACATATTTTTTGTTTGTATGTTTATTTTAAAAAAACTTTCACAGTGAGACACTCATTTTTTACACTTTTACAATGAGACGCCAGTCCCTAGCTGCCTACAATGATGTCATGAGATGCTGGGCCCCAGGCATCACCATACAATCTTCTCCCTCCCACAACACCAGGTGAGGGGACTGACTGGGTGGATTCACTTCTTGCCCATGCTATCAGTAATGACTTCTTCTTCTTTGATCCTTAGCCGCTGACCGTCAAAGCAGTCAGTGGCCACCACGCCTAGTGGCGTCTTGCAGGGCAACAACAAATTGATTCCACTTTGCTCGGTCGGTGGCCATCCTTCGTACAGTGCCCCAACTCTGGTTCATTCTTGGCATCTCAGCCTCCACAGTCCTCCGCCAGGTTGTTTTTGGTCGGCCTCTCTTTCGTTTTCCTTCAGGGGTCCAAAGCATAGCTGTTCTTGGTTAGTGATGGTATTTGGCCAAAAGATTCGGTGAATTTTTCTTAGGCATGTTGTGTGAAAAGAGGACAATTTCGACATTTCCTTCTCTGTAACTCTCCAGCATTCCGCACCATAGAGAAGCACAGAAAGCACACAGCTCTGATATAATCTTAATTTTGTGCTTGTGCTGTATTGGGAGGACTTCCAGATGTTGTTTAGGCTAAAGAAGGCTGTTCTTGCCTTATTCATTCTGATGTTGATGTCTTTGCCTGCCCCGCCGTCTGGTGTTACTATGCTTCCTAGGTATGTGAAGGTATCTGTCTGTACCAATTGCTGATTCCTTACTGATATGGGCTCAGGGTTGCTCACATTGAGCGTCATGACCTCAGACTTCTTTAAATTGATATTCAAGCCCACCTGCTGGCTAAACTTATTAAGTCTATCCGTTTTTTCCTGGATGTGTTGATGTGAATGTGCTAGTAGTGCAATGTCATCTGCATATTCCAGATCTTCCAATGTAGAAAATGTTGTCCATCTTATTCCTCTTGGACTGCCCTCTGTTGTCTGGCGCATCACCCAGTTTATGACTGTTAAAAATAGAGTGGTTGATAAGGGGCATCCCTGTCGTACTCCTGTCTTCACCTCAAAGGTTAGGTTGCTCTGCCCAACACTACACGTAAAGTTGGCATAGAGGCTTTTTATGATTGACACTATGCAGCTTGGAATTCCATAAGCCCTCAGTATTTTCCATAAACTGTTCCTATAGGAATGACTTCTTCAATATTAGTTTAATTGTTCTCTCTCTCGCGTTTGTTGCTGTCTTGTCTTTTCTCTGTAAATCCCTGTTTTCTGTGACTCGCTGTTTATCTGTGTTCTATGTCTGTCTGTCTCCAGTTTATCTTGTTTTCTCTGATTCACTGGTTATCTGCTGTATGTGTCTCTTATCTTTTACCTCTAAATCACTATCTTTTACCTCTGAATCACTCTTTATTCTTTCTATCTCTCTCTCTCACCTCTCTATCTCTCACTCGAGTTTTTTTCTCTGTGTGTATGTCTTCCTCCAATTGTTGTTTATCTTTTCTCTCTAAATCACTTCTTTTGTCTCAGTCACTGTTTTTTTGCACACTTATTCACTTTTACTCTCTCTCTTTGTCACAGTTTATGTCTCTGTGACTCACTGTCTGTTTTCTCTCATTCATTGTTTCCTATCTCCCAGTCACTGTGTCTTGTCTCTAACACTGTTTTATTCCTTCTCTCAATTGTTTTTCAGTTGCACTTTATTACATCAGATGGCGTATTCTTTACTTGTTCATTATACATATTTTAAAAAATCTTCCTCTGTTCACAGTGTTTTTTTTTTCTCCTCGTTACATGTGTTAGAGATTCATCTTCTCAATCACATATCCATTATTGACTACTTCTCCTTATCTTATTGATTATATTTCATTGTATTGCTTTGTTCACTGGTTCCATTTTTGACGATTTTTTATCTGTAGCCTTAGAAAAAAGTTATCCACTTTCTGTGGGCATGTTATGAGAAGGAGGCTGGGGTACAGGATGACAACTGGAAAGGCTGGGGTACAGGATGACAACTGTAAAGACTGGGGTACAGGATGACAACTGGAAAGACTGGGGTACAGGATGACAACTGGAAAGACTGGGGTACAGGATGACAACTGGAAAGACGGGTACAGGGTGACAACTGTAAAGATAGAATGAAAGAGAGGTAGAGGATGACAAAGAGAGAAGATACTGGACAGTTTTGACATCGTGGCAGAGAAAGAAGTCAACAACAGAATAAATAGATAGGAAGTTATGGAGAGACATGATCGCCCATGCCATCAAGCATGGTACTTGAAAAAGAAGCCGTAGTCATTTATGAAACTTAGCTTTCATCTGAGAATCAACATTCCCGTTGCCTCCAGTGAGTACGGAAACTAGCGTTAACACTCAGATAACATCTCCTGGAATGGCACTATTGGAAGGTACGGCGTGGGTCGCTGTAACAGCAATGGACTTCTTCTCCTCCAGACTTGCGCAGAACATGACCTCCTTGTCACCAACACCATTTTTCGACTTCCTACCCGCAACAGGACCTCCTGGATGCACCCTCGCTCAAAGCATTGGCACTTAATTGACTATGTAATTGTTAGAAAGAAGGACAGGCAAGATGTCCGGGTGACCAAGTCCATGTGTGGTGCTGAATGTTGGACTGATCATCGCCTCATTGTATCTAAACTCAAAATTCGTATCCAACCAGCCAGGCGCCCTCAGGGGAAGAAAACTCAAGAGGCTGGATGTCACCAAACTAAAGAAGACAAAAATCAGTCATTTACTGACACCTTAGAAGACCGTCTCAACTCTATCTCGCTAGATGGCCAAAGTGTGGAAACAAATTGGGCAGCCCTAAGTGAGCAGATCTACAACACTGCTACAGAGGTCCTGGGTCTTTCCATCAAGAAACAAAATGACTGGTTTGATGAGAACTCAGATGATATAAAGCAGATGCTGGCTGAGAAACACCATCTCCATAAAGCATATTTAAATGATCCAAAATCTACATCCAAGAAAGACGCTTTCAACAACATGCGTAGAATCGTCCAACATAAACTACGCCAGATGCGGGATTCATGGCTGAGTAATAAAGCAGATGAGCTCCAAGGCTTTGCTGACAGTCATGACTTGAAAAATTTTTACCTTGCACTCAAAGCGGTCTATGGTCCAACATCATCAGGATCATTTCCCCTCCTTAATGCAGATGGAAAAACACTAATTACAGACAAGGAAAAAATGCTCCAACGCAGGGCTGAACAGTTTAATAATATTCTGAACCAGCCATCATCTATTAACGACGAAGCCATCAACCGCCTGCCCCAAATTCCTATAAATGAAGCATTAGATGATGTACCAACTCTGGAGGAAACTAAAAAAGCGATTCGTCAACTGTCTAGTGGAAAGGCCCCCGGCTCCGATTCAATTCCTGTTGAGGTTTATAAAGATGGCGGTGCAGTTCTGATAGAGAAACTTCACATGATCTACCAGCAAATGTGGCAGAGTGAAACCATCCCACACGATCTCAAAGATGCGTCAATTATACATCTATATAAACTTAAAGGTAATCGCCAAGACTGTAACAATCATCGAGGCATCTCTCTTTTATCAATCGCTGGGAAGATATTCGCCAGAATCCTTTTGAATCGCCTTACGGCTCATCTTGACAAAGGTCTTTTACCTGAAAGTCAGTGTGGATTCCGGAAGAACGTGGAACCACAGATATGGTGTTCGCTGCAAGACAGCTACAAGAAAAATGCCAAGAACAGCACTGTGACCTGTACACAGCTTTCATCGACTTGACAAAGGCGTTCGACACGGTCAGTAGAGAGGGTCTATGGAAGATCATGGCAAAATATGGCTGCCCAAATAAATTTATCACAATAGTGCAGCAACTGCATGATGGAATGCAGGCTAGAGTTCAGGAAAACGGTGAGCTATCAGAGCATTTCCCCGTCTCAAATGGAGTTAAACAAGGGTGTGTACTTGCACCGACTCTGTTCAGTATCATGTTTTCTGCTATGCTGACTGATGCTTTTAGAGACGGGGACACAGGAATCGACATTAGCTATCGTATTGATGGAAAATTGTTTAACCTTAGGAGGCTTCAAGCAAAAACCAAGGTCAAATTACACACCATCAGAGATCTTCTGTTTGCTGATGATTGTGCCCTCAATGCTGGCTCAGAGGCTGATCTGCAGCATAGTGTGGATAGATTCTCCGAAGCCTGCGCCAACTTTGGGCTTACCATCAACACGAAGAAAACAGAAATCATGTACCAACCAGCTCCTGGCACAGTTTATACTGAGCCAATCATCAAGGTTAATGGTGAGAAACTGAATGTTGTGAACAGATTAACATACCTTGGTAGCACACTATCCCAGAACATTGTCATTGATGATGAGGTGAACACCAGGATCTCCAAAGCCAGCAGCACATTTGGCAGACTATACACCAACGTTTGGTGTCGAAGTGGCATTAGTCTACAGACAAAGCTGAAGGTGTACAGAGCTGCTGTGCTTCCAGTGCTGCTATATGCATGTGAAACATGGACTGTATACAGGCGCCACGTAAAGAAGCTAAACCACTTCCATACAGTCTGTCTCAGGAAGATAATGAACATCAAATGGCAAGACAAGATCCCGGATACCGCCGTTCTTGACAGAGCTGGTATCCCTAGCATTGATACTATTCTGATGCAGTCACAGATTTGCTGGGCAGGTCATGTAGTCCGCATGCCAGACCATCGACTGCCAAAGATACTCTTTTATGGTGAGATGCAGAAGGGTAAACGCTCCCATGGTGGCCAAAAGAAGCACTTCAAAGACACGTTAAAGACGTCATTGAAAACCTTTGACATAAACCCAGACACTTGGGAAGCTGCTGCGCAAGACCGAACTGCCTGGCGCACATCTCTTCGTAAAGGTGCAGCGGCATGCGAATCATCCAGAAGAGCAGCAGCGGAACAGCGGAGACCAGCTAGAAAGGACCGTGTAATAAAACCTTCACATGAAGCATACATCCCAACGGGCTGATTACCCGTTTGCCAGTCACTTTGATTATGGAAACAACAACAAACGGACTGATTTGTCGTTGCCCTAAAGACGCCATTAGGCGTGATGGGAACAACGGCAGAGAAAATCTATTCGCTGTTGCCCTTAAGACGCCACTAGGCGTAATGGCCACTGACTGCTTTGCCGGTCATTGGCTAAGGACGGAAGAAGAAGAAGAGATGAAGCAAACATACCCTGCCCACACTGTCCGAGATCTTTCAAGGCCCGCATCGGGCTCATCAGTCACCTTCGTACCCATAGACTAACCTAACATATTCCTAAATAATTGGATGAACAGAGTGGTCTTCATCACCCGTGATGGACGAACAACAATCCATCCGCTCCCCAAGGAGCATAGACTTGTGCAAAGTCCTCCTGTCAGTTCAAGGTCACTTCCTCATCATTTTCATTTGTCTCCAGTTCTCTTCTCCATGTGTTCTTTGGTCTACCTCTGTTTCTATTACCCTGGGGATTCCATAAGAAGAACTGTCTGCTAATGCTATCAACAGGTTTCCTCAATGTCTGTGCCATCCATGGCTAGCATCATCTTCTCATCTCTTTTCCACTGGCACTTGTCTCGTTGTTGTCATTAATTTCACTTGATCTTGTTTCAGTGATCTTGTTGTACCATTTCAGTCCTTCTAAAGAGACCATTAATTATATTTAAATTACAGGTGATGCCAGGGCTTAAGGCATATCATAAATGTGGACAGCAGTGTTGCTGATGGTCTCGTGGTAAGAGTTTTTATCTAAGAATCTGAGAGCTGTTGATATCCTGACTTAATGATTAAGTCTGAGAGCCCTTATGGTCCTAAGTGAATGATGAAATCTGAGAGCCCTTATGGTCCTGTCTGAATGATAAAGTCTGTGAGCCCTTATGATCCTGAGTTTGAGAGCACTTGTGATCCTGATTGAATGATAAAGTCAAAGAGTGTGAGCACTTTTGGTCCTGACTGAATGAAAGTCAGAGAGTCTGAGAGCACTTATGGTCCTGATTGAATGATTAAGTCAGAGAGTCTGAGAACACTTGTGATCCTGACTGAATGATTAAGTCTGAGAGCACTTGTGGTCCTGACCGAGTGATAAAGGCAGAGAGTCTGAGAGCACTTAGGGTACTGGGGGAATTAATGAATGAATGAAGTCAGAGAGTCTGATAGCACTAGTAGTACTGTGGTAGTTAATGAATGAAGTCAGAGAGTCTGATAGCACTAGTAGTACTGTGGTAGTTAATGAATGAAGTCAGAGAGTAAAACCAAGAACGAGAGCTTGATGGTCCTGACTGCACAAATAAATTAATAGTCAATAATATCAAGTCTGAGAATGCTTATGGTATGACTGAGTGAAGAAATGAGGTCAGAGTAGAATCTAGTCTTGATAGTAATCATGGAACTGAATAAATTGAGTGTGATGGCACTTACTGTAACTGAATGGAGTGTGGGGGTGTTCAAGGCACTGAATTAATAAATTGAGTCTGATAGCACTCATGATATGAAGTGAATAAACTGAGTGTGAGAATACTGATGATACTGAATGAATTGACCTTGAGAGCACTCATAGCCCAGAATGAATCAAGTTGTAGAGCACTCATGATCCTCAAGTAATGAATGGATTGAGTATAAGTAACACTCATGGTCATGAATGAATCAAATCTCAGACCACTCATTGTCATGAATAAATAAACTGGGCCAGAAGGCATTAGGACTGTGAATAAATGAGTCTGAGGGCACTTGTAGCCTGAATCATTGAGTCTGAAAGCAGTTATTTTTAACACTAGTTAGGAAATATCTTTATAAGATTATAAAATATATATTCTTAAAAACTATTCTCACAAACTATCTTTTAAAATCTGTATTGAACGAATGAACGAACAAACTTTATTTTCAAAGGGTTAAGAATTGGACACGCATGCCCGTCTAACATTCTGCCCTTCCATTCTCACTAATCTTGCTTACTATACCCTTTCATTCCTACATGTTACTTTAAGCATTAAATTAAAGGCGTAAAACATTATAAAGGTTATATAACAGCATACAATGACATTACCCAATCATAATCAAAATAAAGTATTTTTGTAAGCAAACAAGAACGTCATGACAATAAGAAAAAACCCCAACAAATGCAAAAAAATTAAATAAAAATGGATGGATAAATAGATAGATGATAGATAGATAGATGATAGATAGATAGATAAATGGGTGGATGGATGGATAGAGAGAGATAGAACAAACGAACGAACTTTATTTTCAAAGGGTTAAGAATTGGGCACGCAGGCCCGTCTTACATTCTGCCCTTCTTCTCTCTGTCATCTTACATACCATATCCTTTCAATCGCACATGTATTTTGAGCATTATTTAAGCATACAACATTATCAAGGTAAAATAATAATATACATTTGTAACATCCAGTCATAATCAAATTTAAGTATGTAAAAAATAAAAAAAAAGGAGAAAAAGAAAAAAAAATTAATTTAAATAAATTTTAAAATTTAAATTTAAAAAAAAGCATACAAACACACAAAACTGTCTAAGAAAAATGATACCACTGTTCTAAGAAACTATCTTTTAAAAATCTGTATTGATAAAAAAAAACCTCTTCTAACAAACTATTTGTTAAAATCTATATTCATATAATCTCATCTAACAAATTATCTTATAAAATGCTTATTCATAATATCTGTTCTATCAGTTTATCTTGTAATATCTATCTTAGAAAATGTTTATTCATAAAAACTTTTCTAACAATTTATCTTTTAAAAAAATATTCTAATATTTAAAGTCTGTATTCATTTAAAAAAAAAAAAACAAATCTAACAAACTCTTTTAAAATCTGTATATATTCATAAACAACTGTTCTAACAAAGTGTCTTTTAAAATGTACATCTTTATTTGCAGTTGATGGCTGACAATCTCGGTGATATGGAGTTGTAGATAGATGGACTATAAAGTATTGTAACATTTGACTTAATTTGTGCTCTCAGTTGTTTAACACACAAAATAAAATAGTTATTTGGAAAGATATGTAAATCAGATATATATGGATGGCATGTTACCACAGAACGTAATACTTGCAAAGATTGCAAAAAGGTTGTTTTATTCACAATTCAAGTTTTAGTGCAGGTTTTTTAAAATATTTGTAATTTACGTGACATGAGAAAAAAAGAGAACATGAAAGATTAAGTTTATAATGTCACTATAAAGAATTTATACTGATCAACTGAAAAATGAAATGGTTACAATTACAAGACCATAACTTTAGGACTGTTAATGTTTGTATAGTTTCTAGCCCTAGATTCTTAACAGCTCATGATTTTAACTTGCATACTGATTATAGATGGTCTTGTTGTGCCTGCAGTGTTACTATTATGAAATAATTGCATGTACAGGTTATAAATCATTGTTCTGTCAATTTATTTTTTCCTTTTTATTATCCCACTAGCAAATTAAACAGGACTTAAGTTCTTTTTGTTCTGAATAACTGGTGTGCTTATACTTCTATTTTTAACTTGGTACTCAGTTGCGTGTTATGTCAGTTTTATTCTGCAATTGAAGATCTTCTATTTATTTCCTTTCAATTCTTAAGGTGATAAAGATGACAGTGTATCCAGAGATTTACAATCTATAATTTCCAAACTCGCAAATTTAAAAAAAAAAAAGCACAATTAACTCAGCAAATACATTAAAATTTTGTAGCGTGTTTACATGTTAAGTTCAAATTCACCATGTGAAAGCTGTTTAAAAATGAAATATATCAGCAGTAGTTTTAATTTCTTTAACACTGAGATGTTACAATCATCTTAAAGATAGCTTTACAGCAGTCTTACAAATAAGATATCATTTATTTAATTTATTATGGCTTGTGTTGAAGGCAGAGCTTCATGTCTGAAATCAAAATTTGTTTGCATTTGACTACTGTTGTATGCATTATTATGCTTCTTTGATGATGCGTATATTTGTGACTAATCAGTGGCGTAACTACAATGTAAGGGCCCCCCTGGAATAAATTCAGTGGGGCTTTCCTTATAATCAGTATAAACCAAATCTGTAGGAAAATGTATTCTGCTTACCTAATAATTACTAGTAATGCAAAAAATGTATTTAAGATTGATATGTAAACTTCATCTGTAGAATGCAATAATTCATGGCATCATCTGCTTGAATTTTGAAATGAACCTTCTCAGTCGCCTTCTCATTGCAGCAAGAGTAAAGGACAGCGGAGAATACGTGATACGAAAATCAGAACATAACCCTCGCACGCTCCTAGGAAATCCTTCTACAGGGGGGGGGGGGGGGGGGAAACTTGAGACATGCTATTATGTTTTACACTTTATCAAAGGAAATTAAAATTATATATATATATAGTCGAGGGCCTTTTACGACTAGTACTTTCTGGGGTCCACTCAATTCTGGGGACGCTGTGACATGCATGGTCCACCCGGGTCGTAGTTACGTCACTGTGAGTCATGAATTTTTGGACACAAATGGATCATAGTCACTGTCGTAGAAAAATGAATGAGTTTAAACAGTCCGTTGGTCATGTGAACTTGGACACTTCTCAGAACACCATTCTGTTTAGTGTTTATTTCATTTTTTCTCAAGTAATGCATTTATAAGTATGAAAATCAGCCAGATATAACTTTTTTTTGTTTGATCTAATATTCAGAAATTTGCAACAAGAGGATAGTCTGATCATCAGAAGTTTTCCCTACAGTCAGGCAAATCTTTCAGCTCTTTAATATCTAATATTGTTGCAAATAAAATGGAGGTTGTATTCAAAGACTGAGCTTCATGAATCTTACATCTGAAAGATTATTATTGTTATCTTTGTTACTTTCTTTTGTGCTCCTAACAGAGCATAGAGCCACCTCTACAACTGGTCCCCTTGTAGGACGCCTGCACCAAGTGGTCACATGCTCTTGTAGCGGTGGTTTATGTGGCAATTGGTTTGACATGATAAGATTGTTAGCTCCCCTGCACAACCGTTATATTAGTCACTTTGTACGACATAACACACCTGAGGGTATAGTAATCCTATTCTTTGAGAAACTACATGCGGGCTCAGCTGCAAGATGCCTGTGTACAACTCTCTCAGAAACTACACGAGAGCACAGCTGCAAGATGCCCATGTACAATTCTCTGTCATCTAACTTTTTCATGTAGACAGTGAAAGCTTGTGGAAAATGACATGACATGTGCCACTGTGGCTAATTATATTGATCTTTTGCAATTTTCTTCAGGTTAACAAAGGAATAAAAATGTATATATGGATCTGACCTATTGTTTTTCATGCAGTATCTTAAGTTATTTTATTTTCAATTTTGAAAATTAAAAAGCTGGGCTATTTCAGTTCCCACCCCCCCCCCAAACGAGCTCCTTATTTACATATTTTTTTTTAGACAATTAAGACACAAAATAACGAATTCTGAAAAAAATGTGACAACTTGAAAGTTTTATTATACAGTAACTCAAAAATATTCTTTTTATTTTTTTTTTATTTTTTATATAAATATAACTATTTAACATAATTACGAGGAGTGTTCAAATGAAACCCGCCCGTGCTGCGCGAAGTGGACATTCGTAGGAGGAGCATGATGACGTCACATCTGACGTAATAAGCACATACGCATGTACAAGGGTGTAATTGTTCATTCTCCTAGTATTCATTGTTTGTGCTGCAGACCGTTAAAATAATGGCCGATGTGATACGGAATCCGTCCAAGGTCGATCAGCGAGCGGTGATCCAGTTCCTAACAGCCGAAGGATGTCGACCAGCCGACATTCATCGCCGAATGAAAGCAGTGTATGGTGACAAAAGTGTGTCTAAGACTATAGTGAAAGATGGCACGAATGTTTCGAGAAGGACATCAGTTAACGAAAGATCTTCCTCGGCCAGGTCAGGTGCATATTGTTGCGACAGAAGAAGCCATCGCCATAAGGAAGAATGCATGGGGTGAAGTTTGAACCACCTGCTTCGTTACGAAGAGGAGGGTGATGCATTTCTGTTGCGCATAGTGGCAGGCGATGAGTCGTGGTGCCACCACTTTGAGCCGTGCAGAATATCAGCGAGCATGCAATGAAAACATCCCGGATCACCAAAACCCAAAAAATTCAAGTCACAGATTTCCGCCGGTAAGGTTATGCTGACCGCATTTTTTTTACCATGAAGGGCTTCTATTGGTTGACTTTAAAGAGCCTGGCTTTAACATCAATGCCATCAGCTACAAAGACACACTAGACAACCTGCATACAGCCATCAAGAATAAACGACCCGGCATGCTTTCGTGCGGTGTGATTCTGTTGCACGACAATGCTCGTCCACATGTTGCGAACATTGTGCAGGAAGCGTTAGCAAGGAAAAAGTGGGAAGTTCTGCCACACCCAGCCTACAGCCCCGATCTGTCACCATGTGACTTTCATTTGTTCGGACCCTTAAAAATCTCTAAGGGGACAACGATTCGACTCCAATGCAAACGTCAGGGCCTCGGTGACCAAATGGTTCAATAGGCAACCAAAGTCATTTTTCTCGGACGGCATCCGCCGTCTACCCATGCAGTGGGATGCGTGTCTGAATGCCTATGGTGACTATTTCTAAAGAACCCCAGTGAGTACTTGCTTCATAACAATTGCTGTATTTAATTCTACTACTCCTGCTGATGTACTTTACATATATTTGTTATGAAGCCACTAGGACGGGTTTCATTTGAACACACCTCGTACATAAAAGTAAGGTACAAGAATAAAGAGACAAAATTTGATAAAAATTCGTACATGTTTTATATTATAGCATAACATTTTATGATTTGGGATTGGCCATCCGATACAGAAATTATCCGCCTCCTGTCACAAAGTCCTCTGATTTTTGCAGCTTGACTGAAGTCCCCTTGTGTCATCTTTTATCTCATTGTTGTATGGCGGTTACCTTTATTGTCTTCATTGTCCCGCCATATAGAATTACTTGCAAACTACGTTCTTAACCTTTAAGTAGGTACCACAAACTGATTTTTCATTTTGTTTTTACAGTGTCTTTGTTTATAGATCTTAATGGATCTCTTTAAGCCATGAAATTTCCTTTTTAAATTTAAAAAATCGGACATCAAACAACCGAGTTACAGCATTTCAAAATTGTGGGGAATTACAAAAATTTTCAAACATCTTCGCACCGAACAAATTGCCTGACTTTGCACAATCATAACTACAGTCAACAAACACTTACCAAGTCAATAATGCTTTTTGTACAAAGTCATACAAGTCCTTATTGCAGAAAAGAAACATGGGAAGTACAACAAATCAATTAAATGAATTATGGTCCATCAAAATTGACAAAAGATGCAGTAGCAAGTTTCATTGTTGTGCTCGCAAAGTGCAAATATGCATTTTCATGCACTCATAAATCAAAAACTACATACAGGAAAGCTATAAGATTTATTGAGCTTAAAGAGAGCAATATATACTTGATGCTTAATTTTTTTGAGCCACATGAAATACTGAATACTATAAAATACTATAAAACTGCATTATGTGAAAATGGATCGAAGGCTAAATTTGCAGTTCGGAAGAAAAATCTCACGAAATTCCAAATGTTGTCATAAAATCATGAATATTGCAGCTATAGAGCTGAAAACTTCCATATTAATGTAATTTGAGTTGTACAATTCAAATTGATGGTTATTTTCTTGATTGAAACAACCTTTACTGCTTAAAATTTGATTTTTATAAACAAAGAAACATTACATATTAGTCCGTGTCCAACTCACTGTCACTTGAGGTCAGCTGCATCAAAATTCCTCAAGTGAATCTCCTCTCAGGGCACTGGCTTGTTGTACTGACATCTGGCACCTGTATTGTAGCTGTCCTTTACTCACATTCTGTTCATGTAGCACAGAGAAACCAAGAGGTCACCTGAGAGAAATTTGTTGGGAGGGACGGGAAGAGGACAAATTACATGATTGTGTTATTTTATTATTAATACAAAAAAATGTCGGCCAAATTATTTTTTCTTTCCCTTTGTTAATCATTAAGCATTTATTGCGGCATTAATTTTTACTGCATTTACCATTTAAATCATTATATTAATTATACAGTAGATTGTAAGTCTCTCTTTTACATGGATTATGTCATTTGTCTTTTATGTTTGTAATTGCAAATAAACTCAAAACCTGTAGATACTTCCAGGAAAGCTTCAACTACATAATTTCATTAGCCTAATGATTTTTAACATCAGAGAATGAGAGGAAATAATATGATATATACACTTTACACAACAAGACGTACTAGCTCCGATGTTGCATTTTCCTAGTCCTTCAGAAGACAGAACTGTGCCAATAGATTTGTCACAGTAGAAATCAGTGGCAGAGCCGGACGTCTGCCTCTTCCCGTCATTGAAAAATGTGCATCATAACGATTGTCCCCTAAAATAATTGAGAAAAAAAAAAGATTACCGTTCACAAGCTAAATTCTAAACATGACCTTTGACATCCATAACGTTATCGAAAGTAGGTCAGCGGCTTTACAAGCTGTTACTAAGTGTTAGACCTTAATTCTGATACCGAATGTTTAGAAAATGGTGATGGTCCGATAAAACAACCAAATAGCTACATAAACAACAATACCCCACCCCCAAAATTGCTTAAAAAACGAAAAACTTTCTGTCTTATTGTGTGAATCGAGCAGCCACATTTGGCTGTTCTTTTACTAATACATCCGCCCTCCGTCAATTGCCGTTGCTATATTGCAAATAAACAAAATAGGTCTGAAATGAGTAGAAATAAAACAAAATTCAAAACTTACTCAGAACACATATTAAGTCGACTTCCATTGGTGAAACTTTCATTTCAGCGCCTGAGTCATTTCGTGCTGTGTTTCGTACAGCCGGCCCGTCGTGTCCGGGTTTGTCAGATGGAACATCCGCCTTTATGTTTACACGCCGAAATGTTGGAGGTGCTCTGTTTTAACGTTATTTCGCTCTTTGCTCAAATAACGACGGTGTTTAAAACTTTGATACGATTTTAGCAGTATGGCTGCTCGTTTGTTTGATGTAACACAAGTGTAGGTAGGCCTCCCAGATGTGTATTAAAATTCAAACTTTCTCATTCACTTTGAATTTACGATATCTTCCTATACAAAATCTGTACCTTGTGTTACATGTGCGTAAACCTCAGTTTCCGCTCTTCTCAATGGTGAAAACCGTATTAGTGTAGCATTTTTGAGGACATAGCGCGGACGCTATGAAAGAGGTGGGGGTTCTTTCAAGGAATTTCGCTTTCGTGAGCGCCGGTCAACCAGCGCACGGTAAAAGCGGTTTCGTGGTGTTTTTGTTTTTTGTCTCACTCAATTTCAATGACACGCAGAAAGTTATAATTGACATATTATGAAAGAAGAAAGATCAAGGAACCAGAAGATATAATTTTTATTTAGAAAGGGCAAATTAATTACTAGGCAGAGCGAGGTTGAAAAGGGCCCAAACTGGGCCTCGCTTGCGCGTTACAGAATTTTCCGACCGCCGCGCAAGAGGCAGTTTGTGGTACCTACTTTAAGGAACTTACCATTGTCCAGTACCAGACATGTTTTAATTCGTCTGTCTTCCGACCTAACGATTACATACATTTTAAGTCCCAAGTTGGCGAAAAAATACTGGAGCAGTTGATATGAAATAAAGGTTTTCAAAGTCCCAAGGAAGGAGGATCGCTCCGTCGCCTCCCCCTTGGATCCGCCAATGGTGTGCTGTAAGCTAGAAACAAGTAGCCTCATGGTCTAGTGTTGTTCTCAGGGATCTATGAGGAGACTAGACAAGAATAAAGCCACTGCTTCCAGCAGACGTGATGAGAAACTGACTAGGATGAGGTGTTGGAAACACAAAAAAGGCATATATTATGGGTACAGTCATACCCCCCCCCCCCCCCATGATTGGGTTAGGGGCCAGACCCCTGCTGCCGTAAAGTAAAAATTGTCAAAAGGCAGTCTTTTTTAGCTTGTAAATGCATGTAGGGTGCCTACAAGCCTAAATAACATGCTTACACCATCATATATTAAGTGTGTAATAAGGTTAGGCCTAAAATAACAATACAAAAAGTAAAAATGAATAGAGCATGAACAATTGTACTAAGTGTTTGGTGAGCTAGGCTTAGCATACTGGCTATCTTCTTCTTCTTCCTCGTTCGCCTTCAGACTTCCACATTTATGACTAATAAAGGCAGTAGTCAACTCAAGGTTCCCGACATCTCCAGTTTTTCGTTGACAGACGTGTGTTGATGCCATATGCTACTCCGTTCATTACTGTAGGTTGGGCAATACTGCAGCAGGTGTTCGACTGTCATCGGGCAGGTGCAGAGATCTGTTGCACCAATTTTGTATTTGTGGTATAGATGGTATCTCAATCTGTTGTGCCCAGTCCGTAGCCAAAAAAGGATGACCCGTTCTTTCCTGGATAATTGATGATATTAGGTACCACAAAGTGATTTTTGTTTGCACAGAAACACCAGAGAAAAACAATGCAGTTTGAAAGCTCTTGGAAAACCTCGAAATTTTGTACTTTATATTTTAAAATCGGACAAAAAATAAAAAAAGTAACAGCATTTTTAAAAGTGTAGGGACTTTCGCAAAGTTGAAAAAGTTACATCACACCAACTTCAGAGTACTCCCGTTTGCTTAAATATTACAGTTGACATTCAAAAATCCGGCCATCGATAATCCTTCAGATTTCCGGCATGGATTTCGGAGTGCATTTTAAAATTTACCGCGTTGGCACGCCACTGTTTTCTGGAGCAGTTTATGTTTGGATGCAGCTGTTGGGTCTTGCTTGCACGTGTTAACAGGCATTCCTTCTCATTTTATCATTTATTTGCTGCTGTATAGCCCCATTATGGATTCAGCAAATAAAAGAAGTGGTGTAAAACGTAAACATCGTGCATTGTCGATCGCAGATAAAGTGTACAGGTAGTCATTTTCTGTTAAATATATACAGAATATATAACCATAAAAAATCCGGAGGTTGCCGGATTTTTGAATGTCTACTGTATCTTGGAACCTTCTCTGACAAACAGCGTACAGTCTGCTATACACTGATTACATAAAGAAAACTGTAGGGCTACATCATGAATAATTATCAATATATTTGAGACCAAAAATTGCAAATCATTACCGAAAAATGTAGTATTTTGCATGAACATCAATATTCGCATCATCATATTTCAAAAAATATAAAAGGTACAAGCTTTAAATATGCACATATTAATCTGCATACTACACAAATACAACCCAATTTTTTTCAGAGGATTTGAACATCAGTTTGTTCTTGTATAATTTTTTAAAATATGTCCAGAGGCCAATTTGTCGCAGGGGAAGAAAAAGAATGTGAAAATTAAGAAAAATGTTTTTTTGAAAATACTGTCCATATCTCATTTTAAAAATCATTTGTAGGCAATAATTAACATCTAAACAATAATTAACAACATCTAAACGCTATTTTTTGATAAAACAACTGGTTAATAGCATTAAAAAACGTTTTTTTAATACCATCGTAGTATGAGTCATATGCAACAGTAAAATTCCAGAAGTGAATTTTCTTTACATGTATAGAGCATTACATGTACTATTATTATATCGTACATGTAAAAAAAGGTAAAGGAACCCGTTACACGCCCATTGAGGCATATTGGGAATATGGTGTTAGGCCCATATTATCTTGACCGTCGGCACACTAGGGGTGATGTGGTCGGCATCACGCCGGCCGCCTTAACCTTCCCAGAGTTGCTCTGGTACCCATTTGGGGCTGGGTCGACCCAGGAGCCGTTTGTGGCCTAAAAAATTCCCGCCTCATCCGGGGATCGAACCATAGACCACTGCGCTAGGAAGCATGTAGTGCATTGAAAATCAGGACGAACCTTAAAACTTGAAAAGTGCACAGCCAGCTTAAATTAAGATGTATATTAATTAACATGAATACGTGAGTCTGAACTATTTAAAGTGCATTTCATGAAAGCTGTTTATATATATTTATGTTCGAGGTAAGACTACCAACTAGTGCCTGCTAGTCCGGACATTTCAGTACACCGTCAGCTACTTTCGTCTTTAGTTATGGTAAAAATTTTCCGGTTTCCTAGCCTTGACTCAATATGTCGGCCATTGGCATTCGGCCTTGCGATATCATTCGCTTTAGAAATCATAATTCACCCTATTATGTTGCAAAAGAAACCTTCATTTAATTACCAATTAATCAAAACATGCATTTTTTATTCAAATCGGTAACTTTCTTAGCTTTTCAAGCTCTTGAAAAAAATTAATTAGATTGATGTGCGAATGTCTGAAGTGGTGATAACAATTCAATCCACGTTGTTACACAAAAACTGTGCGATCGTGTTAAATTGCTAAATAATATTAAAACTATTGTTAAATTTAAAGTTCAAAACATTGTTAATAAGTGATATACTTACGTATAGTCAATCTCAAATCAGAAGATGTGATGATGTTTGAACATGAGCCAATATAAGTGGCGTCTCGATCTTGATCGCAATAGGGAGTTATCACGGCCAATGGAACAGCCTCGCTCTCTATCCTTCGCTAAAATTCTAGGCCTAACTTGAGCTATACAGAACTTACTCAAAGTCAAATAGCTCCACCAGCAAATATCAGAAGTCTTTAAAATTTCACACGAATAAAGGAAAATGGCTCCCAAATCTTCTCATACATTGCAAACAATTATAACAACACTTAAAATGTCAAATCTTGTAAAATTTCAACTTCACTTTGAGAAATCGACGTCTTCCACTTTGTTTTCTACAGCTTGCAATATACGAAATTAAAGATATGCATCTTCCCATCATAATGGTGAAAACAGTATGCAAATCAGACGTCTGCTGGTCAAGCGAAACCCGTTTGAATGAAGCGGGGTGAGGCAAAAACGCCGAGAGTTGGCCGCACGCCCGGGCAAACTACGCGTAACGTTTGCTCTTAGTTTTTACACCAATACCTCGGCTTTCGTCGCTTCGACTTTCGTCCCTTCACTTTTTCGTCGGTTTTCAATTCTAACCACGTTTCCAAATTTTGTCGCTCGCTTCGCTCTTTCGTCGCATTTGGTCACAACTGCGCGTCATCTTGATTCTTTCGTCGTTCAGTCTTTGAACAGAAATCGTTCAGTGTGCACTGTTTTTTTTTAAGTTGTCCGCATTGAATGTCTTATATTTGTCATTAAACATATTAATACTAGACTACTTATTTTTGTGATTAAAATAACAAAACTATTCATACTATATTATTTTTGTGATTATACTGTAAACAGTTCATAGTTATTTTAGTGATAACAGTCTAATGACAGTGTTCATATCGTGATTATAAGACACGTGTACAGTTTTCATACAGTACTTTTTTGTGTGATTAGGCCTTATACAGTACTACTTATTTTTGTGCTTTAATATATTCATAATGGGTCCTAAGTGTAGTGACAAAGTTAAAAGAACCCATAATGTTCTCAATTTGCAAGAAAAGCTTAAGCTAATCAAGCTTAATGAACAAGGCATCTTAAATGCTGAAATAGGCTAGGTGTACCAAGCACTACAGTTAGCACAATTGTAAAGAACAGAGCTAAAGTGTTAGAGGAAATTAAAAACGCTACGCCAGTGCATACCAAACTTATGAGAAAGAGTAGGTACCACAAAGTGCTTTCTTTGAGCTGTTGCCAGTGGAGAAAACTGAGGGAAATTCGTCAAGTTTAAGTCGTCACTGTCCCTTTGCTATTAAACAGATTGTAATAAAATTTATATCACGATACTCTTTATCTTCTTCTCTTTTGAAGTGTATTAATTTAAAAAAAAATAAAAGCTATTGAAGTATTTTTTTACTAATAAAAACAAACAGCAGCGTTACGCATAGTTTGCAACGGCTCCGAACGTTTTCGTCTCACCCCGCTTCATTCAAATGAGGATCGCTTGACCAGCAAACGTCTGATTTGCATACGGTTTTCACATTAGGCGGGTCAGACCCATAGCATTAATTTCGTATAATGCAAGCTGGAGAAAACAAAGTGGAAGACGTCGATTTATCGAAGTGAAGTCGCAATTTTACAAGTTGTGTTATAATTCCTTGCATGATATGAGAAGATTCGGGAGCCATTTTTATTTATTCCTGTAAAATATCAAAGACTTTTGATGTTTGCTGGTGAAGCGATTTGACTTTTAGTAACGCTCTCACAGTCAAGAATTTTAACGAAAAATGCAGAGCGAGGCTGTTACATCGACCGTGATCAGTCCCTATGTCGATCAAACTCGGCATGCCACTTATGTTGGTTCGTGCTCAAACTTCATCACATCTTATGATTTGAAGATGACTATACGTAAGTATATCACTTATTAAGAATGTTTTGAACTTTAAATGTAAACTTTACAATAGTTTTAATATTATTTAGCAATTTAACACGATCACATAGTTGTTGTAACAGCGTGAAATGAATGTGTTATCAACACTTCAGACATTCATGCATCAATCTAATTATTTCACGAGCTTGAAAAGCTAAGAAAGTTACCAATCTGAATAAAAAATGCATGTTTTGATTAATGTGTAATTGAATGAAGGTTTATTTTGCAACATAATAGGGTGAATTATATCTCAAAAGCGAAGGATATCGCAAGGCCAAAGCCATTTGCCGACATATCGAGTCAAGGCTAGGAGACCGGACAAAGCCATAATTAAAGCTGCTGATGCTGTACTGAAATGTCCGGACTCGCAGCCAATAGTTGATAGTCTTAAAATTCCCCGAAAAGAAGAAATATATATAAACAGCTTTCATAAAATAGGAGCCGCGGTAGCTATATATAATATATTATAATATAATATTGTAATTTCCTATTACTCGTACCTTTTTGCTCCATAGTGAATATGTGTAGTTATGTGTTCTTTCGTAGCAGTTAGGTTTAGGATTAGGGTTAGTTTAACCCTAAAGTTAGTGTTAACCCTAAACACGAGTAATGTAATACTATAATAGACTGGAATGGAAGAAACGAAGTAAAGAATCAGAGAGGGCAGTTAAAGAAAAAAATCAAACAGCGAATAACTGACAACAATAGGAGGAAAAAAGAGAAAGATGTTAAGAATGCAGAGAAGAAGTTTAGAGTTATATAACACAATCATTAGCCATAGAGGTCTGTGCACCACAAAGGAGGATGTGGATACAATTTGTAAAGGACGAAATGCCCTTAGAATAGAAATCTTTAGGCTCAGTTAAGATACAGAAAATTAATATTGAATGATAAGGACATTAAACTTTTAGGAAATATCAAAGAATTGTATTTTGGACTTCTGAAGCATTTAGGTTTTGAGGCGTCATTGCCCTCTTGCAGGGAAGGAGTGCACCACGATCATTCTCCTCCAGTTTAAAAATGTCTTTTTAAATGCTAATAACCAGTTGTTTAAAAAAAATATAGCGTTTAGATGTTGTTAATTATTGCCTACACATTTTTTAAATGAAATATGGACAGTATCTTTAAAAAATTTTTTTTTCTTCATTTTCACATTTTTTTTCTTCCCATGGGACAAATTGGCCTCTGGACACATTTAAAAAAAATTACACAAGAACAAATAGATGTTTAAATCCTGTGAAAAAAAATTGAGATATATGTGTGTAGTATGCAGATTGATATGTACAAATTTAAAGCTTGTACCTTTTATATTTTTTGAAATATGATGTTGTGAAAATTGATGATCATGCAAAATACTACATTTTTTGGTAATGATTTGCAATATTTGATCTAAAATATATTGATAATTATTCATGATATAGCCCTATAGTTTTCTTTATGTGATCAGTGTATTGCAGACTGTATGCTGTTTATCAGAGAAGGTTCTAAGATTATATTTAAGAAAACGGGAGCACTCTGAAGTTGGTGTGATGTAACTTTTTGAACTTTGTGAAAGTACATACACATTTTAAAATGCCGTAACTTTATTATTTTTTGTCTGATTATTAAAAATTAAGTACCCAATTTCATGGTTTTCCTAGAGCTTCCAAACTGCATTGTTTTCTCTGGTGCTTCTGTGCAAACAAAAATCACTTTGTGGTACCTAGAAAGAGGCACAATTTTAACTTCAGTCACCCCTCCCTCTAACCCTTCAGATTCCGAGCCATCAACATCAGCCCCAGCTAGATCTCCTTCAAAGTGCCCTTCTCCTAAAAGAATTAGATTGAAATCCTCCAGTTCTGAAGATGAGCCTCCTCAATTTTCTCCATCTGGTTTTCTAAGTCTAGAATCCCCCCTAAATTACCAACATTCAAAACTGTACATACTGTATATATTCATCGTCTACTTGCTCAAGAATGATTTTAAGGTAAGATGCTATTTACGTATTTTTTTTTAAATTGTATTTTCTTTACTCTTATGTTTATTTCTGTTTATCTAGGTGTTGCACGCATTCGCAAGTGTTATATAGTTAGTTATTTACGTTTTTTGGCGGCCCTAATGCATTTGTAAGCTAAATAAAGGCTATGCTTCGACTTTCGTCGATTTTCGACTTTCGTCATAGCTCTGGTCCCTAACCTGTCGAAAGAGAGGTATTGGTGTATTAGTAAAAAAATACTTCGATAACTCTTATTATTCGGGAATTAATACATTTCAAAAGAGAAGAGGATAATGAGTATCGTGATATAAATTTTATTACAATCCGCTTAATAGCAAAGGGACAGTGACGACTTAAACTTGACGAATTTTCCTCAGTTTTCTCAACTTTCGTGCGTTTTCAACCAAAAAAGCGGGCGGTTTGTGGTACCTAATGATATGCGTCATTTTTCAAATGGCCCGGGTGCTCTCTTTTCCATTTGGACTTGAATGTAGCCTTTATAGTCTTTGCCATTGCGTAAGTTGTCTCTATATCATTTTGTTGTAAGGCATCTCCGTCCTTAGGAAGTTTGTCTGCCTCCTCATTTCCTGGTATGTTGCAATGGGCTGGTATCCACTGGATTGTGCACTTGTTGAAGCATTTGGCCAGTCTTTCAAGGGAGATTATCAGATCTTTCAATCCTTTAGCATGGTGGCTCTTCAGCGCTGTTATTACTGAGAGGGCATCTGTAAAGGTTACTATCTGTTTTTCCGCCTGTGCTTTGCATTCAATAAGAGTTTCCGCTGCCTGTTTCAGAGCTTCTGCTTCAGCACTGAAGTTATTGCAGTATTTGCCAGTGGCAATTGCCATATAGTGGATTCTATTTAATTTTATAAGGATGCCGGCTTCCCCATTTTCAACTGCATTTTTTGCTGAACCATCAGTTTATGCATGTGTTCCCTTACTTTCAGTGCTTGGAATATCAGATTTTAGCCGAGGAAAGCATCTTGTTTTCCACAGTGGGATAGTTGTGCTTGATGGTATTTTCTTTGCAACTGAGCTTGCTAATTTTTTCTTTTGCTTGGGCCACAAAGTTAGTTCGCTTGATCCTGCCTCTTCCTAGCCTATTCATTCTTTGGAACATGGGGTGTCCTTCGAATCTCTTAAATTTTTCCGCTTGTTGTAGGACTCTGCTGTCAAGTCTGTCCATTGACTGTAGCCGTGTAATGTTTTCCATATGGTTAATTTTTGAGGACTTTAGAGCCCCTGTTATAATACGTGCTGCTTGGTTTTGGAGTCTGTTTACTCCGTCAAAATTTGACTTTGCTGCCGTCAACCAAGCTGTGATGCCGTATTCCATAGCAGGTCTCACTCTGCCTGTGTACAGCTTTTTGAGGATATTATCAGCACCCCATGTGGTACCAGCTAACTTTTTCATGATGGCCATGCGAAGTTTTGCCCTTAGCTGTATTTTGATTATCTGTGATTTCCACGTCATTCAGCGGTCTAGTCTGATTCCTAAGTATGTTGGTGTTTCATCTTCTCGTACTGTCTGCCCATTTAGTTGTAGCTTTGCTTGCTGTGCTGTGGTTTGTTGGACAAGGTAAAAATAGTGTGTCGTTTTTTGTTCATTGATTTTGAGCAACCACTTTCTGGACCAACTTTCAAGGGCTAGCAGTGAATCCTGCATGCGCACTCTTGCTGTGGTGATGTATTTTTCCTGAAGTCCACATGGCCAGGTCATCAGCATAGAGGGAGTTGTGGACATTCTTGTGGATGTTTTCTGTTATATCATTTATATATATAAGGAAGAGTGTTGGGGAAAGGACCCCACCCTGTGGGACTCCATGTTCCATTGTAGTCTTTTTGCTTAATTGTCCGTGCACCTGCACTCTAGCTGTTCTGTTTGTTACATAGTGACTGATCCAGTTATACATTCTTCCACAGACTCCATATTTAAGCATTTTAACTCTTACCCCATCTTTCCAAACTTTATCAAATGCTTTCTCCATGTCTACCCAGACTGCTAATGTGTGCTTTCCTCGGAAAGCATCTTCGATTTCCTGTGCAATGTAGGTGACTTGGTCCTTTGTAGACCTATGTTGCCTGAAGCCTGCCTGTTGATGCAGTAGAATTTGTTTTTCTTCGAGGTGCCAACTTAATCTGGTATTGATCATTCTCTTGATATATAAACTTTACACAAGACGTACTAGCTCCCATGTTGTATTTTCCTAGTCCTCCAGAAGACAGAACTGTGCCAATAGTCTGTTTGTCACAGTAGAAATCGGTGGCAGAGCCCAACGTCTGCCTCTCCCCGTCATTGAAAAATGTGCATCATAACAATCGTCCCCTGAAATAATTGAGGAAAAAAAAGGTTAATTAAGCGAGAGAGGCAATTAAAAAAAAAAAAATTAACGTTCACAAATGTGAAGCAAGCTAAATTCTAAACATGACCTTTGACATCCATCACGTTATCGAAAGGAGGTCAGCGGCTTTAAAAACTGTTACTAAGTGTTAGACCTTAATTCTGATACCGAATGTTTAAAAAATGGTGATGGTCCGATAAAACAACCAAATAGATACATAAACAACAATACCCCACCCCCAAAATTGCTTAAAAAACGAAAAATTTTCTGTCTAAATGTGTGAATCGAGCAGCCACATTTGGCTGTTCTTATTACTAATACATCCATCCTCCGTCATGAGAATTAAACTGAAGAAGTTATACCAACAGAATAAAAATAGAAGAATAGATGTACACAGACTGCAATCAAATGATATAAAGGAGGAATATAATGTCAAAATGAACAACTATTTCGATGCTTTAGGCAAAATTGACAAAGATATCACCACCAAGACAATCGATACTAAATGGGAACAACTGAGAACAGCAATGACAGAAGCAGCAGTAGCGACCACCGGATACCTAGTACCGTGAACTGGGGTGACTTTGCCCCATGGGGTGACTTTGCCTATTAAATACTGAAAATGCGAAAGTGTTCATACTTGCATTTCTAGAGTTGTTTGCCTTGATTTTTCAACTCTTCATGAAAGAAGACATGTTTAGTGGGATGTTTTTGGTGTTTCTTCCCTCCTAAGCGCTGAGACACGAAAGAAGCAGCCCTGGTGTTCTTGACATCGTTTTTTTGCTGATTTAGGTGAGTTTGTACTTCTATTTGAATGTGATACAGTTTATTTCCCTATGTACTTTATTCTCATGCATTTCGATAATAAAAAGGTTAATCATTTGTTTGGATAAGCTTTAGTCTCAAGTTTCTTAAATGCTTTCCTTCCACAGTCTGGGGCAAAGTCACCCCATTGATCTAGACTTAATGTGGTCTTAAACTTGCTTTTTCAATGTTGCACACTTTGGTGTTTATATATCTTTGTTTTGTTTTTTTCTTCAGATCACCATGCCCAGACATCACAAGAGAAAGCCTGGTAGCAACACTATAGAGACTATTCTGAAGAAACCTTGCTTAAGGCTGTTGAAGAGTGTAAAACAACATCTATAAAAGAAATCTCAAAAATCTACAACATACCATTGAGAACTCTACGGAACAAGGTGAAGGGAGTCCACAAGAAGACACCTGGAGGACAGTCTGCTCTGTCAAGAGAGTTTGAGGAAACACTTGTAAATCACCTAACAACATGTGCAGACTATGGAATGCCCATTGAAAAAAATGACGTTAAACTTCTGGTCAAAGGAATACTAGACAAAGGCGAAATTTCAGTTAACAAATTCAAGAACAATACACCTGGAGATGACTGGGTGAGAGGATTTCTGAAGCGACACCAAGATGTTGTTTGTCAGAGGACATGTCAAAATATAAAGCGATCATGAGCTGAAATAAATCCCAAAGAAATTCAAGGCTACTTTGACAATTTAAAGCTGTCTTTAGAAGGTGTCCGTGCAGAGAACATACTTAATTATGATGAAACAAATCTTGCTGATGATCCAGGGCAGAAAAAATGTGTCTTCAAAAGGGGAGTTAAATACCCAGAGAGAGTAATGAACTATTCAAAAGGCAACATCTCCATCATGTTTGCTGGGACAGCTACAGGGGAACTACTTCCACCCTACATCATATACAAGTCAGAGCACCTGTGGCATTCATGGTGTGAAGGTGGCCCACCAGGCACTAGGTTTGGGAGGAGCAAAAATGGGTGGATGGATGGTACCAATTTTGAAGAATGGTTTCTGAGTGTTGTAGTGCCTTGGGCCAGGAGAAAACATGGTCACAAAGTAATCATAGGGGACAATTTAAGTTCACACATCAGTGCATCAGTGATATACAAGTGTGAAGAACTGAATATTGCTTTCATCCTGCTTCCTCCTAACTCCACAGACAAGTGCCAGCCACTTGATGTGTCTTTTTTTGCTCCTCTCAAAAAATTATGGAGAAAGCTGTTGGAGAGTTACAAGCCAAAACACCCATCTTCTGCATCACTAGACAAGAAAGTGTTTCCAGCAATGCTAAATAAATAAACTGAAGGCACGGGTATGAGATCAGCCAACAATTTGATTTCTGGGTTCAGAGCCTGTGGCATTCACCCCCTAGATGCAAACCAAGTGCTGAAAAAGCTGCCAAAGTCAACTGTCACTAGTGACACAAGCAAAGACCCACAAGGTGTTTCAGATGCTGTGCTAAACTATTTGCAGACTTTTAAAAATACTCGCCCAATTCAAATGGTTGCACAGGAATGGCAGCAGGCATAAGAGGAAGAAAGTTTCTGTGCCACCAGGGAAATCGTTGAGTGCGGAAGACTTGCAGTCTGCTCAGTCTCAATCCTTGACATCTGCACCCCCAGCATCAGCTTCAGCACCTGTTCAACATCAACCTTCAACATCTGCTCAAGCACTGCAGTTGCAGCCTTCGGCATCTGTATCTTCCTGCCGGTCATCACCATCCGAGTTTGAACTCGAGAAAACAGATTCAGATTGTGAAGACATTCCATTTTCTGACACTGATGAGGAGTGGCTGCCACCAACGAAAAAAGCATGTAAAAAACATTTTTGATGTGAACTGGTGGTGTGATCTTTTCCCCCCCACTATAACAGATGTGTCTTTTTGTAACGCGTCGTAAATGATTTGATTAATTAATCAGTGAATGTAGAAAAAAATTTACTTGTTTGTATTCTTTGAAGCTTTTATATTACTATCAGGTATTGTGCATCTGATTTCCCTACTTTCAGGGTTTTAAAAGTGTTTTTAACTACTGGTACGTTACATGTTTTGTCTTTTAAAAAAAAAATAAGGTATGAAGGCAAAGTCACCCCATTTTTACTTCAGTTGAAATATTTCACAATACCTCTTAAATCATCTAATCCTGGTGGAATTCTGACTTCATTTAAAAATAAAAACAAAGCTTATGTATCCACTCTGTATTTCAGCACCTTTGGGCTATATTTAGTGTTGGTTAATATGCTGTAAAGAATCTGTAAAGATGAAATGTAGGCAAAGTCACCCCAGTTCACGGTACATAAAAAGAAAAAATGTATGAGAGAAGATACTTGGGATAAAATACAAGAAAGGAAAACAGCAAAACTTAAACTACTAGCGGCAAGTACACATAATGCAGTTGAATCTTGCAAACTAACTTATAACTTGTTAAATAAAGAAGTGAAGACAAAAACTCGAAGAGATAAAAGACATTTCATCAATGAACTGGCCGTAGAAGCTGAAAATGCTGCAAGAACTGGTAATAGTAGGTGCCTTTATCAAATTACAAAACAACTATGTCACCAGCCTACTGCTATGGAAACACCTGTTAAAGGTAAATTAGGGAATTCAATACCAACAGAAAAAAGAACAAATGAAGAGATGGGCTGAGCACTTCATGGAGGTGCTAAACAGACCACCACCAACAGTAACACCTGATTTTAATAATGAAACACCCACAACCACCTTGCCAATAACTTGCGATGAATTCACGCTGGACGAGATCAAACAAGCCGTTAAAAGATTTAAAAATTTTAAAGCTGCTGGAGATGACGAAATTTCAGGGGAAATGATTAAAGCAGTTAATGACAACAACCTCTTGAGAATTTTAGATATTATAAATGAAGTATGGAGAGAAGAACAACCACCACAACAATGGAAAGACAGTATTATTGTAAAGTTACCGAAGAAAGGTGATCTATCAGACTGTAATAACTGGCGTGGTATATCTCTATTATCAGTACCTGGAAATTTATGATGTTAGAAAGACTTAAATTGCATGCTGACGAAAAGATCAGAGAAGAACAAGCGGGTTTCAGGCCGAAGCGATCATGTATTGATCAAATATTCACACTAAGAACAATTATAGAAGAATCAGTGGAAAGGCAATCGCCACTTATTATCACCTTCGTCGATTTTCAAAAAGCCTTTGATAGTCTACACCGCCCATCATTGTGGAGGATACTTACAATCTATGGTTTTCCAACAAAATATGTGAATATAATCAAAGCGCTATATGACAATGCAAGATGTTGTGTTAGAACAAATAAAGGGAATACAGAATGGTTTACAGTAGAAACAGGGGTGAAACAAGGCTGTATTATGTCACCACTACTTTTTGGAATAGCTATTGATTGGGTTATGAGAAACTATACCCACAATGAACAATTAGGTATAAAATGGACAAATGAGAATTCCTGGGGGACCTGGATTTCGCAGATGATGTAGCATTCTTAAGTTCAACACCAAGGCAATCCCAAGAAGCAATAAATAATTTGTGTCATCTCTCGGTTAAAATAGGTCTCCAAATAAATGCCTCTAAAACTAAAGCTATGAACTTTTCTAACGAGACCTGTGATATCATCTTGAACGGGGAAAAACTACAGAAAGTTGAAAGTTTCAATTATTTAGGCAGTAAAATGACTCAGGATGGTGACACAACAAGAGAAATCCATACTAGAATTGCTTTGGCAGCTAGCGCCTTCAATAGATTATCTAACATTTGGAAATTACGATCATTGAATATACATACCAAGCTTCGTCTGTTTAATTAAAATGTTATCTCAGTGTTAACATACGGCTGTGAGAGTTGGAAAATAACAAAATCATTGGAGAACAAGCTGAATACATTCGAGAACAAATGTCTTAGAAAACTCATGAACATCAGTTGGAAAGAATTCAAGACTAATCGACAAATAAGAGAAGACTCTAGGCAGAAATATGTCTCCGACTATATAAGGAAAAGACGATGGTCATATATCGGTCATGTCCTACGAATGCAAAACAACAGAATACCACTACAGGCGCTCACTTGGGTTCCTGAGGGTAAGAGGAAAAAAGGAAAACCAAAAGAAACACTCAGAAGAACAATAATAAGAGAAGGAAGAACGTTGGGCCTAAATAATGTGCAAGAGCTAAGAGGAGTGGCGTCACAACGAACAACCTGGAAAGCACTGGTTTCTGCCTTATGCGCCGTGTTTGGTGCTTAAAGAATTTATTTATTTATTTTATCCTCCGTCACTTGCTGTTGCTATATTGCAAATAAACAAAATAGGTCTGAAATGAATAGAAATAAAACAAAGTTCAAAACTTGCTCAGAACACATATTGCGTCGACTTCCATTGGTGAAACATTCAGTTCAGCGCTGCTACAGGTTACTTAGTTGATACGTGGGTTCGGGTTCAGACAGTTATTAAAGAGTCAATTAATATATTGTCTTGTCTGTATCTTAATCGTTGACAATCAGTTTGGTTCCTTGCGAACCTTCTCTTGGTAAACAAGTTATAGTGGTTTTCTTCGTAGAAGATCTTATTAGGTATAACGCGAAAACAAGGAATAGAATTTTATAACCATTGACATACAGTAGAACTCCATTTATCCGAACCCCATGGGACCGAGCATCGTTCGGATAATCAAATGTTCGGATAATTGGATTACATAATGTATCGAGTACATGTACACATATTTCTAAAAATAATTAACCATCACAAGGAAATTACACTATAAAACATATTTACTTGTACTGTAATAATAATACCCACACTGTATTAGATCACTGTATCACCAAAATCTTTCATTACATTTTGCAGTGCATGTACTACTTGTATTAACTATTTTTTTTTAAGAAAGAGAAATGTTTTCAAAATAACATTACAAACGATTCAAAACCAGGCGCAACTTACGTATACATGTACTTGCACAGATGTAACCCACTATTTAAATTAATGAGGAATCCTCTTTTGCACCAAACTGGATAGTCTCCTTTTGGCTGCTAAGTCCCGCATTCTCTTCAACAGCAGAAACTGTATAGGACAGCTGTCATCGTCTTGCTCGTACCAAGCCATCGCTGTTTCTAGTGCTATAAAGGCCTCTTCAGGACTTGGTCGACGTTTTGGGTTTTCTTCATAATCTACAAGTACATCATGTACTTCTGAGGAGTCTTCATCATCGGTCACTACATGTATTTGGTTTTCTTCTTGCACAAAAGACAAAATTTCTTCGTCATTCAAAAACTGAAAACCAGAATCATTATCATCTTCTAGCCACATGTGTGCATCATCTTTGTCACAGGCCGAAAATCCGGGCATTGCTTGAAACAATTCCACAACTTCATTTATACAATCATCATTTGTGTCCACTACAGTAGTTTCATTTCCTCCTTTTTTCCCAAGCAATCTATTCCAAGCCTTGTTGAGATTATCTTGTGACAGGGTGGTCCAAGCATCAGCTAACATATATCAGCAGTCTTTGAGATTAAGCTTTTTGGAAAACGCCACCACACTTTCTTCATCTTCAGCCAACAATAAACGACGCATGACTTCCTTCTTGTACATCGTTTTAAGCTTTGCTATAACACCCTGATCCATTGGTTGAATCAGTGCTGTTACATTGGGAGGCAGAAAAATTACTTTAAAATTTGCATCAACTGCATTCAATGTATCCGTCTCTGGATGAGATGGTGCATTGTCCAGTAGAAGAATTACTTTTCCAGTTTTCTTTTCTTGTTCTCTCAACCTCTTCACATTTGGGATGAACTGATTTGTATACCAATCAAGAAATATTTCACTATTCATCCAAGCACTCTTCTGTGCTTTGTAGCACAATGGGAGACATGTCACATTCTTTAAACAACGTGGTTTTTTTGGCTTTACCGATCATTAGCACCGGTAAACGATGACTTCCACTGGCATTCGCGGCTACCAAAATTGTTACTCTCTCTTTGCACTTTTTAAACACAGGGGAAGCTGCTTCGCGCTGAGATGCAAGTGATTTTTGAGGCAATGATTTCCAACATAAGCCAGTCTCATCGGCATTATACACATCGAGTGAATAATCTTCTTCTTCCAAAAAAGCCAAGAATGTTTCTTTAAAATTTTCAGCGGCAGTTGCATCTCCAATTCTCGTATGCCATGACGAGATTTAAAGTTTCTTAACCATCCCTGGCTAGCCTTAAAGTCAGGAGGACAGTCAAGTTGATTGTTGAACTGAAGTGCCTTTTCACACAATAGAGAACCAGAGATAGTTTCCCCTTTGCTTCTTCTTTGCACAAACCATATATACAAAGCCTCTTCCAATTTCAAATCTTTCGCATGTCTCATGGTTTACGTTTCTTCGACCCATTTTCACTATCCAATTTCGGTGCAAAACTCATAATTTTATCCTTGTTACTTTTGATGTCAGAGACGGTAGCTTTCCCAACATTGGAAATCCTCGCAAGTGAAGACACAGTTTCACCTTTTCCTAGTCTCTTGATAATTTCTGTTTTCGTTTCAATTGACAAAACATTGCGGTTCCTTTTATATGCTTTAGGCCTTCTGGAAGATTCCATATCGCACAGAGAAATACTTGCACACCAAAATTATTCTGCTGTAGTAGCAGACACAATTATTTTAAGTTGAACTGTCTGTTTAGCCAGTGTTCTGCCTAGAACGCATACGTACACTAGATTGGTAAACCAGATATTAACTGACTTTATGATCTGACTGACTTCCTGTACGTAAGCGACTGACCATTAGCCCATTCCATCCTCTACAAATTGTTCGCACACATTTGAAGCTTGCAGCATCAAAAGATTCAAAAATAAAGTCTAACATGACTGGTGGCGCCTGATTTTTTTTTTTCTCGAAAAAGTGTTCGGATAATTGGGGTTCGGATAAATGGAGTTCTACTGTATTAAGATATATTGGACAAATGTCCTGCTTGTGTATTTAAAGTGATATAAAAACCATAATTTCATTTTAAGTTAAACATTCCTGTCCTAAAAAATTTGAGGGACAGAAAATTAAATTGTATATACATATATATCATAACTTTAACCCCAGTCTTGTTTATTCGATGTTAGTGAATTAAATTGTATTTGTTTAACGCATTTATCACTACATTTTCATTACCCTAGACATCAAGCCATATAAATCACATTACAAACACTAGATACCCAAAATAAATCGCAGAGTGAGATCGTAGGGTGGTAGCAGTCAGGTTTCCTGAGAACATCATACTCAACTATTAGGCTCAGGGACTTGCATAGCTGACCTCACTCTGTAGACAGATACTAACTACTTTCCTTTAACATCAAAACACACCACAAACACCGGCAAGGACCATCAGGTTTGTATTCAGCCCATGAGCAGATTCGATTATCAAAAAGGTAAGATCAATCCATTGTTAGAAAAAACTACCAATTCTAAAAACCAACAAACGTCCAGTAGAAAAATTTAAAAGAATGTCAATCAAAAAGATAAAAAAAGATACAATAAAACAAAACCTACTAACATTCCAAAACGCAACAGGGTAAAGAGATCTCAATCTAGGATCGTGGAAGGAGATACACTATAAACAACATAAACATTTAACAATACCACAACAAATAGCGGATAAATTACAGCCTGGAAGAACCAACCAATGTAATGTGTTATATAAATTGAATGAACACTATATACCCTAATTATAACCCAAATGAGGTTGAACTAGGTATCCCGTGTACATGACAAACACCAGTTTTCATGTGCATGGTCCAAACTTTAAATCTAAAAGCGGTCTGTAAGTTGTCCTTCGTGAAATATTCTGCGTTTCGAGTGATCTAATATTTTCATTATAAGGTTAATGAACGTATAGGGAACAAAATTTTGCCACACCAGTTTCAAATTTATCTTAACAATTAAAATGTCTAAATGCTAAAATATGTATGTCTATTTTGTTAAATTTATCAACTAATTTTATTCTTTAATTATAGTGAAATAATTCGATGTGCAAATTATAACATAAAATTACTGTACTGATGTTATCGTTCGGCGCGTGGAGCTCGTTACACTGTACGACCGAACGGCAGTAAATAATCGAAAATAATATAATAGGATTAAAGGCATGGCTGTCATAAGTACGACTGGTCCGTAAGGTGCAAACACCGTAAGTCGAGGACAGTCTGTATTATGAAAGTATCATTAATGGCACGAAATTAAACATTTACGAAGACAAGAGGACATTGTTTTTGTTTAACTAGGGCTGCTGAGCTTCTCGCTCTTTTGCAGCCAATACCAAGTTGAAGGCTCCTTGATATTATCTACACTGTAGATCTAGGTTGTTCGTGTGGCTTTTCTGCCATTCCGAAACGTGTTGAGCTGAAGTCATAAGCCCCAGTTTCTCTAGCTTGGCTTGCATTTAAAGGGTTGTCACATCTGGTCCTAAGCTAGGAGTAAGAAGCGCGTGACATGACGAGCATTCCCCGTCATCCAAAGGGGCTTTCCAACTATGCAGAGCTAAAATACTGTCTTCTCAACTCTCCTGCCTGTCACTGGGTCCATAATAAATTCGTCCTCCATGCAGTCAACCATGTCAAAGCCAAAGAATCATGTCTGGGGCTCAAGTGAGTTCTCCAAGCTTAGTGTGCAATGTTGGGTTCTGAACAAGTTTCACCACAGGGGGAATCCCTAGAAGTGTGTGGATGATTTCAAGAGTCAATGAGGATGTAATTAGCCTCACAGACAGAGGTTCACTTCCACATGTCCTCGTATATTGTAGCATTGTGCAAAGTTATTACTCCATATATGCCTCCATGCATGATAAGAGGACATAAAAGTCACACTTAACCATTCAGATACAAAGCGTATACAATAGTAATACCGGGTTCTCGCAGGCATGACACATATCACGTGATGGGTGAGTGCAGACTCATTGCGCATGCCGCATTCAATAAAGACATCTCTATGACCTAAGACGCTGAGAACTGAGGATTAAAAAAAAATGAAACTCAAGTTCTCCTGGGGGCTGTAACATTAAAAAAAAGAATTAAAAAAAAAGCTATCGTGTGTTATAACTTGTATGAAACATTTGCATTTATTTATGAACACTAATACATATGTATCAATAAATTGATTAGATTTGCCTTCTAGATAAGAAGACTTCAAAATTTCATTAAGTGCACGTTTGCCCTAGATAAGCTGTTTGACCTATTTCATGGCAGATCAGTAGAGCAAATAGGTTGTCGATCCGCCCTAGTCTCAGACTGTCAAGCCTCACTGATATGATCTCGTCACATTAGTTGCTGTACGGAAAGTTGATGTTCAGTTATGTCCACGTGGCTGATTCTGTTTATTCATAGTGCTTCCTTTTCAAGATAACCTCGTCAAGTCATAGCTTAATTTTTTATTACGTAATTCCTTGTTTCAAAGCGGGGATGAGTTGAAGTTGTTGTTATTGATGGATGTTGTTGTTGATGGATGTTGTTGTTGTTATTGATGGATGTTGTTGTTGTTGTTATTGATGGATGTTGTTGTTATTGATGGATGTTGTTGTTGTTATTGATGGATGTTGTTGTTGATGGATGTTGTTGTTGTTATTGATGGATGTTGTTGTTGTTATTGATGGATGTTGTTGTTGTTATTGATGGATGTTGTTGATGGATGTTGTTGTTATTGATGGATGTTGTTGTTATTGATGGATGTTGTTGTTGTTATTGATGGATGTTGTTGTTGTTATTGATGGATGTTGTTGTTGTTATTGATGGATGTTGTTGTTGATGGATGTTGTTGTTGTTATTGATGGATGTTGTTGTTATTGATGGATGTTGTTGTTGTTATTGATGGATGTTGTTGTTGTTATTGATGGATGTTGTTGTTGTTATTGATGGATGTTGTTGTTATTGATGGATGTTGTTGTTGTTATTGATGGATGTTGTTGTTGTTATTGATGGATGTTGTTGTTATTGATGGATGTTGTTGTTGTTATTGATGGATGTTGTTATTGATGGATGTTGTTGTTGATTGTTTGTGGGGTGGGGTTGTTGTTTTTTGATGGATGGTTGTTGTTTATTGATGGGGTGTTGTTGTTGTTATTGGATGGATGTTGTTGTTGTGTGGTTTGTGGATGGTTGGTGGGATGGTGTGGGGTTTTTGGTGGTTATTGTTTGTTGGTTTTGTTGGGGTTTTGGGTTGTTGATTGTTTTGGGTGTTGTT
This sequence comes from Oreohelix idahoensis, assembly GCA_024509875.1. NCBI lineage: Eukaryota > Metazoa > Mollusca > Gastropoda > Stylommatophora > Oreohelicidae > Oreohelix > Oreohelix idahoensis. Next base: position 199,510 of record JAMPIV010001844.1, on the reverse strand, counting down.
GTTTTGATGGGGTGTTGGGGGGGTGTTGGGATGTTGTTGTTGTGGGGGTTGTTGGGTTGTTTTGATGGGTTTTGTTGTTGTTGGTTGGGGTTTGGTTGTTGTTTGGGGGGGGTTTTGTTGTGGGTGGGGGGTGGGGGTGTTTTGTTGGATTGTTTTTTTGGGATGGATGGTTTTTGTGTTGGATGTTTGGTTGTTTGATGGGTTGTTGTTGTTGTGTGGGGGGTTTTTTGGTGGTTTGATTGGGGGGTTGTTGTTTGTTATGTGGGGGGTTGTTGTGGTTTTGGGGGTGTTGTTGTGTGTGGGGGGGGGGGGTGGGTTGGTTTTGGTTTTTGTTGTTGTTGGTTTGATGGTGTGTTATTTATGGGGTTGTTGTTGGGTTTTTGTTGTTGGGGGTGTTGTTGGGTTTGTTTTGTTGGATTGTTGTGGTGTTGTTGGGTTTGATGGATTTGGTTGGTATTGATGGTTGGGTTGTTGTTTTTTGGTGTGTGTTTGTTGTTTTGGGGTTGGGTGTGGTTTTGTTGGGGGTTGGGTTGTTTGGTTGTTGGGTGTTGGGTTGTTGTGGTTGTTGTTTGTGGTTGTTGTTGTGTTGTGGGGATGTTGTTGGTTTGGGGGGGTTGTTGGTGGGGGGGGTGTTGGGGGGGGGTTGTGGGGGGGTTGGGGGTGTTGTTGTTGTGGGTTTGGTTTGTTGTTGTTATTGTGTGGTATTGGGGTGGGGGTGGTTGTTGTTGGGGTTGTGGTTTTTGGGGGGTTGTTTGGTTTGGTTGTTATTGGTGGTTTGTTGTGGTATGTTGGGTGTGTTGTTGGTTGTTGATGGGTGTTGTTGTTGTTATTGTTGTTGTTATTGATGGATGTTGTTGTTGTTATTGATGGATGTTGTTGTTGTTATTGATGGATGGGGGGGGGGTTATTGGGGGGGTTGTTTGGTGGTTGATGGGGTTATTTGTTGTTGTGGGTTGTTGTTGATGGATGTTGTTGTTATTGATGGATGTTGTTGTTGTTATTGATGGAGATGTTGTTGTTGTTATTGATGGATGTTGTTGTTATTGATGGATGTTGTTGTTGTTATTGATGGATGTTGTTGTTATTGATGGATGTTGTTGTTGATGGATGTTGTTGTTATTGATCCAGCGTCACTTGTGCTCTCGCCTTTCGGCCCAATGCCAGGTAGTTTATATCTGCATGTTTTCGCAAGGTGTTTTGTTTCTCCGTACAAGGTGTTCCACTTATCTGGCCTCGGAGGAAGGAGCATTTTCCTAACATCATCCAGTGCTGGACACTCAACGAGGTGGTGGTCAACAGTTTCGTAGGGGTAGTTACATAGCTGGCACTCTGGAGTGTGTTGCGGTTGGATTATGTTCAAGTGACTGTTGAGTGGTATATGTTGTGATGTGATCGGACACCCTCAGGCTTTCTCACCCCCCTGGGCAGTTATGAGAGAGTTCGTTTTAGTTTTTGTTGTTGTTTGTGTTTTTTTGTTTTGTTTTTTATTCATTTGTTTTTTATTGTTTGTTTGTTTATTGGAAAGGGGAGGTCACACACAAAAACATTCACATAAATTTAGTTTTGATTTACTCTATTTGAACTGAGTGGAGGGGGGAAGAGGATATTATATATGGATATTGGAAATCTGACTGTTTTCGTGAATTAATACACCACAAGTCCTAATTATAACCCATCAAGGGTTGAACGGAATTTAGTACTTCTGATAAAATCAGATCAAATGAAAAGTAATGTCCCCAGACAAACCAAAGCTCGCTATCAACTTCATTCACGTGCATTCAACGATTCTGAAGCTACACACAAAACAGCCCCTCCCCCTTTTTTTGGGTACCTTTACTTATGCCAGAGTTGTATTTGTTCATTTTCAATGTCATTTTTGCAATGCATGGGTTAAGGTCTTCTTACTTATTTATTCATCTTGCCAACTGGGGAGCAAATGAACGAAATCTAAAGAAGATTTATAATGGAGTAATAAGACCACACTTAGAGTTTAGCTCAGCAGCATGGTCATCAGCTGCTAACTCACATCTGCAGTCTTTGGACAAGGTGCAAAATCAAGCTCTCAGGCTCATTACAGGAGCCATGAAAACTACACCAATAACAGAGATGCAGAAGGTTGCTGGATTACAGACATTGTCCCATAGAAGAGACACAAAAACCATGATCCAGATGGAAAAGTATAACAGTATGCCAATGCACCCAATGAAGGCAAGACTAGATGATCTGGCATTGGGACGTCTAAAGCGTAGCAGCTTTGTGCATCGGGGGAAAAGACTTATAAGACAGCATCACTGAAGCCCACCCTATACCCTGTACCATGGGAGCAGGCCAGCAGTGCCCTCCAATTAATACATCAGTCAGTGGTCTCACAAGTGGATGTGAGTATAATGATCTGCAAAAACGAACTGCTACATTGAGTATGATCCAAGAAAGCTATCCCGATCAATCATGGATACATGCCTATACAGATGGATCAGCAACTAATGCTGTTAGGAATGGAGGTGCCGGTATCTTTATCTCATATTCTGACAACCACTATGAGACTAGGCACATTCCCACTGGTAAATTCTGTTCCAACTATACAGCTGAGGTTCAAGCTCTAGAGCAAGCTGCAAATATGATTTATAACACCAACTCTGACTGCCACCAGGTAGTCATCCTCACAGATGCACTGTCTGTCCTGCAAGCTCTCAAGGGTGGTAAACTCCCGCATCTGAGAAATGAACTAAACAAGGTAGCTGCCAAAAAGAGAACCATACTTCAGTGGGTACCATCTCATTGTGGTGTACCCGGAAATGAAAAGGCAGATAAACTTGCAAAAAAGGGAGGAGAATGTGAACAAGAAGATAATGAAGTCACATACTTTGAGAAAAAGAGAGCTATCCAGACTATCAGAAGAGAACAGAACCAACCCAAAGACGACTATCACACTCTCGACCGGCAGGGACAGATAACTATTTTTCGACTCAGGACAGGGCATAACAAACTGAATAAACACATGCACAAGCTACGATTGTCTGCTTCACCACTGTGCACATGTGGATTAAACGAACAAACTGCTGAGCATGTTCTACAGGACTGTCCTCTGTATGACCAGTTAAGAAAGATATACTGGCCGAATGACTCAACACTAAACTCAAAGCTATATGGAGTTAAAGAGGAACTTCAAACAACAGTCGAATTCATCATGAGAACTCGTCTGACGGTGTAATCATCAAAGATGCGATCGCAAGAAGAAGAAGAATATTCATCTTGCCGCCTTGAGCGTTAAATTCTGGGGAGGGGATGAGGGCTCGACGAGCTCATTTTGTCATACACTGCAAGAACAACTTTGGGAGAATTTCAATATGAGGAAAGAAATCGCGCTAAAATTTATATATATATATATATATATATATATATATATATATATATATATATATATATATATATATATATATATATATATATATATATATATATATATATATATATATATATAGATATATATATATATATATATATATATATATATATATATATATATATATATATATATAATATCTAGCATTATTGTTGTTTTCCGCTATCCAAAAGCACTTTCATCCGTCTCACTGGGGTTTACCTTAACACTCAGGGAGGGTAAAATATTCTGAGGAAGATGGAAGTGGTGGGTGGAAGCGGTGGGCACCTGATACTCATATCAGGGACTCAGTACTCAAAAGAGGCATTTGTTTTCCTCTTTGTTTGTGGTACAATTTTGTGGTACAAGTTGCCAGCAGTCGGCGCTAGACACCAGCATCAGACGGGTGTTGAAGACTCTTGACTGGACAACCTAAGCAGTTACGCCAGTCTTGTGCAGGAGACGTGCTGCTGCTACAGTATTTGACTATTGACAAGAAGTACAGTCCGAAGCATGTGTGAGAACCAACAGCAGCTGAAGACGCCTACCAATCAACCCACCTACCCCACCGGAAGTTAAGTACCACAACACATCAATCAAGGGACATTTCAGATCTTTTCAATAAATCCACGACAGTCTAATTCATCCAATGATGATCAATATCGCCTTTTCGTTTGTATAAACAACTTATTTATTAAAATCTTGTTTAACTCATAAGTGATTATTAAACCTGTTGAGTTGTAACTTTAAAGCTATAGTTGGATTAATCACTATTTAGTGAATTGTATATCTGCACTCGTATGACTAATATTGCGTTAAATACAGAACCACATAGAACTATCATCAAACTCCATAATTCTCGCCGTTTGTACGTCGGTCACATCTAAGGGATGCAACTGTGGTTGACAGTTAAAACATTAATTGTATTGTTTCCCTTATATGTACTCTCCTGAAAATAGTAACACTCAACGAAGAAAAGTCGGTGAATTGTGCAACACAAAGTGAGTGACAATGATAAATGAATAAAATGTAAGTTTTTGATTGTAGAACCCAGTTTCATTCCGGAAACGGATTTAACTCATCATTTTGTTAAAAATAACCTTAAAATGTAAGTTTTTGAATGTTTCTTCAAGACAAAATTTTAATTTAAAGTAATGCAGACTTATTGTTGGAGCTACTCGCTGGAAATGAAACGGTTTATTGGAGCACAGATACCATGATTTCCGATGATCCCAACGGCACAGTTGATTACACAACCAAGTTCCTTAACGAGCAGTGCCCATCAGGAATGCCACCGCATTTGCTGAAATTAAAGGTTGCTGCATGTATCATGCTATTGCGAAATCTGAACGCAAAAAAACGGACTATTGAATGGCACGCGTTTGGTCATAAAAGTCTTGCATCGGAATTCCATTGATGCAGAAATTATCACTGGCAGTAAGAAGGGACTCTCTTCCAAACCTCTACACCTCACGGTAGAAGGGGAATGACTAAGTAAGTAAGTAAGAAGGGAGAACGAGTCTTAATTCCTCGCATTGACTTAGAGCTGAGTGAGCGCAGTTTGCCATTTAGGATGCGACATTGTCAATTCCCAGTGATTTTAGCATTTGCAATGACGATCAATAAGGCGCAAGGACATTCTTTTGATCACGTAGGCGTTGTCCTTCCTGAACCTGTTTTCGGACACGGCCAGCTCTACGTCGCCATCACCCGAGGAACAAATCATGAAAACTTGAAAGTTTTTGTTAAAAAACACTTTTTATCAGAGAGCATTGTTTGAAACAAATCCACGCACTTTCACAAAAAATGTTGTCATCAAATAACTTTTACATGGAATTAAGAAATATTTTAAAAATATATTACAGTTTTTGATTTACTTCCGTCATTATTGACGGGTTATTGCTAGTAAAATTAATAGTTGTTGAATCACCTTCAGTGAAAAAACCACGAGTTAAAAATTACCTCATAGAAGGGGCGAGAGAATAAAAAGTTCATGACGGCTAAGATGATCTCAGTTGTTGTGCTTGCTTTTCTTTGACATCCTATGAGGTCCCCTTCTACAGAAGCACCGTTCTTCTATTTATATCTCTGCCAAGAGTAATCTTGAATGAAAGTTGATACCTTTGAATAACCTCAACATTATACTCAAAATTGGCAATTGTTAAACCACTACTGCGGAGCAGGGGAGATGATTATTCCACAGACATAGAGTTCAGTATGTTTAACTGTCTTAACGACGTTTTTCTGCATGCTCTTCAGTGAGGTCTGGCCTGGAAGAAAACTGAATTTTCAATCTCTAATTTAACCATCAGCACAGTGAGGTCTAGCCTGAAAGAAAACTGAATTTTCAATCTCTAATTTAACCATCAGCACTTATTGAGTCTTAATGTCTTGTCAGCTAAGCAACGAGGACGATGAGGGGAACTGTGGTAAGACGTGGAGTGCAATGGATGGGTATGAAAAAAAAAAAAATCAAAAAATGTGATTCGTCTTACGAGGACAAGAGACGAAGGCCTTGTGGCCGCAACGTTGGCTATTTTCTTTGTCTTTTGTCCTAGTAAGACGAATCACCTTTTTTCTATTTTATTTTAATACCCATCCAGTTAAGCAACGGAAGAGCCGAGGGGGCACCATTGTTGGGCTGTGCTTAGGGAATCAATTGGACAGTCACTGTATCCGTGGCATCCCGCACGGTACCTGCAGGGTACCTCTTTTCTACAGGAGCTCTTGATGTGCGAAAAACCCTGGCACCTGGAACATTGCATAATTGGAGGGATATATGCCTTTGTCCTTCGAGCTCTGTTTTGTTTAGTTAGCGTCGGCGGCATAGTTGTACTTTGAACCGTCACTATCATGAGGCTAGTCTCCTTTAGGTTCCATGTTTTTAGCATCTCAACATGCGTGGTTACGATACCAGAGTTTTCGGCCTGCAGGTACCTGAGTACTTGTTGATCTGTCAAGCATGTGTCTGATGACCAGCTTCTTGCTTTCCCTGTGAATCTCAGCTATTGCTGTTATCTGGTGAGGCAGCTGAAATTCTCTAGGGCCTGACTCTAGTGTAGCCATCAGAGACTTGTTCTTGTCCGTTGCATTAAGGGTTCGTATCACACCCTTATGGTATCTTTTGACACTTATTACTCCTCTTCTGCCTACTAATCCCTCCAAGAGACCGATTACTTTGTCGTCTGGCAGGGATCTGAGTGAGACCTCTTCCCCAGACACCTGGGTGATCTTAACGATCCTCTCCTTTAGTGCCTCGTGAGAAACGGCCTTGCTTGGCTTGCGAAGGTGGCACGCTCTGACTTCCGTCTCCATAAGAGCGTGTGGTCCGTGGGACGGACTCACGTTCTGGTTTGTTGTCTGCTTCTGTTCACGTTTTGTAGAGGTTTCCTGGCATTTAGATCTTCGGCTTGTCACGATTTTTGCAGCCATTTTAGGCGGTGAGCTTGGTTTCTCAGGCTCAGGTTCCTGAATTTTGTCTATATTCTCGACCGTCATCGGGGTGTGGTGCAGCTTCTCTGAAGTAGACACGATTTCGGCTGTCGATTCGGTTCCGTAAGTGTGTTACCGGGGCCCGAAAGGGGAGCAAAGAATAGTAACACTGTCCCCTACCAAGCATGTCGTAAAAAGCGACTAAGGAGGGTTGGGCATGGGGCCGGTTACACCATCCTGTAAAAAAAAATTTAAACCACAAAAAACTTCAACAAATATGGACAAGTCAAATAAAGAAAATAAAACACAGCCATCCAAGACAGGGGAAGGTCCTCTCGCGGGGAGGCGTATGATGCAACACAGAGAAAGCCGAAAGGAGTCTGTGTTGCTGACTAACCTTCTTTCTTCTAGGAGAACTTCCAGATTTGGCACCTGGAATGTTCGGACATTAAACGAACAAGGGAAAGTGGCGCAAGTAGTAGCAGAAATGAGGGAATACAAAATCGAGGTTCTGGGAATGTGTGAAACAAAGTGGAAGGGGGTAGACAGGAAGAAACTCATCACAGGTGAATTGGTGCTGTCCTCAGGACATGAAGACGAAAGTTCACACCACAGTGAAGGGGTAGCTCTTATGTTATCTAAAGAAGCACAGAAAGCACTAATTGAATGGGAAGCTGTTGGACCCAGAATAATAACAGCTTCTTTCAAAACAGCTAAAAAGAAAATTCATGTAAATGTCATCCAATGTTATGCACCAACTAATGACAAAGAAGAGTCTGTGAAAGAAGCATTTTATACTAAACTACAAGAAATTATGGATAAAGTAAAAAGAAGAGACATCACAATTTTGATGGGTGACATGAATGCAAAGATAGGTACAGTCAACACTGGATTTGAAGAAGTCATGGGAAAACATGGGCTAGGAGTAATGAATGAAAATGGAGAGCTATTCGCAAACTTCTGTGCTTCATATCAACTGGCTATAGGAGGAAGCATGTTTCCACATAAGAGAATACACAAGGCAACATGGATATCACCAGACCATAGAACAGAAAATCAGATTGATCATATATGCATAAACAAGAAGTTTAGATCATCAATGCAGGATGTAAAGGTATATAGAGGAGCAGATGTGGCATCAGATCACCATCTTCTGATAGCCAAAGTAAAAATGAAACTCAAGAGATATGCAACAATGCAAAATTATAGACAACAGTTTAATGTAGGTGTCGTAGATTTCCGATAGGAGAATTAAGACTAGGTTTGGTCCCTTCTGAATAGGTTTGAATAGGTGATAGACTCAGTGAGAGTTAGTGAAAGGTAATAGAATTTCCACACACGTGAGATGATAGATTTGATATAGTGGCTGTCTCTGAAAGCGAAAAGAATTCTTCTCTCTCTCACCTATCTTCTACAACAGTTGTTACAGCGTCAGACAGACTACACCAATATACATATTACGTATATTTCTATCACTCACAGGCACGCACATACACGTGACGACAGGTAAACACACAGACGTGGGAAAACTATAACAATGATATATATATTATCTAGAACGAGCTGACCAAACACGATTATTAAGTTCAAGAGCGATTTTATTATCAGGAAAAATCGGCTCACAACATCAAAGAAAGTACATCAAGGAAAATACATATACACATAGTCATAAAAAATCAAGGAAATGTTGCAAGGATGATAGCCCCGTTATAGTGTTAACTCTAGGTTTAGCCCGGCCCCGTTAAGAGAACAGATGATGGCGCCAGAGTCACAGATACATAGGGTTTGAGTCTAAGAGTTTTTCTTTGTTTTATCTCGTAATTATATGCACAGAGTTTGAAAAAATCTGATTTAAATCTAAGACAAAAACACAAGAACTCTAGCCTTAGCAACAAATTATGCAGATTGAAAAAAAAATTAGGACAGCAACAGGGTGTCAAAGATATAATAGTGAAAATATCACTCAGACCAGTGTACACTCATTCATTCCGCCATGGCTTCTCATTCAGGTACTCACGACTTTGCTCGCTGCCTCTTGGAACACATTGGTTTTAGATTTTCACACAGACTCAAAAAAAATGCAGTCTTCTGCCAAGAAGTCCCCAGTTCCAAAAGACGTATTAAACTTGGAGTCTCCGGGAACGACTACTTGGGTATGCAAATTTGTTCAAATGTCTGATTACGTCACCTAACAATTATTCCAGGCGCGGGAGTTAGCAGAGCACAGGGTCAATAGCGTAGGTTTCAAAAAAATGATGAATGTCAGGTCGGTGCCTTCCCTCAGTATAGGATTCACTTTAGTCACACCACAGATTTGTCCACAAGATATAATCTAGTCGGGAAATGATTGTTAATATTCACGCCACCAGGCAGCAAATTATATATAGAGTTTCTAGAAGAAATTAAGTGCTGGCTCCAAGGTCCAGTATTTATCATTACAGTCTTTGAAAACCCGTTATAGGGATATTAGTATTTCTGTCTAACTTGCACCGTCAGATCAGTGTTACTTGAGAAAACCCACGTGGTTCAAAATAAGGACTGTCTATTTCTTCACAAGTATGGAAAACTACTACTAGGTGCTGGTAAAGTTAGGGTCACCCCAAAACTTTCACTGTGTGGAGGAAAAATAACACATATAATATAATAAACAGAATCTGTACTGGTTAAAACTTACATTTAAACTTGCAAGCAGAGAGCTTTGCTTATCATTTAAACTTCCCGTGACGTAAGTTATATTTAAAAATCAGCATTCCTCATAAATTAGGAACACGTGCGTATCCCGTCATCATTCATGAGGCTCGATTCTAGAGTTTATACGTTAGTTTAGAAAAATACACTCGACTGAGTATTAGCGGTTAAATTAAATTCATAAATAGCTACAATTGCCGTTATAAGCTAGAAATTAAATTTTTAGTCTGCTTTCCACTGAATGCTTCCCTAGAAAATATAATAGCCTACCACTTTATTTCTCTTCTGCGCTAAAGAAATAGATAAAATGAATTAAGCGATTTAACACTTTAACACTCACAAAATCTATATATCTATCATATTAATTACCTCAACCACAGAATTACAGGTAGTCGCACACTTAAGAATAAAAAATGCTGAAAATATTTCTGGAAGTCTAGAAGTTCGACAAATTGCCGAAACAAACTGAGATCTTCGCTAACAGCTATTCTGTTTTTCGAGCGACCTATCTACTGTGGAGTCTATGAGCGAGAATGAAATTAAAGTTTCAAACTTGGCCAATATCTTAAAATCAGACAAAGGGCCCAAACTTATTTCGCCAAGCGAAATTATCTCCCCTACTCCCAACATTTACGTCCGCTTAACGCGTGTCGTAACTGTCACCTACTGACCACGATGTACGCGTGTCAGTTTCAAATCCCAGACAGCCTGACTCCATTTCAGGGCAGTTTTCACACTACAGCTGACCATGGCCCAAGTGAGCGCCGTGTCAGTTTGGGATTTCCCAGCCAAATGTCTGGATACTGACCGGTGCAGATGTAAAGTATCACACCTCACCGGGACTAATGCCGAGAAGAAGCTCGCGCGCTCGGTGAGAATGTAGACGATTTGCTACGTCCTGTGTTCAGCGAACCGACTTATCACGCCTTCTGACGCCCTGCAGCCCTGACATCTACGTAATATCGTCCTAGCGCGATTCTCAGTTTTGAGAAAGAAACAAGTAAAGTTTGCGAATTATATGAAAATAATATTCGCAAAACGAATGGATGAAAAATATACAGGAAAAAATGAAATACAGAGATAATAAAAGAGAGAATTTGGGTGAACGAATAGGAAGAAGGTGTAGGAAATTAAATGAATATAAACCCTACGTGACAGAGCCTCCCCCCTTTAAGATATGGAAGCACTCCATGTCTACGTTATGGAGTTTAATTTCCTATAACCGTAGCTTCGGGGTGTCTGTCTTCTTCCCTCTCCTCTTCCCCCTCCATCTCTGTCCAATTCCTACTCAAGTCCACTCCTCAAAGTTTCCTTCCCCGGAATGTCTCCCATGCGCGCTTGAAAGAGCGTCGCCGCTTCTGACATTTTTGAAAGATTTCCTGTGATAGCGGTGGAATATCCCTGCCACTATCATCATCTTCGTCAGTTTTGGCGATCGTCAGGAGATGGTCGGAGGTTGGCACTGGTTTTTCCAAGTATCTCTTTAAGAGATTTAAATGGAAAACCTTCTCCTTTCCTTCAATAGAGATCTGGTAGTTAGCCTTAGAAATCTTTTTCAGGACGGTAAACGGCCCTTGCCATCCGATCTTCAGTTGGTTGTTCTCGGTAGGGAGCAACACCAAAACTTTCTCTCCTGCTTCCAGTTCTCTCTCTTCCGCGACTTTCCTGTATCGGTTAGCGTGCTTGGTGCGTGCTCGCTTAAAGTTAGTCGTTGCTAGGTCCCACCCTAGTTTCAACCTTTCCTTTAAAACCGACACATATTTACTTGCTGAGACGACTGTTTCATCCGCCTTCTCGTCTGTCAGAGACTGAAGTAAGGCTTCAAGCGGGCCCTTAATGGGTCTGCCAAATAAGAGTGTAGCTGGCGGAAATCCTGTGGAAGTATGAGGAGATTCTCTGTAGCCAAATAATGCTGCAGGAATACAGAGATCCCAATCTTCAGGTTTCACTTGTGCCAGCTTACTTAGCATCATGGTGAGGTTTCCATTAGCACGTTCCACGAGCCCATTTCCGGCCGGAGTATATGGCTTAGTGTGGATGTGCTGGGTCCTCAAGATCTTAACGATCTCATCCATCAACAGGTTTCGGTATGGAGATCCATTATCCGTCAACACTTGCTGCGGGAATCCCAACCGAGTGAAAATCTGCACGAGGGCTTCTGCGACATGCTTGGCATCTGCGCATGTTAGCGGGATAGCTTCTGCCCATAAAGTGCATGTATCGACTAAGGTCAGGATAAACCTGTTCCTTCTTTTAGTCCTTTCGAAAGGCCCTAAAATGTCGATCACAACCCGTTCGAATGGTGTTCCCATTATTGGCATTTCACCCATGTGGACTGGGGGGGTCCGTTGCTTGGGTGGTACACGTTGGCACTGGGCACAGGATTTGACATATCTGATGATATCAGTATTCACTCCTGGCCACCAATAATGAGTGGTTATACGTTGGTTTGTGGCGTTCTGTCCCATATGTCCGCTAAAGGGAAGAGAGTGCCCCATTTCTAGGATTTGGCTTCTGTACTGTTTCGGTACTAGGAGCTGGTTGTAACCTTGGTCAGGCTTGCCCGTTCTCCGATAAAGTACGCCATCCTCAGAAAAAATGTCCCCGTGCTGTTTGGGTTCCTTAGCCATGGGCAGTTTCCTAAAGCAGGGTGCCAAAGTAGGGTCCTTGTATTGCGCTTCTTTAAGTTCCATAGGTAACAAATTTGGCGCAGGCTCCCGTTCCTTCTTGGTTTGCCCTCTTGTAGTTACTGCTGCCACAATCGGCTCTTCCGGTTTCCCAATACACACGTATCTACCACCAAGTATGACTGGGTAGATGGGATCATCCATAACAGCCGCTTTGATGACGCCTCTGACAAAATCAGAGTGTATCTCCACCAGTGCGATGGGAAGCGCTGTAGGTGCATCACTCTTAGATACTCCACAAAGTTTGACGGTCTCTCCTGTCTCTTGACCGGGTTTAACCAGGTTTCTGGCAACAATGCAATCATAAGAAAGCCCCGTGTCAAATAAGCAAGAAGTTTGAGAACCGTTCAAAGTAACAGTACCTCGCGTTGAGGGTCTATCCCCAACAGGTTGGGAATCACTGTCAATAATTCCGCCTTGCGAGACTGTCAATAAGCATCCGATGCGTTTCGGCTCGGTGTGCTCGGTCTGATCATATGTCCCGTGCTCAGGGGTTCTCCCTTTGCCACCTTGTCCTTTCTGGCTACGCTGCCATGTAGGGCGGTCGGGTTGATCAGACTGTTTGGGGTGGTTGGGGTACTTGTTCTTGTAGAACTTGGATTTTTCAGGAGGGGGGTTTTGAGGTCCAGTTTCTCTGTGGTTGTTTTGGTTAGAAGCCTGAGAAGATTGCTCTAGGTTATGTTTTCGAAAATGCTCCTCTGTCGGTTTCCGCTTTGTGGCCGGTAGTTCAGCCAGCGCATTGTGATAACGCTCAGACTTTTCCAAAATGTCTTCAAGTTTTTCTGCCCCCTGCTCAGCGAGAAATCTCCGGGTATCAGCAGACAAAGTGTTCTTTATTTGTTCAGTTAGAACAAGTTCCTCAAGACCTTCATAGGTAGAGGGGAGCTGCGAAAGCTCAAGGCACTTTGTTAGATATCCCTTAAGACGAGATGAGAACTGGTGAAAAGTTTCAGAATTCTCTTTCCGGCTGTTGCGAAACAGTTGCAAAAACTTGCGAGCGTTCATTTCAAAACGCTCCAGTAACGCTTTCTTCAACACATCGTAGTCGTCTTGTTGGCTACTTTCCAGCTTAGAATAAACATCATAAGCAGAACCTTTTAGGGCCTGGGAAAGTTTCATGTTCCAACGCGACCTCTCTAAACCGTACAGAGTTGCAATTTTCTCAAATTTTTCTAGCCAAGTGTCAATCTTCTCATTTGGACAAGGAAAATATTCAAGAGTGAAAGACATAGCATTTAGTTGAAAAGATTGAGTGTTAGCAGGGTCAGTTAAGGAAGAATGAGGAGAAGACTCTCCATTGCTGGAGGTAGAGGCAGCACCACGACTTTGGAACTCTAGAGCTTTAAGAGCCAACTCATGTTGTCTCTCCTTCTCTCTTTCCTCATGCTGTCTCTCCTTCTCTTTCTCCTCACGCTGTCTCTCCTTCTCTCTTTCCTCATGCTGCATCCTGCGAATTTCCATTTCCTCGTCCATTTTCTTCTGCTGTAAAAGACGGTCTTCCCTTTCCCTCTCTCTAGCTTCTGCTTCTTTCCTCTTGAGTTCTTCTTTTTCCTCTTTAGCTTCAGCTGCTTTCCTCTCCGCATCATATCTCTCAAGTTCGTCTCTGACAAAAGCTTTCGCTTCCTCTCCTTCCAGTCCCTCCTCTCTCGCTTCGTCCCTGAGGAGTTGTCTAAGCTTTGCCCTCTCGGCCATATTATGTCAGTGACTGAGACTGTTGGAGAAAGAAAATAGGAAAAAGAATAACCTGGTTCCTACCACTTACGAGAAAAAAAAATTACCAAAAAAATCAAAAGATGATATATTTAACCCTGGGATACCTCCTCCAAAATAAAATCTAACTATCGCTGCTATTATCGGCAATAAAGCACTCAATGCAAAACACGACTACGCCAAATAAATGGTAGTTAAGATTACAACTGAAAAATAAGTTGCTACAGTGGAAAAGCAAAAGAATATTGCAAAAATTAAAGAGAAAAATAATCCCTTAATTTTTAAAAAATCCACTATAAGTTCGCCCCTGAAGTCAGATCGGGTAAGGGAGGGAATTAATCTGGACAAAAAAAATCCGAAACACACTCCTTAACTTAGTTCAAACGCCGTTCTGCCTCAGTACCCAGTGAATGTTATACACTCACCACTTTACCAGCATTTAGTATTACAATCAGCAGTTAACATATATCCCGACAAAATCAACCTGTAACCAAAATGTATATTATTCAAAGATGCTGTGGAAAAAAAAAACTTATTAGTTTGTGTGGTCAGCACGCCCGTAAACAGATCGCTAGTCTAGGGGGTAATTTTTTTTAGATATAACAACTCACAAGACATCACACTCTTACTCTATATCAGAATAAGAATCTAAAATACAAAATACGATAGACGAGTCCACGTTTGTCGTACTCGTCTTCCTATTCTAAGTTCAAAGACCGGAAACGAGTCCCCATTTGTCGTAGATTTCCGATAGGAGAATTAAGACTAGGTTTGGTCCCTTCTGAATAGGTTTGAATAGGTGATAGACTCAGTGAGAGTTTAGTGAAAGGTAATAGAATTTCCACACACGTGAGATGATAGATTTGATATAGTGGCTGTCTCTGAAAGCGAAAAGAATTCTTCTCTCTCTCACCTATCTTCTACAACAGTTGTTACAGCGTCAGACAGACTACACCAATATACATATTACGTATATTTCTATCACTCACAGGCACGCACATACACGTGACGACAGGTAAACACACAGACGTGGGAAAACTATAACAATGATATATATATTATCTAGAACGAGCTGACCAAACACGATTATTAAGTTCAAGAGCGATTTTTATTATCAGGAAAAATCGGCTCACAACATCAAAGAAAGTACATCAAGGAAAATACATATACACATAGTCATAAAAAAATCAAGGAAATGTTGCAAGGATGATAGCCCCGTTATAGTGTTAACTCTAGGTTTAGCCCGGCCCCGTTAAGAGAACAGATGATGGCGCCAGAGTCACAGATACATAGGGTTTGAGTCTAAGAGTTTTTCTTTGTTTTATCTCGTAATTATATGCACAGAGTTTGAAAAAAATCTGATTTAACCTAAGACAAAAAAACACAAGAACTCTAGCCTTAGCAACAAATTATGCAGATTGGAAAAAAAAAAATTAGGACAGCAACAGGGTGTCAAAGATATAATAGTGAAAATATCACTCAGACCAGCGTACACTCATTCATTCCGCCATGGCTTCTCATTCAGGTACTCACGACTTTGCTCGCTGCCTCTTGGAACACATTGGTTTTAGATTTTCACACAGACTCAAAAAAATGCAGTCTTCTGCCAAGAAGTCCCCAGTTCCAAAAGACGTATTAAACTTGGAGTCTCCGGGAACGACTACTTGGGTATGCAAATTTGTTCAAATGTCTGATTACGTCACCTAACAATTATTCCAGGCGCGGGAGTTAGCAGAGCACAGGGTCAATAGCGTAGGTTTCAAAAAAAAAATGATGAATGTCAGGTCGGTGCCTTCCCTCAGTATAGGATTCACTTTAGTCACACCACAGATTTGTCCACAAGATATAATCTAGTCGGGAAATGATTGTTAATATTCACGCCACCAGGCAGCAAATTATATAGAGTTTCTAGAAGAAATTAAGTGCTGGCTCCAAGGTCCAGTATTTATCATTACAGTCTTTGAAAACCCGTTATAGGGATATTAGTACTTCTGTCTAACTTGCACCGTCAGATCAGTGTTACTTGAGAAAACCCACGTGGTTCAAAATAAGGACTGTCTATTTCTTCACAAGTATGGAAACTACTACTAGGTGCTGGTAAAGTTAGGGTCACCCCAAAACTTTCACTGTGTGGAGGAAAAATAACACATATAATATAATAAACAGAATCTGTACTGGTTAAAACTTACATTTAAACTTGCAAGCAGAGAGCTTTGCTTATCATTTAAACTTCCCGTGACGTAAGTTATATTTAAAAATCAGCATTCCTCATAAATTAGGAACACGTGCGTATCCCGTCATCATTCATGAGGCTCGATTCTAGAGTTTATACGTTAGTTTAGAAAAATACACTCGACTGAGTATTAGCGGTTAAATTAAATTCATAAATAGCTACAATTGCCGTTATAAGCTAGAAATTAAATTTTTAGTCTGCTTTCCACTGAATGCTTCCCTAGAAAATATAATAGCCTACCACTTTATTTCTCTTCTGCGCTAAAGAAATAGATAAAATGAATTAAGCGATTTAACACTTTAACACTCACAAAATCTATATATCTATCATATTAATTACCTCAACCACAGAATTACAGGTAGTCGCACAACTTAAGAATAAAAATGCTGAAAATATTTCTGGAAGTCTAGAAGTTCGACAAATTGCCGAAACAAACTGAGATCTTCGCTAACAGCTATTCTGTTTTTCGAGCGACCTATCTACTGTGGAGTCTATGAGCGAGAATGAAATTAAAGTTTCAAACTTGGCCAATATCTTAAAATCAGACAAAGGGCCCAAACTTATTTCGCCAAGCGAAATTATCTCCCCTACTCCCAACATTTACGTCCGCTTAACGCGTGTCGTAACTGTCACCTACTGACCACGATGTACGCGTGTCAGTTTCAAATCCCAGACAGCCTGACTCCATTTCAGGGCAGTTTTCACACTACAGCTGACCATGGCCCAAGTGAGCGCCGTGTCAGTTTGGGATTTTCCAGCCAAATGTCTGGATACTGACCGGTGCAGATGTAAAGTATCACACCTCACCGGGACTAATGCCGAGAAGAAGCTCGCGCGCTCGGTGAGAATGTAGACGATTTGCTACGTCCTGTGTTCAGCGAACCGACTTATCACGCCTTCTGACGCCCTGCAGCCCTGACATCTACGTAATATCGTCCTAGCGCGATTCTCAGTTTTGAGAAAGAAACAGGTAAAGTTTGCGAATTATATGAAAATAATATTCGCAAAACGAATGGATGAAAAATATACAGGAAAAAATGAAATACAGAGATAATAAAAGAGAGAATTTGGGTGAACGAATAGGAAGAAGGTGTAGGAAATTAAATGAATATAAACCCTACGTGACAGTAGGACAGCTAAGAAACAAGAGACAAATTTGCGGTCACAGTATCCAACAAATTCCAAGTGCTCCAACAGCTGGAAGATGTAGAGAATACAGAAGACTATTGGCAGCAGGTCAAAACAGTATGGAAGGAGACATGTGAAGAAATACTGGGGAAAAGGGAAAGACAACAAAAAGCATGGATAACAACAGAAACCATCAATAAGATAAAAGACAGAAAAAACAAGAAAGCAGAGTTAAACACAAGCAAAACTAGAAGCTCCAAAGCCAAGGCTCAAGAAGTGTACACAGAAGCAAACAAAGAAGTATCAAAAGAGACAAGAGGAAGTATATTGAGGAGTTGGCAAGAGAGGCAGAAGATGCTGCAGCCAAAGGAAATATGAGAGAACTGTATAGCAGCACAAAGAAGCTAACAGGGAAATACAAGCAAACAAGTTGCCTCATAAAAGACAAGAATGGGAAACTGCTCAGCAATATACAAGAGCAAATGAAGAGGTGGACAGAATATTTTGGGGGACCTTCTCAATAGACCAGCTCCACAAAACCCGCCGGACATCCACCCCAGCAGAAGAAGAGCTACAAATTAACGGTGAAAGACCAACGAAGGAAGAAATAAAGAAAGCCATAAAGCTTCTAAGAGAGGGAAAAGCGTCGGGACCTGATGGCATTCCAGCAGAGGCCATCAAAGCAGATATCGACACGGCTACAGAGATGTTATATAAATTACTTGGTAAAGTCTGGGAAAAGGAAGAGATACCAGCAGAATGGAAGGAAGGATATCTGGTTAAGTTGCCTAAGAAGGGAAATTTACAAGAGTGCACAAATTATAGAGGAATAATGTTACTATCAGTGCCAGGAAAAGTATTAAACAGGATTATCCTTGAGAGATTAAGAGTCCATAGACAAGAAACTGAGAGATGAACAAGCAGGTTTTCGACAAAACAGATCATGTACAGACCAGATAGCCACTTTGAGAATAATAGTTGAACAAAGTCTGGAATGGAATTCACCACTATACATCGGATTTGTGGACTACGAAAAGGCATTTGACAGTGTAGACAGAGAATCACTTTGGAAATTGATGAGGCATTATGGAGTTCCCCTGAAGATCATTAATTTAATAAAGAAAACATATGAAGACATGACATGCAGAGTTCTTCACGAAGGACAGCTAACAGAACCGTTTGGGATAAGAACAGGAGTGCGACAGGGATGCCTCTTGTCTCCATTTCTTTTCTTGCTGGCAATAGATTGGGTTATGAGATCATCGACAACACACAACAGAAATGGAATCCAGTGGACTCTGACTAAGCAATTAGATGATCTGGATCTTGCTGATGACTTGGCTCTTACGTGCCATAACCGTAATCAGATGCAGGACAAATTGAAAACACTCGATGAGAGGTCACAGCAATTGGGTCTGAAAATACACAGGGAAAAGACAAAAATAATGAGAATAAATGCAGGTAATGATAACAGGGTTGAACTTGAAGAAACACCAATTCAAGATGTAGAATCATACACATATCTTGGCAGCAATATAGACACAGTTGGAGGGACAGACAGCGATATCAAAATAAGAATACAAAAGGCAAGAGGAGCTTTCATTGCATTGGGAAATATATGGAGATCAAGAGAAATCGGATCCAACACGAAAATAAGAATCTTCAACTCAAATGTGAAGTCAGTCCTATTGTATGGCTCGGAGACATGGAGAACAACAAAGACAACAACCAAAAAGCTACAGACTTTCATAAATGGGTGCTTGCGTAGAATAGAGGGATTAAAATGGTATGACAAGGTTACCAACGTGGAACTGATGACAAGAACTAGACAAGTGCCAGTGGAACAAGAGATGAGAAGAAGACGATGGCGATGGATAGGACACACACTGAGGAAAAACCTGTTGATAGCATTACAAGGCAGTCCTTGTTCTGGAACCCCCAGGGCAAGAGAGGCAGAGGAAGACCAAGAAGTACATGGAGAAGAGAGTTGGAAACAGAGGTGAAAATGATGAGGAGAACATGGAAAGAACTTGAGATGATGGCACGGGACAGGAGGACTTGGCATGTGTTTGTTGAAGGCCTATGCTCCTTTGGGAGTGGAGGGTTATGAATGAATGAAGGCGGTGGCGACATGGCCCTCATCTTCTGTTTTGCCTTTTGCTTCCCGAATCCGTTGGAGCGACCTCATAATGTCTGTAATATCAGGGATTTCATCTATTAGGTCAGAGACGTTTGCTTCAGTCTCTTCCTTTGCCTCGTCAGGTTCTCTGGTAGGCTGTTGCCCATCTCTGTTAACTCCGTTGTAGTGTCAAGAGTTTTACTGGTCGGCTTGTTTGGTATCCCGTTTCCAGGATTAGGAGATGCTGGTATGTTGTTATTCAGCGCTGGTGGGCTAGTGTACACTTTCCTCTTCTTGGTGTGTGGTTTAGATCGGACCATATTTACTATATTGCGATGTGAACGAACACGCCCAACACGAATGGAAAAAGGCTAAGCCACTTAATTTTCTGTCCTCTATATACTTGATGCAGGATGTAGTTTCTACAATTGCTTGGTTGTCATAATTTCTCATTCTGTCTCTCCTGGTAACATTAATGGCTTTTCTTAAAAATATCACACCGTGTGATTTTCTTCTCTTGTGCTTTGTCAGGGACCATGTTTAACACTGTTAGTAAAGAGTTGGTAAGAATATACTATTTATCAGATGTCGTTTAGTTTCCATACTGATGTTCTTATGTTTGAGTTGTAGTGACTGTATTGGCTTTTTATTACATCTTGTTTCAATCTCTAGTGTAGATGTAATGACTTCTAAATCTGGCAAAATCTTGAATTTTGGGATGCTTTGTAAGGCAGAATAAACTCTGAAAAATAAGAAGGGGATGACAGAAAGACGCACTAGGATTAAAGAAAATGTTAGCAAAATAGATTGCCTCTTTATTCACAAGCGGGTAATCTTTCAAACAAGTGGGCTGAATTTAAGTTGTCAGTGTCTTGATGAGCCAGATTTGAAGCTGTTGACGGTGTAAATCACCAAACTTCGAACAATGTTGTGATCATTATTTCAGCCTATTTTACGACTAATTAAAAAAATAATAAGACACCATGGTAGATATAAAAAATTACTCATACATGTTAATAGGTGGCAGGAGATAAATCTCAGTGTCAATATTCTCTTTTTCTTCAAACACCCTCAGATGTCGGTGTGTGTTTGAAGTAGCTTGTCAACCAAATGTTGTACATTATTTTAGAAGTAATGAATTGATCAATGTGTTTTGGCATTTTTTTTTCAATAAATATTTAGATCACCACTAAACATTCATTGATGATGATGGGTTAACTTGCTCATTTTCATTAAGCACTGTGTAGACCAAAATAAAATAATAAAGACAAAATAAATTCACATCACTGCGCATTGGTGATGTAATAGTTAGCATGGTTGCCTTCCAAGCAATCAATCCCAGTTTAATTCTTGGCTAAAGTGCAACAACTAAAAACAAAAAAATGTTGGTCATCTTTCTTAGTTTTAACAGAAATGTTATAAAATTAATTAAATATGAAAAGCAGTATTTGGTGGCTCTTATATGACAAAACTAAATTATTAAACTGACTTCAGTTTTCAGTTCCGACATGTGCATGTGTTTTATTGCAAGTGGTAGCTTCCAAGTGTCTGTGTCTGAGTGGAAAGGAAAAAACTGAACACAGGAGAAATGGTGCCATCCTCAGGACAGGAGGCAAAAATCGTACACCATAGTGTTTTTCTATAATTTCTTGACAGGTTGCTTGCTAGTGTATAAATAATCTTAAAACTCAAGTCTGTGCAATAAAAGTAAAGATAACTCCAACTTGCTAAGTAGAAGTAAGAATGAAATCCGAACACAAATTTCATGAAATCACCACTGTATTAAATTAAGCATTAAAAAAAATTCATGAATGTTTTTATAAATCCAAGCAGGCACATTGCTAAAAAAAATCGAAGTGGCACATAAACATCATAACCCTTAAATATGTATGTATTCACACACATAATAATCTATCACACACAGGACACATATTTTAATATGCCAATAAATATTTAAAGAAATAAACAAATAAGCAAAAAATATAAATATACATTGCTGTAACAAATGTTTACAAGGACCGTAAAGATAAAATTCATAGATAGAAAAAGTTAACAAGTAACGAAAAAAAATAAAGAACAACAAACATGGAAAATTGCATGCAAAGATAGAATCTACAACATTATATATTCAATAAAACCGTTGCATGAAATGCAGCATATTTTATATCACTTGTGTGTTTTGTTAACAACTGATCGAATGTAATCCATTTATTGCATTTTAAGATGACAGAGAACAAATTATAAATTGCGACATTGATTATTACATATTTATATATGTAAAAATGTTTGAATGACATATAAAAACCTTGGTAGAAATGTAAACAAAAAAATTGAAAACAGATCCTGATACGTTACGTGTAAATAACAATCTTGTATACATGTACAAGATTAGCAGTTGAAATAAACAGAAAGATTTGAATCATTACAGATGCTACAGAAGGGTGTCACCAAAAGGGTTGATGAAGGCTGTGCTGTCAATCTGCTTTTCTTGTGGAGCCGACCTTATCAGACATGCACTACCATTTGTTTGTCTTCCCCACATGGACATAGTTCTGTTTGATCTTTAATTTGCTGAACAATTGGCATCCGAGTCTCTAGCTGGGCTGGTTCTCATCACTTGATCTCTTCTTGATAAGGATTAGTGACTGTGTATTTTTTCTATGCCATTTTTCTTTGAAGCTATTTTTGATTATTTTGATCTCTTCATCTGAGGCCTTGTCTTTAGTTTGAATTTGACACTTTCTGCAAGCTTATTTGCCTTCTCATTTCCTTTTGACAAATGTAAACTATACCATTTTATAGCAGAGAATCAGAAGTTTCATAAAAATAAAAAAATCAATAATTTTAAGCAGCTGAAAAGTTTTTGCCATTTTAACTGGAAATTATATATGCAGACAAGTTACTGATTTTTCCAGTACACACAACAAATACCTTTATAATAAACTAATTTAAAAAAACAAACAAACACTGGAATCAGTTTTATCCATAAACCATACACTAAAAGCATGGCTTATAATGAATAAATACATAATCTCTTGAAGATTTCTGGCCATGAACAAACACAACATGATTGAAAATTCTCAGAGTTTAACTCTGACCTTCAAAAATAGCATCCAATCAGAAAAAAATTGCTAACCCAAGGAAACCTTGGACAATTAAGTCAAGAATTTTTAAATGTATGTAACATTTCAAGACAATGTCCACAATAAATATCCAAGAAATGTATTACAGTGAAAAAATGAAACTACTTCAGTCAGTCTTCTATGAGGTCCTGCCTCGGTTACTGCTAAAGTTTCTCTCACAATATTCACTAGGACAGAGCAGGACATGAAACACATCAAACAATCAAAAACACATCAAACAATCAAACACATCAATCAAAAACACATTCTCTTTCATTATCGTCATTACCCTTCAGTGAAGCATGCATTTTCGATCAGTTCACATCAAGCCCTCCTTCCTGTGCCATCCATTCAAGTTCTTCCCATGTCATCTCTATTCTTTTAAGCCGGTCTCAAATTCCCTTCTCTATGTCTGTTTGGATCTTTCTTTATTCCTTTGACATTAAGGATTGCAGAATAAGACCTGCCTTCTAGTGCTATTAGCTGGTTTTCTTCATCTGCGTCTTGTCGAATGCCAGTGTCTTTTCCTCATCTGTTGTTCCACTGATGTTTCCCCAAGTTATTTTTATGACTCTTAGATAAGAAAAGACTGTCAATCTACTGCAAGCTTTAAAACTATAACAACTCTAGTCCCATCTAATTGAAAACTAATAGATATACATTAGAATGCTGAAGGCTAAACGTATACAATCATATGTAAGAAGTCCCAGTGAAGGCTAAACATATACACTCGTATGTAAAAAGTCCCACAGAAGACTAAATGTATACACACATATGTAAGAAGTCCCAGTGAAGGCTAAACATATACACTCGTATGTAAGAAGTCCCACAGAAGGCTAACATATACACTTGTATGTAAGTCCCCCCATACATCCTGGAGATCTCTGAGACAAAGAAAGAATATGACTACTACATCCTCAGGTATGTCATACCTGAGATGTGACTAATAAGAGGTTGTGTATGAGGCTGACAACCTCATCAAAGTAAAACAAACTGCTAGAGAAACTATCACTGCCAGAGCACATGAATGTTTTAGTGCTGACCTTCAACAAGGCAACCAGCTGTACTGATGGCTTCATGCTCTATAAGGAGTGTGGTAAAGTACAGTGATACAGCGATAAAATCATAAATTATATATATATTAAAGTCAAAATAATAGCAGTAGAAATAAAATTAGTAAAGTTGTAATGCGTCTTCTTCCCTGCGCCAGAAAACGCATTGATTTAAGCAGGACAGAACATAGTGAGAAATCTTATCGCTGCGTTGGTAGTATTAGTATTTAAAATGCGCCCGTCAAGGGTTAACGATAAAAATTTGAAAATTCTACTAGCGTAGTGGTTCCAGGAAAGATAGAAAGAATAAAACCCACGAACGCATAAGATTGAGAGAGCGGACACCTGCTGCCAGCTTGTCAAGTGTTAGAGGTTTGAATTAGCTACTCAGGCCAACAGTGCGAGACGAGGCCGTTAGCTTGTGTCGAAAACGAAGTCGCAAGTTTGAAAATTTAAAAATACCCCGTTAGTCCAATACATTTTTAACCACAGACACTGTGGAAAAATATATATATACACACACGCATAATTACTTCCTATCGGGAAAAAGGAAGATCTGAGGCGATTTTTATAACATTCAAGTAGTTGAAACTTAGAAAAACAATGAACACCAAAATGGAAAATATATTGAATTCTTTATTACTAGGTTTATGATCATAAAAGTTAGCTAGTCTAAGAGCTGGTAGTGTCCTGATGGGTAATATGCTTTCGAATCAAAAATCCGACAGATAGAAATAAAGTTATAGACAAAAGATGGTATTTGTTCGTACAGACAGACCAACACATGCTCGTTTGGACTTGCACTAACGGTGACTTTTTTGACGCGTCCTTGAAAAAGGCAGGAAAAGGTTACATGCAGTCTGTTGTAGAAAGGGGCAGAAAAGGGGGAGAAAAATTATGGGATGGCTTAACACAAAATATATTTAGCAGTAGAAATCTAAGAAGGAGAGAGGAAAAAACTTGGTAGTGTCCAAAAATCAAGTCTGTTTTTGCTTTTAATTTCAAAAATGTCGTTCGTTTATTGGCCAAAGCCTTTCATATTATTAAGAAAATTCAACGGCTTGACGCCATTTGTAGAAGATAGTCCCGAGAGCAGGACGTTGTGAATTTTGTGAAAAGTGATTAGCCTTATTAAAGCAAATATATATGAAAGTATAGGCATCACAGTTCAGCCAGCAGTATATCTGGAATCTGCTATTCAACGTACCTGTGTTTTTTTCATTGAATTTCTGGTAAGACCGATATTATTCATATATCTTTTGTTTAAAAATGTGAGTGAGAGATGCTGCCATCACGACTGTAAGTAATCAGGTCCCAAGCTGATTTGTGCAGGGCCTGAAGGAGAATTAAGATAAAACACATTGCCAGTTTTGTAAATGCACATGTTTTGTGAAATAAAATGTTTTCTTAGGTGACCAGAGGGACACAGCTCACCTATCCCATTGTATGGTAGAAAAGAAAGATTAATAATATTATTGCAGATGCAGTGCCGCCTTTGTAGGAGAGACATGTGAACAACACTGGTACACTGTGGAATGGATGTGCTGGATTGGTCCTTTGGATATGACCCAGCTCTTTATTTCTTATGTATGCTCTTTTGTATATAAAACACAGTCTAAATAAGATATCACCCAGGAGACATTGTTTCATTATTACAGGGTCTTATCTGGCACTAGTCCGGTGCCAGAGTTCTATGTGAAAGCTGTTGAGGAGTTTTGGAGGCCAATAGTGACAGGGGTCGCCAGTTTCCCCCTTATTACTTTTGGAGCAGTGGTCATTCGGCAGAAAGAATTCAGACAGTTCCAGTGGGCCAGATAAGTGAAATATCTGGTACCCTAACAGTACATCAGCTATAAGAGCAGCATACCCCTGTATTCAAGAAATAAAACATTTCCCTAGTGAAATTAACAGAGACAGTGTATTTTAAAGAGACTGGGAGTGATTATAAGAATCCCAAACAGCCATCCAGTGTTAGAAACCAGTAATAGACAGATTTTAGTAACACTATTAGTTTAATTTAACAGTATTTGTTTGGACACTTGTCCCTGTGGGTCTAAAATTTACATTCTATATATATATATCTTGAATTCTTTTCATTTTTAAAAGTCCTGGCCAGAAGAATACTAGGTTCAGGACCAAATAAATCATACAGAAAATTATTAATTGTACAAATTTATCTGAGGTGTTATTTCCTTAATCATAGATCTTAATACTTGTTTGTGTAGAGGTGTATTATTGTTAAAGTACCATCACACCACACTTGCATATCCCTAGACATTAGACGTAGCTATCATTTATACTAGTCAAGAATAAGTCTGCTTGAGGCCATAAGGTGGTAGCAGAAAGGTATCCTGATAACTCACCCTAAATTTGTTAGAATCAGGGACCTTCACAGCTGGCCTCATTCAGTACATTAAGGAAAAATATCAACATCATTTCATAACATCAAAATCCACCACGATAAGGAGCAACAAGGAAATGAACATAGAAATGTAAGAATATTGGGGACCAATCATGGGAGACTTGTTATGTTTATGTCAGGACAATAACAGAAAGTATGAGACTGAATGTGACACATATATCTGGACTAGTCCTCATTGTTTAATGAATATCTGGATCCCTAATCCTCATTTTCATGAATATCTGGATTACAAATCCTTGTTTTTCATGAATGTCTGGACCACTAATCCTTGTTTTTCATGAATGTCTGGACCACTAAACCTTGTTTTTCATGAATGTCTGGATCACCAATCCTCCCTGTGAAACATAGGCCTTCAAAAAAGTTCACACAAATACTTCCTAACCTGTGTCATTTATTTCAAGGTCTTTCCATGTTTTCTTGACCCATCTTTGATCTCATCATCACATTTTCTTGACCCATCTTTGATCTCATCATCACCATTCAGCTCCCCAAGGAGCATAGGCCTTCAACAAACTTATACCAAGTCTTCCTGTCCCATGCCATCAGCTCAAGGTCTATCCATGTCTTCATCCTCTTCAGGTCTATCTCCAGTTCTCTTCTCCATATGTTTCTTGTTGTCCCTCTACCTCTCTTACCCTGGGCATTCCAGAACAAGGACTACCTGGTAATGCTATCAACAGGTTTCCTCAATGTGTGTCGTATCCATCTCCATCTCCTTCTCATCTCTTGTTCCGCTGGTACTTGTCTGGTTATTGTCATCAGTTTCCACGTTAGTAATCTTGTCACATCACTTCACTCCTTCTATTCTACGCGGGCATTCATTTATGAAAGTTTGTAGCTTTTTGGTTCTTGTTTTTGTTGTTCTCCATGTTTCAGAGCCATACAATAAGATTTGACTTGACATTTGAGTTGAAGATTCTGATTTTTTGTACCCATCTTTGGTGAGTTGAATTACCTGAACTACCTGCTCTAGAATATTGACTCTTGTTGCTCAAGTTTTTTTTAACTTCAAGCTTCTACAGGATAGGATAGCTGGTCCTATGTCCAACCCTCCTCAATAGCCTTCTACAATATGCTCGACAAAGTACAGTTTTACTATTCTTTGATCCATTTTTAGGCAGCAGTAGCATATGAAATGTTCTTACAATACAACAGCAATATTTCCACACAATAAATAATGCAAGTAAAATGATGTTAAGCAATATAAGGTGACTAAACTAACAACATTAAAACGACTGTGACCCCTGACCCTTGAAGCTACCAGTCTTAAAATAGGACAACTGGTTGATAATCTCATAGCTGGAGAAGGATTCAGATGGTTTATGTCAGTGTTTCTTAACTTTTTATAGGTCCTGCACCCCTTTACAGCATCTTAAGAAGCCTCACACCCCTTTACAGCATCTTAAGAAGCCTCATACCCCTGTACAGCATCTTAAGAAGCCTCACACCCCTTTACAGCATCTTAAGAAGCCTTGGGCCCCTTTACAGCATCTTAAGAAGCCTCACATCCCAGATCAAGAAGCAGTGGTGTATGTGATGAAACTAGAAGAGACATGGAAGATAGATAATAAGGCTGTACAGATGGCTAATCTAAGTCACCATCATTACCCTTGGCTCCCTAAGGAGCATAAACCTTCTTAGCTCATGTCATCCATTCAAGGTGTTTCCATGTCTTCCTCATCATTTTCATTTCTGTCACCAGTTCTCTTCTCTCTCTGTGTGTTTTTACTATCTCTTACTCGGAGGCTTCCAGAAAAATGTAATGCTGTCAACAGGTGTCCACAATGTGCATCCAATAAATAGCCAGTGTCTTTCTCTCCTCATCTTTTGTTCTACTGGCACCTGTCTGATTGTTGCCATCAGTCCCACATTAATAATACTGTCATACCATTCCAATCCTTCTATTTTATAAAAGCATCCATTTATGAAAGTAGCTTACTCAATGTCATGTGATGAAATTATATTTCTCAAAGTTAGCTTCAACAGACATTTTTTTAACTGTTAGCATCACAATTCATTAACATACAGTTTCTCTATATACAACTTTCATTAACATACAATAATCGTATATCAAAATTTCATTAACATACAATATTTATGCATTCAGCTTTCATTAACATACAATCCACATGTTTCCATGTTTTATTAATGTACAATCTCTATGTATCCAAGTTCATACACATACATTCTTCATGAATCCAAGTTCATACACATACAATCCAAGTTTCATGTGTATACATCCTCAATTTTTCCAGGCTTAGGTTTCATAAACATACAGTCTCTCATATTCAGGCTTTAACACTACAAATCTCTATGTATCAAGTTTCCATGTATCCAGGTTTCACAATTAATCATAATTTTTACTTGTTGTGTGTGTGTGTGTGTGTGTGTAAGACAACATACAACTAACATGGATAGTTTAAGGGTAAAACCCAACATTAAGTCATATACACAGCATACTTCTGTCTCTCTCTTTACTAGGATTAAATAAAAACAAACAATTTACTATTATAAGGATAAAAAAAAAAAATTTATCCTTTCCAATACGTTAAAAAACACGCATATACACATACCACACAGACATGTTTTAATCAAAAAAGTAACACACAAAATTGGCAGTAAGTAAGCTGAAATTAAAGTTGTAAGTGTTTTTGCCTGTTTGGACACACCAATATTTCTTAAAGAGCAAGCATACATTTGTATCCCTGAAGTTTCAATCACAGCTGTTTAAAAAACTGGCACAGCCTTAAATACACTACAGACAAAGTCCAAAAATGTGTAATCTTCAGATCAAATCATTCAAAGTTGTGGTCCCTTTTAAAGAATGAATCTTCAAATCAAAACAACGCTGTTGCAAACAGGAATGCAAACGCAATATACTCCCAACAAAAGTTAAGTACCACTGAAGGTTTGCTAAAATATGATAAAAGCATTTTTTCTTAAGCTTCCTTCCCTCATGTGCATGACATGGATTCCTCCAATAAGGTCAAAGTTGATTGGGCTGCCATCTTGATTTTGTCATCTGAATGGCACTCACTTATAGATTTCACAAGATCAATAACTCCTGATGTAATAATTTCTTCTTGAAGGTTTCCTGCAGACGACAAATATACAGAAAATCAATATTAAATATGATGGTATTTATACAGCTACATGTTCTATTTTATTATGTTTACAGAAACAGTACACAGAACCCTAATAGAAAAAAAATATGTCTGGAGACTTCTGATTCAGTGCTTCTTAACCTTTCAGAGGCCTCACACCCCTTTACAACACTGTAAGTAGCCTTGCAACCCTTTACAACATTGTAAGTAGCCTCACACCCCTTTACAAAATTGTAAGTAACCTCACACCCCTTTACAACATTGTAAGTAGCCTCACACCCCTTTATAACATTGTAAGTAGCCTCACACCCCTTTACAACATTGTAAGTAGCCTCACACCCCTTTACAACATTGTAAGTAGCCTTGCACCCCTTTACAACATTGTAAGTATCCTCACACCCCTTTACAACATTATAAGTAGCTTCACACCCCTTTACAGCATTGTAAGTAGCCTCACACCCCTTTACAGCATTGTAAGTAGCCTCACACCCATTTCCAGTATGATGCTGACCACATCACCTCTAGTGTGCCGATGGTAAAAAAAATATGAGCCTAACGCCATATTCCCAATATGCCTCAATAGGCATGTAACGGGATCCTTTACCCTTTACAGCATTGTAAGTAGCCTCACACCCCTTTACAGCATTGTAAGTAGCCTCATACCCCTTTACAGCATTGTAAGTAGCCACACACCCCTTTACAACATTGTAAGTAGCCTCACACCCCTTTACAGCATTGTAAGTAGCCTCACACACCCCATTATCTTTCAGCTTGCAAAATATGCAAAAGAAGAGATAGAAAAATAAAGGTAAATTTATGCTGACATAAAAAAAAAACAACCTATGTTATTGTTATCTTTAGTGCATGAAGTATGCCCAGCAAAATGGGGTAACTGTCATAACAGGTACATGAATTAGTGAGTGCGTTTATGAATAATTTACCAGCAACATTTCATACAGCGGTAGACATAGTCAAACTAATTGTTTTACAAATAAAATCTGCCCCAGCATTAGAACATTTCTGTAGAAGGTTAATATTGTTAGTACCGGTATCATTAAGTAAAGAATGATAGACAATTAATGTTAAATTTTAGAATCAATGTTAGAATTATGAAACTTGAGAATTTTACATTTGATAGTAGTCATGAGTTTACTTAATGAGCCTTCTGCTGCTGCTTCTATTAATTATGCTTGAGAAAATGTTATTTAAATAATGTAACTTCTTTTCGGTATATAATTCACATTGTCAGTTTTCAATTTTGTAGAGATACATTTTATTTGAGTGTGTTATATTGTGATTTTTGATAATTGTAAAATTCTGGCATATTTCATACCCTCAGACACATCCCTGGTTAAGAAGCACTTGTCTAATAAATGCCTACTATCACAACTATTTCATAGTGGTGGTGGTGGTGGTGGGGGGGGGGGGGGGGGGGGGGGGGGGGCAGTATGAGGTTTCAGGAACAATAAATGTAGTTATTAAATCTGAACTTTTTATTACAAATTAACACATAACGATATCTAAATGCTACTTTATTGAAAAAGGATTTTCCTTATAATAATAATGTATGGAGATAAATTGTTACGCTTCTAAAATGAGGACTTTTCTATCATAATATTCTAACATCAATAAGCTCACAATGCACACAAGCAATAATGCACAACAGAATAAAATATAAACAAATATTACAAGCTGTGTAATATTGTGTAATGATAGCAATGTGGTCATGACGAACACCATAAAAGGTACAATTAGCTTGATTAAAAAATGATCTATCCTGAATTTGTGTTTAAAACTTCTGAACAAGAGTGTAACATTTATAACAGCAGAACCAATAACAAAAGACACTGAATACACACAACATACCAAGAACAAAATATACTGCATGCACACATCTTCTTTTCTTCTTTGATCCTTAGCCGCCGACCATCAAAGCACTCAGTGGCCATTACGCCTGGTGGCGTCTTGTAGGGCAACAACAAATTGATTCCACTTTGCTCGGTCGGCGGCCATCCTTCGTACAGTGCCCCAACTCTGGTTCATTCTTTGCATCTCAGCCTCGCAGTCCTCCGCCAAGTTGTTTTTGGTCGGCCTCTCTTTCGTTTTCCTTCAGGGGTCCATAGCATAGCTGTTCTTGTGATGGCATCGGGGTCTCTTCTGAGGACATGGCCAACCCAACTCCAGCGTCTGCCAGCTATGATGGTGTGCATGTCCTCTTGCTTGCTCCGAGTAAGCAGATCTTGGTTGGTGATGATATTCGGCCAAAAGATTCGAAGAATTTTTCTTAGGCATGTTGTGTGAAAAGAGGACAATTTCGACATTTCCTTCTCTGTAACTCTCCAGTTCTCAGCGCCATAGAGAAGCACAGAAAGCACACAGCTCTGATATAATCTTAATTTTGTGCTTGTGCTGTACTGAGAGGACTTCCAGATGTTGTTTAGACTAAAAAAGGCTGTTCTTGCTTTGTTCATTCTGTTGTTGATGTCTTTGCTTGCTCCGCCGTCTGGTGTTACTATGCATCCTAGGTATGTGAAGGCATCTGTCTGTTCCAGTTGCTGATTCCTTACTGATATGGGCTCAGGGTTGCTCACATTGAGCGTCATGACCTCTGTCTTCTTTAGGTTGATGTTCATGCCCACCTGCTGGCTATACTTATTAAGTCTATCTGTTTTTTCCTGGATGTGTTGATGTGAATGTGCTAGTAGTGCAATGTCATCTGCATATTCCAGATCTTCCAATGTAGAAAATGTAGTACATCTTATTTCTCTTGGATTGCCCTCTGTTGTCTGGCGCATCACCCAGTCTATGACTGTTAAAAATAGAGTGGTTGATAAGGGGCATCCCTGTCGTACTCCTGTCTTCACTTCAAAGGTTAGGTTGCTCTGCCCAATGCTGCACGTAAAGTTGGCATAAAGGCTTTTTAAGATTGACACTATGCAGCTTGGAAGTCCATAAGCCCTCAGTATTTTCCATAAACTGTCCCTATGTATACTGTCAAAAGCCTTTTCAAAATCAACGAAATTAATGTACAACTGTCTTTGCCATTCTGAGCACTGCTCTATAATGTTCCTGAGGGTGAATATATGATCTACACATCTTCTGTTCTTTCTAAATCCTGCTTGTTCTTTCCTCAGTTTGTGGTCTACTGCTTTTGAGATTCTCTGTATAATTATCCTGCCTAGTATTTTGCTGGGAACTGAGAGAAGAGTTATTCCTCTCCAATTATTGCAGTCTGCAAGATCTCCCTTCTTGGGCAATTTGACAATTATTCCTTTTCTCCACTCTGTTGGTGTTGTCCCTGTTTTCCAGACTTGTGCAAATAGTGGTTCTAATAGTTCTGCTGCTAGCTCTGGGTCTGTCTTAAATAGCTCTGCATTTAAGTTATCATGACCAGGAGCTTTTCCATTCTTTAACCCTTTGATTGCTGTGATGATTTCTTCTTTTCGTGGGATGTCTGTATTAACATCTAGATCATTTTCAGCCTCAGGAACATTCAATTGTGTCTCTGGTGGTTCCTTATTCAGGGTTTCTCTGAAATGCTCTGCCCATCTTGTTTCCTGTCCCTCTACTGTTGTGATGAGATTTCCTTGCTTATCTCTTACTAATGTAATATTGTTTGCACCTCGTTTTCCACTGATGATTTTGCACACAACATACCAACAACAAAATACACCGAATAAACAAAATATACCAACACAATAAGCTACTGGATACATTCAAATTGCCCACACCGAAACATACTGCATGCACATAAAGTGCCAATGATAAAAGATATTGGATACATTCAATATGATCATAAAACAGATACTGGATACACTCAAACAGCCAACACTAAATCATGCTGGATAGACACAACATACCAACAATAAGATATACTAGATATGCTCAAGTACCAACAACAACATATATTGCATACAACCAAAGTGTCAACAATAAAAGATATTGGATACACTCAATGTATCCATCAAAAAAAAGATTCTACATAGACTTAAAATGACCAATGACAAAAGAAACTGGATATAATTCAAAATACGAATGATAAAAGATACTGGATATAATTCAAAATACAAATGATAAAAGATACTGGATATAATTCAAAATACGAATGATAAAAGATACTGGTATACTTCAAAGTACCAAGGACAACATATATCCAGAGTCGCAGTGTGGATTCTGAGCTGGTAGATCAACAACAGACATGACCTTTTCTCTCCGCCAACTTCAGGAAACATCAAGAGAGCAGAAAAAGCCTTTATATATTGCTTTTATAGACCTCACAAAGGCAATTGACCTGGTTAACAGGGACAGACCCTTCAAAATCCTCCTGAAAATAGGCTGCCCCACTAAACTGCTGAAAATTATAGTCATTCCATGAAGACATGAAGGAAACAGTCCAATCCGATGGAAATATGTCACAGCCCTGTGACATATGCAGTCGTATCAAACAAGACTGTGTCCCATATCCAACCCTCTTCGGGATCTTCTTTGACTTGTTCTTTAAACATGCATTTTGAGATGCAACTGAAGGAATATGCCTCCACACTAGGTCAGATGACTTAATGTTTATCCTCGCGAGGCTGAAGGAATAAAGCAAAAATCAGAAGTGTTACTATAAGAGACTTGTTGCTTGCTGATGACGCTGCAATCATCACTCAAAGCCAACAGCAGCATCAGAGCTTTATGAATTGCTTCACTCAAGCATGCAAGGACTTTGGATTCACAATAAGCCTAAAGAAAACAAATGTGCTGGGTCAGGATATGGATATTGCACTGGTCATCATTATTCGTAACCATGAATTGGCTGTGGTGCACTACTTCACATACCTGAGATCCACCATCAATGACAAACTTACTGTGGACACAGAAATCGACAACTGCATTGGCAAAGCTGCTGCCATCTTTGCCTGCCTCACAACATGTGCTTGGGGAAACTCTAAACTCACAATTGTGTATATAATGCCTGTGTCACCAGCATGCTTCTATATGGCAGCCAGACTTGGACAACCTATGCTAAGCAAGAAAGAAGGCTCAATACCTTCCATCTATGGTGTCTACGCCACATCCTCAGTATTTCATGGAAGGATAAAGTAACAAATGTCGAGGTGCGGTCACATGCTGACCTTCAAAGTATGTATACACTGCTTAGACAGCGCTGGCTTAGATATGTCCACCACATAGAAAATGGTCGCATCCCCAAAGATATTTTCTATGGACAACTGGCAGATAGCAAAAGAACAGCCGGGTGACTCAGCTGAGGTTCAAAGATGTTTGCAAGAGAGACATGAAGGCACTGGATATAAATCCAGCAACCTGGGAGGATGAAGCTGCCAATCACACCAATTCCTTGTCTTCCTCCAGCACCCCACCCCCAAATCCCATTTTACCTGTTGTTAGAATGTGTTCTAGCCTTCCTATCACAATAGGCATAAAAAAACTGACTATTTTTGTGATGTGTGTTAAATCATTCTTTGTAAGTGGCCTCTGTAAGAACATCTTATTCAGAATTACCAACCATTCATGGGATTCCTAAAAAAAAATGCTCTCATGGTATTTCTGACTTGGATTAACCAGTGACAACAGTGATCTTTCTTCATGATTCATATTGTTTTTATTATTTATTAAGCAGTTCGATTATTTCTCTTTTTTTTTACCTTACTTTTATCTTTGCATTTGTCCCTCATAAAGACCGTGCTCATAACCTACACCATTTTTCCCCCCTTGTCATAGTTAGACTACCTATTTTCGTTCACAGTAGTATGGGATTCCAAATATTCATCTCAGTAACCACATTTCTATGGTTTCCAGTGATCTTGTTTGTTTACTGAATATCCATGATTAGCTTCATGTAGCACTGAAGAACTTTCTTACTTTAAGCTACTCTACTCTTGACCTATGTTGTTGTCAGGGTTTGACCTATGTTGTTGTCAGGATTTGACCCATGTTGTTGTCAGGGTTTGACCCATGTTGTTGTCAGGGTTTTCTAACGAGGACAAAGAAAGGACAGGATAAAAAGCTTCTATCTATTGAAGAGATAGATTATGTCAGCTCATGGCATGTATTCACCATCATCATTTTCCAGGTCACTCCTTATAGAGTATGGAACCACCCCTGTAGCTGGTCACCTTGTAGAAAGCCTGGACCAAGTATACACATGCTCTTGTAGTGCTAGTTCCTGCAGCTATTTATTTTACACACGAGGTTGCCAGCTTTATATTAATTGCCTTGTATGACATGGCTGAGGCTGTAGTAGTCTTATTCTTGCTTTGTCTCATTAGAGACTGTGGCAACTACACGGCAACATCTACACGGCAACATGCGTGTGTTGCTGGGACTCTGGTTTCTAGTTTTGGAGTTTCAGATGTCAAAATGGTCAAAGGGAAATAACCGTAAGCATCACCAAGAAATAAATGTCATAATAGTTTATAAGAAAAAAAAAAAAACTACAATGGGTTGTTTCCCCTAGGCCATTTTCTACTTCAACAAACTAGTGCCATTAAAATATTTTATGGCCAAGTAAAATAACCTTGGTTAAGTGATCCATGCCAAAAGGAAAGACAATTATTTCACATCTATAAACAAATGCTCTAACAACTTACAAATAATAATAACAATAATGCAGTAGTGACATACAAGCACAGTAAGGACATAATGGCTGAAACAATTACAAGAACACAAACATGGCAAATCCTAAGAATTTATCAATATATAAACTGAAGCAAGCTTGCCAATGACGTTCAAAACCAAAACACCAGAATGTTTCACAATAAATATTTTCCATAACACACTTGGAGAATATTTTACACTCACAATTAGAATACATTTTTTCTGCACCACAGAAGACACTCACTTTGTCCTGAACATGTGAAACTCTGAGTTAACATTATCTTAATGAGTTTTTTCCTTGTTTAATCACCGGAGTATGGTATTATCAATACTGGCTAATTAATGTAAACTGGCTAACTAATGTAAACTGGGTAAATGAACATTTGCTGATTGTGTATGGTATTATCAATACTGGCTAATTAATGTCAACTGGGTAAATGAACATTTGCTAATTGTGTATGGTATTATCAATACCAGCTAATTAATGTAAACTGGGTAAATGAACATTTGCTAATTGTGTATGGTATTATCAATACCAGCTAATTAATGTAAACTGGGTAAATGAACATTTGCTAATTTGTGTATGTGTTTTTTTTGTATTGGCCTACAATGGTAGCACTGTTCATACTTATGTTGTAAAAAACAAAGGGGGGGGGGGGGGGGGGGGGGGGGGGGGGGGGGGTGAAAGCCTGGTATATGTATGCTCATATTTAATTTATTGTTAATCTGACATTTGTAATATTTATAATTAGGTCTTTATTAGACCTTTATATTTTTATCATCCTTTTATTGTTTTAAAATTAATTTTTGATCTTGTTAAAAAATACTGTTTGATTATACAATGTAGTTCCCAGAGTCTGCCTATTCTCAACACAATATCTTTAGCATCCACAAATTTGTGATCACTAGACAAATAAAACTTGTGTGTATCCTCATTATTTTTCCATTTGTTACAACCTATTTTCATGTATCCAATATTATTTCATATTACCATTATTAGTGTGAACCCTAACAGACAAACACAGAAAGTTTGTGGTCTCTAAATAATATAGCTGTAAATAACAACACAGGGTTACATCTACAAAAACAAAATAATTGCAGGCAACAATATTCAAGGCCACAGGGGCAGAATAAGCCAAAGTTATTGTCTATATTAATAAGACTATCATTAAAAAAAAATAATAAATATATACAGACATCATCATCAACGTGAAACTGATGGGAGAAAAACCAGACAAATACCAGTGGAACAATAAAGGAAATAATACGGGTGCTGGATAGGACACACCTGAGGGAGGGAAAGAGCATTACAAGGCAGTTCTTGTTCTGGAATCCACAGGGTAACAGAAATAGAGACCTAAAAACACATGAAGAAGCGAACTGGAGACAGGCACGACAAGAATAAAGAACATGTGGCGATAACTTGAACAATATGATTGCTATGAAGGATGCAATGAATAACTTGAACAATATGATTGCTATGAAGTATGCAATGAATAACTTGAACAATATGGTTGCTATGAAGTATGCAATGAATAACTTGAACAATATGGTTGCTATGAAGGATGCAATGAATAACTTGAACAATATGGTTGCTATGAAGGATGCAATGAATAACTTGAACAATATGGTTGCTATGAAGGATGCAATGAATAACTTGAACAATATGGTTGCTATGAAGGATGCAATGAATAACTTGGACAGTGAAATAAGGAAGCTCTTAGAGAAAGATAAGGAAGTTGTTAACTAATCAACATGATAAGGTGTAGACAGTCACAGTTTTCTGGACGCATCATGAGAAGAGAATAATTGAAGAATCTGATAACAACTAGTCAATTTAACTCCAACAGAAGAAGGGGAAGACAGACAGAAATACCTTGACAAACCCACCACCAAATTGTATGGGGAAAAGATTAAAGACACAGCTGATGCCAGACACCACATAACATGGAGAGACATGACAGCCAACATCAGCTGCTATTGCACTCATTGAACTCTACGAGGGACAGGCCAAGACAGGC
Source organism: Oreohelix idahoensis (assembly GCA_024509875.1). NCBI lineage: Eukaryota > Metazoa > Mollusca > Gastropoda > Stylommatophora > Oreohelicidae > Oreohelix > Oreohelix idahoensis. The sequence continues at coordinate 161,807 of JAMPIV010001844.1, read as the reverse complement.
AGACCCTTACGGACATAAGAGATTGACAGTGAGACAGAACACCTAAATGAAAGACAGATAAAACAGGAGACAGAGACGGCTAGGAACAGAGTTCTTGCTTCTGGTATAAGGATAAATGATGACAGCAATGGCAAAGATAGAGAAAAGAATGAAAGGAGGACACAGAGAGGAGAACTAATACATGGACTATCATCATGGCATTGGAGGAAGTCACCAGCAGAACTCATGAAAAACACTAGAGTCAGGTGATTGTGGAAAGAAATAATAAGGTGGGGAGACCCTTCTGGCCATATACATGCTGGGTGAAAGAGAAGTTTTTTTGTATTGCACTTATAAATGTTAAGATGACATACTTGGTTTGAAGGATGCTTATTACCTTGAAAACAATATGTTCATTATTATTTATTTTTTATTTTTTATTTTTTTTTTTTTTTTTTTTTCGTACGCCCGCTAATACTCGAGGCGAAATCTCAGGTTATTATTTATGTCTAACCTGACATTGATTTTACGTGAGTATCCCTTTATTTCTTGTACAGAGACAGGTGTCCCTCGCCATTCAGGCAAATACTCGCCGATTTCGGAGGTACCCATTGCAGCTGGGTCGGCTCAAGAGCCGCCAGTCCCTGGTCGACGACACTCCTTCAAATGTTCTCGCCAGGTCTCGAGTTAATCCAGTCCAAATCCCGGTCGACGAAAAATCCTCAAATGCCGTCGCCCGGGTTTGATCCTGTATCACCCGGTCGCCAGAGCGGTGTTGTAACCACTACGCTAGCGCGGCTCCCTATTATTATTTATAATATCTTCTTCTTCTTCTTTGATCCATAACCACCAACCGTCAAAGCAGTCAGCGCCATCACGCCTGGTGGCATCTTGTAGGGCAGCAACAAATTGATTCCACTTTGCTCGGTCGGTGGCCATCCTTCGTACAGTGCCCCAACTGTGGTTCATTCTTTGCATTTCAGCTTCCACAGTTCTCCGCCAAGTTGTTTTTGGTCGGCCTCTCTTTCGCTTTCCCACGGGGATCCATAGCATAGCTGTTCTTGTGATGGTATCAGGGTCCCTTCTGAGGACGTGGCCAACCCAACTCCAGCGTCTGCCAGCTATGATGGTGTGCATGTCCTCCTGGTTACTCCGAATAAGTAGTTCTTGGTTGCTGATGGTGTTTGGCCAAAAGATTCGGAGAATTTTCCTTAGACATATTGTGTGGAAGGAGGACAGTTTCGACATTTCCTTCTCTGTTACTCTCCAACATTCCACACCATAGAGAAGCACAGAAAGTACACAGCTCTCATACAGTCTTAATTTGGTGTTTGTGCTGTACTGGGAAGACTTCCAAATGTTGTTGAGAACAGCAAAGGCTGTTCTCGCTTTATTCATTCTGTTGTTAATGTCCTTGCTTGTTCCGCCGTCAGGTGTTACTATGCATCCTAGGTAAGTAAATGTGTCTGTCTGTTCTAACTTCTGGTTCCTTACTGTTATTGGCTCAGGATTGCCCACATTTAGTGTCATGACCTCTGTCTTCTTCAAATTGATGTTCAGGCCAACCTGCTGGCCATACTTATTCAGTCTATCGGTTTTGTCTTGAATGTGTTGATGTGAATGCGCGAGTAGTGCAATGTCATCTGCATATTCCAGGTCTTCCAGTGTAGAAAACGTTGTCCATCTAATTCCTCTTGGACTGCCCTCTGTTGTCTGGCACATCACCCAATCTATGACTGTCAAAAATAATGTTGTTGATAAGGGGCATCCCTGTCGTACTCCTGTTTTCACTTCGAAAGTTACATTACTCGATCCAACACTGCACATAAAGTTAGAATAGAGGCTTCTTATGATGGAAACAATGCGGCTGGGAATTCCATAAGCCCTCAGAATTTTCCATAGGCTGTCTCTGTGTATGCTGTCAAAAGCCTTTTCAAAATCAACAAAGTTAATGTACAGCTGTCTCTGCCATTCTGAGCACTGCTCTATAATGTTCCTGAGGGTAAATATATGATCTGCACATCTTCTGTTCTTTCTGAAGCCCGCTTGTTCTTTCCTCAGTTTATGGTCAACTGCTTTTGAAATTCTCTGGATGATTATCCTGCCTAGTATTTTTCTGGGAACTGAGAGGAGGGTAATTCCTCTCCAGTTGTTGCAGTCTGCAAGGTCACCTTTCTTGGGCAATTTGACAATTATTCCTTTACTCCACTCTGTTGGTGTTGTCTCAGTTTCCCAGACTTGTGCAAATAGTGGTTCTAATAGTTCTGCTGCTAGTTCAGGGTCTGTCTTGAATAGCTCAGCATTTAGATTGTCTTGACCAGGCGCTTTTCCATTTTTTAGCCCTTTGATAGCTGTGATGATTTCTTCTTTTCGTGGAATGTCTGTATTTACATCTAAGTCACTTTCAGCCTCAGGAACATTCAGCTGAGTCTCTGGTGGTTCCTTATTCAGTGTTTCTCTGAAGTGCTCTGCCCATCTTGTTTCCTGCCCCTGTGCTATGGTGATGAGATTTCCTTGCTTGTCTCTTACTAACATTATGTTGTTTGCACCTCGTTTTCCACTGATAGCTTTAGTTATTTTATAGACTGTGCTTTGTTCATTTCTCAGTGCTGCCTCTTCTGCCTGTCTTGCAAGGTCATCCAGAAATGTCCTTTTGTTAGCACGGGTTTGACGTTTTACTTCCTTGTCCAGCTGACTGTACTGTTCACTATATATTGCCTTTAACCTGGGAGACTTAGCTTCTGTTTTCTTTCTTTTCATTTCCTTTCTCTTCGCTATGGTGTTTAGTGTTTCTGGTGTTATCCAGTCTTGGCTCTTTCTTTCCTGGAATCCCAAGCATGACTTGCTGCTTTCCTTGTATATTGTTGAGATGGTGTTGAATTTCTGGTCGACATCGTCGGTCTCTGTTCTTTCCTGGCTTTTGGTAATCAGATATCGTCTCTTTACGTCAACCACGAACGCTTTTCTGGTGAGGGGGTCCTTAAGTTTCGTGATGTTGTATCTATTCTGTTTGACTACAACTGGTCCAGCAGCTCTGAGTTTCACCTTCAGTCTTGCTACTACTAGGTGATGATCACTTCCCACATCTGCGCCTCTTCTTACTTTCACGTCTTGTAGTGCATGTCTCCATCTGCCATTGATCATTATGTGATCTACCTGGTTTTTGTCTCGTCCGTTTGGTGATTCCCATGTTAACTTGTGCACTTCTTTGTGTTGAAAAAGTGTTCCTCCAATGACCAGGTTGTTAATACTGCAGAAGCTTATTAATTTGTCCCCATTCTCATTTACTGTTCCACTGCAGCATTTCCCCATTACTCTTTCGTTATAATTATTGTGTGTTCCAACTTTCGCATTTAGGTCTCCCATTACTATAATAAGATCATACCTGGGTACAGTTTCCATTTCCTTTTGTACCTGTTGATAGAACTTGTCCTTGATCTCTTCATCGCTGTCGTTTGTTGGTGCATAGCATTGTATAATTATGGTGTTGGTGAATCTCCCTCTCAGTCTTGCTCTTATTAGTCTTTTGTTAATGGGTTTCCATTCCAGTAAAGACCTTTCCATTCCTTTCTTCAGGATAATGGCTACACCTTCGTTGTGCTGACCATCCTCTCTACCAGAATAAAGTACTGTTTCCCCTGTAGCTGTTTTTATTCTCCCCATCCCTGTCCATCTGCTCTCGCTTATTCCCAGGATATGTAGTTTGTAATTCCTCATCTCTGCTGTGATCTGTCTCAGCTTTCCTGCCTCATTCATGGTTCTGACATTCCAAAAACCAATTCTGGTTTCGTGTTTTGCGGTCTGGGCACCCGTTTTCATGCCAGTGGCTTCCTTTCGGCTTTCACCACTGTCAGTCATACGAGCCTGAGACTCAGGATGTCCGTCCTGCATCAAAGTTTTTTCATTTATTGCCATTTCCGTAACATGTGCGATTTTTTACATAGACAGGGGTGTCGGCCCTGTGCTAAAACCCGCAACCTGGAAGACCAGGGTACCAGCTTTTGTCTGACCCCTACCCACGCAGACCAGTCCAGCTTGGTTGAACCTACCAGGAGTAAAATTCCCACTGGCATAGCTCTGGGGATTGTCAGGGCATACAAGCTGCCATACCGCTACAAGGTATAGGTACCATTGATGGCAGTATTTATAATATGTTATAACTAAATTACTTTGGGGGGGGGGGGGGGGGGGGGAGAGAACGAGGGAAGTGGCTTCAAAGACTGAGCCCCCAAATAGGCACCTCCCACACTAAAATACTCCCTTCAGACTTCACCAATGATGACAACATGTATTTTTGTCTGTCTGTTGGCTTTCACTCATTCAACATGATTTAGCCACTGATATTGTAACTATTTTGGATTTGAGAATGTTGATAATCAATGAGGACTTGTACAGTTGGACTCTGTTCATATTTTGACGTGCTGGTGAGAAAATCTATCACAAGTCCACTATTCATCTCAGTATTCTGTTATAAGGATATTATACATGGTGTTCCTAAAGTCAGGACCCACCAGAAACATGGACAAGTTAAAAATGTGGTCCAATCAAAATGTTTTTCTATAACTGAGAGAAGCAAATGAGAAACAGTCGACATGTTCATGCTAGTTAATGGCAATTTAATAAAGTAAGAGCAAAAGGTTATTAAAAAATGATTATTTATGTTTATTATGGGTCCAGATTTGTGGGACACCTTGTAGCTGATTTCAGATAATGAGACCAATAATTTGTATTTCACATCTACTTTTAACAATATACTGAAGCAAAAGTAAATCTGGTTAAATCTTCTGCCCCTGGTGCCATCCAACTAACACAACAGGCATGGGAGACAAAATGACAAGAAAGGAAGCCTACTGCGGACGTCGGGCATGAGGCCAGTGCACGCAAGTAGAGCACAGGGTGGAGGCACAGATGGGGAGGCTGAAATTAGGGCAAGTGTTAGTGACAACATGCTAAATATTGAGATATCAAAGGGATTTCCCCATTTAGACATACCTAAAAACTAATGTCATTTAAAAACACTTATAAGATAATGCAATGATAAATACTATATAACTGAGTGGCAGAGTAGTTAGAATACTTGCTTCCTGAGGCAAAGTTACCAGGTTCTAAACTAGGTAGCATCACCCTCCAAGCTATGCAGCTGTAAATAGGTACCTGACTTTGCTCTTGAGTTAGGAAAGGAAAAGGCAGCAAGGAAGGGAACCAGTCATCCCACCTTGTACAGCCGAGACCTAGTATACCTGGTCTCTAACTAAACCCATGGGGACTACCCTTTTTTAAACTATACGGTACAACTAAATATTCTTTTGTTTTTCTGTTAAAAACATGACCTTTAAAAATGTTCATCAGATATTACTGATAAATTCTATATAACTATTATATTATCTTTTGTCTGTGTAGTTGCCAGGGGGAGACAAAAAAAGAACAGGACTACTGTACCCTCAGGCATGCCGTATCAGACGACTACGAGCTTACGTATGGGCCTGGCAACCACATCATATCAAACAAATTGCCAATGAAACCACTGCTCAGAGTTTGGTGCAGGTTTTCTGTAAGGGGAGACCAGCTTTAGTGGTAGATCCATACTCTATCAAGAGCACAAAGGGAACTAATAATGATATTATTCCGCTGTTTCTAAGTTTTAAAAAAAAAACACAAATACGAGCTCGTACTAATCGGATATTAACTATAAATACTATACTATTCTACTGTTTTTCATCAAAACTATGGAAATGTCAAGTTTGAAAAGCACTGTGAAGTGAAAAGAATTGTGTAGTGAAAAGCACTGTGAATCCTCTTGTTCAGTACTGTAATACCTGGTCACTAGGTCACCACTATGGTCATGTTATGAGAAGACTGGAAAATATTGTAATAACAGGAAAGATTGAAGAAATAAGAGATAGAGGATGACCAAGAGAAGAGATATTGGTCAGTGTGACATCATGGCATGAACAGAAGTCAACACATACATTGATACAGATATTGGTCAATGTGACATCACGGCATGGACAGAAGTCAACACAAACATTGATACAGATGTTGGTCAGTTTGACATCACGGCATGGACAGAAGTCAACACAAACATTGATACAAATATTGGTCAGTTTGACATCACAGCATGGACAGAAGTCAACACAAACATTGATACAGATATTGGTCAGTTTGACATCACGGCATGGACAGAAGTCAACACAAACATTGATGAATCGTATGGGAGACAGGAAGTTGTGGAGAGACATGATTGTCTACGCCACCTGGCATGGTACCTGAAGAAGAAGAAGAATACTATTTTATAAATATACTCCTACTTGAAGAATATTCTTGTTGTAAGAAGTCAGTGGGTTAACTATGACACACACACACAAATGATGAACTGAAACTAGGTCATTGAAATAGTCAAGATAGTCCAGTAGTAGACAATGTCATTAGAGAGTTAAAGGTAAGAGACTTCACCTAATACTAGGTCTCACTTTTATGAGGTAGGGTGAGAGTTAACAGACTTCACCTGCTACTAGGTCTCAGTTTTATGAGGTAGGGTGAGAGTTAGAGACTTCACCGAATACTAGGTCTCAGTTTTATGAGGTGGGCTGAGAGTTAGAGACTTCACCGAATACTAGGTCTCAGTTTTATGAGGTGGGCTGAGAGTTAGAGACTTCACCGAATACTAGGTCTCAGTTTTATGAGGTGGGCTGAGAGTTAGAGACTTCACCGAATACTAGGTCTCAGTTTTATAAGGTGGGCTGAGAGAGTTAAAGTTAACAGACTTCACCTAATACTAGGTCTCAGTTTTATGAGGTAAGGTGAGAGTTACAGTTAAGAGACTTCACTACACTATTTCTTTTCTGTTGTTTGGTTTCCTCCTTTCTGACCAACGAGTGCCTGTTAATTACCTTATTTACTATCTCAACATTAGAGACATATACACATTTACAGATGGACAGACTTCAGCGTGACTTGATCTGGTTTCAAACCTGGTCACTTTGCCTTGAGAAGCCATCTCTAACCACTATGCCACGTGAAGACTAATGAATTTGTTGTTACTAAAACTTTAAAAAAAGATCATTAAATTAACACATTAATAAGGGTAATGAAAAAGTTTGTGAATTATTAACTTTAACCAGAAATCTGACAAGAAGTGTACAGCCTGAGGTAGGTTGCTGGATAAATGTGACAAACAGGCAAAAAAAAAAGTACATTATTTCATGTATCACATTCTGATCAATTGTTTGTAGAAGTGTTTCTTTTTCTTTCACTTATCCAACGTTCACTTTGTAAAGATCATGGCCACCACTGAAATTGTTTGTAGTAAGTGTTTATTTTTCTTTCACTTATCCAACGTTCACTTTGTAAAGATCATGGGCCACCACTGAAATTGTTTGTAGTAAGTGTTTATTTTTCTTTCACTTATCCAACGTTCACTTTGTAAAGATCATGGCCACCACTGAAATTGTTTGTAGTAAGTGTTTATTTTTCTTTTACTTATCCAACGTTCACTTTGTAAAGATCATGGGCCACCACTGAAATTGTTTGTAGTAAGTGTTTATTTTTCTTTCACTTATTCAACGTTCACTTTGTAAAGATCATGGCCACCACTGAAATTGTTTGTAGTAAGTGTTTATTTTTCTTTCACTTATCCAACGTTCACTTTGTAAAGATCATGGCTACCACTGAAATTGTTTGTAGTAAGTGTTTATTTTTCTTTCACTTATTCAACGTTCACTTTGTAAAGATCATGGGCCACCACTGAAATTGTCCCCCCTTACAGTCTGTGCTAAAGTATTTTATAAGCTCTTGCAGGAGTGGTTTCTGTAGAAATTTGTCTTATGTGAATAAGTCACCATTATATTTGAAGGTTATCCTCATTATCTGTCAGCTCTCTGTGGAGCACAGGTGTTCAACAAATACACCTGAAGTCATTCTGTCTGGTGCCATCCATATCCCTGTCATGTCTATCTCCAGTTCTCTTCACGCATTGTTTCATCTTCTTCTAGTTCTCTTACCTGTGAGATTCCAGAACAGGGACCACCTTGTAACACTATCAGATAGTTATCTCAATGTGTGTCTGATACAACAGCATGGTCTTGTCCTGCCATCTTGTTTCACTGGTATTTGTCTGGTTCGTTCCATCAGTTCCACATTTAGTGATCTGTCATCTACCACTTCAATCCTTTATCACAGTCTGTAACTTGTTGGTTGTCATTCTTGCTGTCCTCCACATTTGACAGCCAGACAACAGGACAGTCAGATATCTGAGCTGACAATTATTATTTATGTCTTGGACTTCTGGTCATCTCCAATGCCTTGACAGCTCATCTTACCTTCTGTATTCTTATTTCAATATATCATTACACTGGTATACACACATTTTGGTGCCTTAAATTTTATAGCTGTTCTTGGGTAATTTTGGGTTGCTGATTCCAAAAATGTAATCAGATTTTTTCTATCAGCTCTAGTTTTTGAGATAACTAAGAATGACCATATTAGTAGGGCAATTGTTATGTACAATCCTAGAGTTAGGTGCTATCAGTGGCATTTTGACTTTAGTCTGCATTCATATTATATGTAATTACTGTGCATATATTACCAAAATGTAATAAAACTTTATCACTAGCACTTGTTTAGTCAACACGCAAAAAGGATCTTTTCGAGGACTTCCTGGAATGTGATATGCCCGGACAGTCACGCTTAAGGGTCCAACAGTAATCTGCCATCATGTGGGCATCCCAAAGTCCCTGGTATCTCTCTTCCATTGTTTTTATATCTTGGTGAAATCTTTCACCTTGCTCCTCACTAAAGTCACCAAGATTCTCCAGAAATAAATGTAAATGGTTATGGAGGTAGTGCAATTTTATGCTCATGTTGCATCCAAGTTCACAAAAACTCGACAGCATGTTTCCAACTAATTCAGAATAATTGTCCACTTTAAAGTTACCCAGACAGTTTTGCACAACTAAAACAAATGATGACCAGGCTGAGGACTCTGTTTTGTTCATGGAATCAATAAAATTTGGATCGTTTATTAACTTTCTAATTTGAGGTCCATCAAAAATTCCAGCTTTAAGTTTGTCTATGCTCAATTCTGGAAACTTTCTGCATAAGTAATTAAAACAGGTATCATCTTTGTTCAGTGCCTTAACAAATTGCTTCATCAAGCCAAGCTTTATATGTAATTGTGGCAGTAGAACTCTTTTTCGATCAATGAGAGGCTTATTGACAATATTTTTTTCTCCAACTTTAAATTCATCCCTCAACGGCCACTGTTTCTTTGTCCAGTGCATATCTTTTGCCCTGCTATTCCACAAACATATAAAGCATGGATATTTGGTGAATCCCATTTGCTGGCCAAGCAAGAAGTTCATCATTTTAAGATCTACACAAACCATCCAGTTATGTTCTAAATACTTCAATTTTTCCAGAACTGTGCTTATTGTAGCATACTCCTCCTTCATTGTAGTAGAATGAGCAATTGGAATTGAGCCATATTTGTTACCATTGTATAAGAGAACACCCTTCAAACTTCTTTTAGAGCTGTCAATGAAAAGTCGCCACTCATCTGGTGTATAACTTACACCCATTTTGTTAACAAGACCTCCTACATTAGTACAAAACACAAGGTTGTTTTCTTTACAAAAGAATGGAATAACACCTTGCTCTCTGCTGCGATAAAATGTAACCTTTGTTTCAGCAGTCAGTAATTTTTTTTCTTCTTTCAATCTTGACGCATCTCAAAAACTAGAGCTGCTACAGACAAGTAAATGTGATATTTGGATTGAGCAGGCCTCATTTATGTACAATCAAGAGTAAAATGTTTGGCACCAAAATTTTTTTTTGTTTGTGTTGTAGGGCTCTATATTGCTACCAGGATGTATGTAAGACTCCAAATATTGTAGGAGTGTTTCTCCCAAGTGTAATCAGGCTACTGTTTGTCACATTTATTCTCACAATCTTTGTCAAGTCTCAGTGTAGTTTTACAGAAAGTATTCAATGAGACATAGCTGTACCTGCAGTAGATATTGCCTTCAGCAGACTCAGGACATTACACAATATCTCATCAGGCAGAGTTATATCCTTCAACAAAGTCAGTATGGTCTCTGTTAGCCCAGCTTCTTTCAGTGGAACAGCTGCTTCACCTGCACATGAGAGTATAGACACAGCATTACATTAGTCATGGTCACAGAAGAAATAAGTCAATGTAGTATCAGTTCTTCTTTCTGCTCCTCCTTCCTCAGCTACCACTACCAATACTACTACTACAATGACTACAACAACTATTATAAAAACAATTACTTCTACTACAACAGCAACTACTATAAAAACTACTACTACAACAACTACTACACCTACTACTATATCAACAACTACTACAACAACTGCTACAATGACTACTACAACAGCACCTACAACAACTAAAACAACAACTGCAACTATTACTATAACAACTACAACAATAATGACTACTATTACAACAACAACAAACACTACAACAATAACAACAACTACAACAACTTCTACTACAACAACTACTATTACAACAACAACAAACACTACATCAACAACTACTACTACAATAACAACTACTATTACAACAACAACAAACACTACAACAACAACTTCAACAACAACTACTACTACAACAACTCCGACTACTACTACAACAATAACAACTACTACAACATTAACAACAACAATAACAACTACTATTACAACAACAACAAATGCTATAACAACAACTACTACTACAATTACAACATCAACAAACACTACAACAACAACAACTACTACAACAATAACAACTACTATTACAACAACAACTACTACAACAACAACTATTACAACAACAACAAACACTATAACAATAACAACTACAACAATAAAAACTACTATTACAACAACAACAAACACAATAACAACAACAACTACTACTACTACAACAATAAAAACTACTATTACTACAACAACAAACACTACAACAACTACTACAACAATAACAACTACTATTACAACAACAACAAACACTTCAACAACAATTATTATTACAACAACAACAACTACTGCAATAACAACAACTGCTACTACTACAAGAACAATTACAACAATAACAAATACTATTGCAAAAACAACTACTACCACAACAACTACTATTACAACAACAACAAACACTATAACAATAACAACAATAAAAACTACTATTACAACAACAACAAACACTATAACAACCTCTAGTTTTACTCCTGGCAGGGTCACCCAAGCCGGACAGGTCCTGGGTGAGGGGCCAGACTAAATGGGCTGAGGAGTGGGTGGAACCCTATAGGTGTAGATGCAGAACCCACCGGCGAGTGGTACATGCTCTGGTCTGCACCAATCCACCCCCACTTCATGGGTTAAATGCTTTCTTGCCTCATTCTTCACTGTTTGTCGTCTATCACGCCCATGGCGACCGTTGCCTCAATTGGCTGTGTGTGGTGTACCCGGAAACGGGGCCTCCCAGTACTGAGGCAAAGTTAAGTCCCCGATGTCACTTATCGGTGCAGAATTGAGAGAGATGGCTGAGCATCACAATCCCTCCTGTGTTGCAGCATGATGAGAACCCAGCATTGCACACTGAGCTTGGGGGGATCACTTGGGCACCAGACTTAATACTGGCTCTTGACTGGATGGCCGCATGCAGGAGATTTCTACAATGGAGGGTTGGCAGGTGGTGGGTATCGGGAAGTGGCTCTGTGCAGGACGTGAGGATTCCTTGGGAGAGCCCAGAACCAGAGCACAGCATTGTGCAAGCTCTGCATAGTTGGAGAGCCCCCTGGATGACGGGGAATGCACAGTGTGCTACCCCACCTATCCCCAACTGCTAACTTAGAACCAGAAGTGGGGTCCTCTGTATGCGTGCCAGGCCAGGATAAAATGCCTGGGAAAGAGACTGGAGCTCAGAACTCCCTAACTCAAAGTTGCAGGATGGCAGAAAAGCCACGGGAAAGACAGGGCTATTTTGAAGATAACGCAACCATATTTTCACCATACGAGCTCGGACGCCGCCTCGGTAAACAAGGTCCGCGCAGAGCAGTGACACCCCCAGGCTGCTTGCGAATAGTCTACTACTGGGAACATAAACAGATTAGGGATGAGCCCACTCTCCCGTTGAACAGGTGCTAAAGTCGTAGATACTGGGCCAGAAGGCGCACCGGAAACCACAGTATCATGCAACTCGCTTTTTTTTTTTCTATGGAGAGTACACCGTCAAATAAATCTCGTTCTGGTGCTCGCCCTGTGGAGCTCCACCAGGCAGGTGCAGTGCCGGGCTCTGAGCCTCGACAGAGCCCACCCTCAGCTACTGGAGGACCCTCTAGACCGTCTTGTGGAGTCAACAGACGGCGGAGGAGAACTACTGACCAAAACAAAACAGAAAAAGAGAAACCCAGAGTGCCACTTGTCATGATGCACTGGAATGCAGAGGGAGTGAACAGCAAGCAGGCTGGATACAGCAAAAAGACAGAGCTGGAAAACATCTTGTATGAGAAGCAAGTCAGTGTTTGCTGTATCCAAGAGACTCACTTGAAAGCAGATCAAACCTTTAAAATAAGGGGATATCAATGCTTCAGATCCGACAGACAAGATAGACGAAAAGGAGGAGTACTTACTCTTGTAAGGAATAACATTCCTGCACACGAAAGGAAAACCTTCATGGATGGAGCAGAATATCAGCTGCTGCAGATAAAGGTAGACAAGATGGAAATAGAACTCCTGAACTATTACTGTCCGAACAACAAACCCCTGAGTCTCAGCTCTATACAGGTACCAGCCACCAACTTTATAGCAGTTGGAGACTTTAATAGCCACTCCCAGAGCTGGGGCTATAACCATCTGGATCACAGAGGTGAAGAGGTTGAAACTTGGCAAGATGATCACTCCCTAATCCTAGTCAATAATGCCACAGATACTCCTACCTTCTACTCCAGAGGATGGCACACAACCTCAACACCAGATCTTGCCTTCTCCACACCAGATATAGCTGGATCTATTAGTAGAGAAGTAGGAGACCAACTAGGGGGAAGCGACCATCGCCCAATCTTTCTTACTGTCCAGAGTGCAACTCTCAGTACAGGCCCAGCCATTACAAGATGGAACTACAAAAAAGCCAACTGGGGTTTATTCAGGCATCAGGTGAACACGCTGCTGTCTACCCTCAAGGTACAGAACAGAGACATTAATGAAGTGGTAAAAGACTTCAACAGATGCATACTACAAGCTGCAAAAGAAACCATTCCCAAAGGATGCCGGCGTAACTACATACCATACTGGTCCAGCACACTCCAAGAACGTCAGGAAGCTATGGACAAGGCTAGAAAGGACGCAGAGTCTCAGCCTTCACTTGAAACTCACAACAAATGGAAAAAGGCTGTAGCAGAGTTTCAGAGAACAAAGCTAGAAGAAAAGCGGAAAAGCTGGAGAACTAAAACGGCATCGCTGAACCTTGAGAAAGACGGCAGGAAACTTTGGAGATTAGTCAAGTCTCTAAATGAAGAGCATTCCTCACCAAGGCAGACTATCACATTGGATGAAGGTGGCAAACTTTTCAGAGGAAAACAAGCTGCAGACTTGTTTGCTAGAAGATACAGTTCAGAAAGCAACTTACCCATTAACATAGACCATCAGAGAGAGATAAGAAAAGAAATACTGGCAACCATGGGACAGACAGATACTCCTGCCCCAATGAGGGAACCCATCACACTAGGAGAACTACAGAAGGCTATTTCCAAGCTTAAGTTTCAAAAGTCACCCGGCCCAGACAAAATCAGCAACGAAATGCTAGTAAATCTGAGCTCAGCAGCAAAGACAAAACTGCTTGAGATATTCAACCACAGCTGGTTGAAAGGAACGGTACCCCAAGTATGGAGAGAAGCCATCACAATACCCATACTAAAGAAAGGGAAATGTAAGACCGAGGCTGCAAGTTACCGGCCAATCAGTCTCACAAGCTGTGTTGGGAAGACTATGGAGCGAATAGTCAACCACAGATTGAAATGGTATTTAGAGTCTGAGCAGATCCTGGTGCCGGAACAAGCTGGATTTAGAGAATGCTACAGTATAGAAGACCAAGTTACTTACTTGTCTCAAGCAATAGAAGATGCCTTCCAGGAGAAGAAAAAGGTCCTAACGATCTGGGTCGACTTCAAGCAGGCCTTTGACAAGGTGTGGAAAGATGGCCTCATTGCAAAACTTAGGAGAAGTGGAATCCAAGGCAACATGATGAAATGGATCCAGTCATACTTGCATAACAGGAGAACTAGAGTCACTCTTGACGGTCTGCAGAGCAGAAAAGTGTTGCTCCATCAGGGGGTACCTCAAGGAGGAGTAATTTCCCCAACACTCTTCCTTGTTTACATCAATGACCTGGTGAAAGATCTCCCTGCAGGAGTTAAAGCTGCCTTATATGCAGATGACCTAGTACTCTGGTGCGCTGATGAAAATGTCACCACAGCAAATTATAGAATGCAGCGGGCAGCAGACATGCTAGTGTCATGGGCAGAGAAATGGCTTATCACAATAAACACAGACAAAACCTCCACAACACTGTTCTCCCTCGCCCCCAAGGACAAATCAGCTAACATACACCTAGGGACAACCGTGATCAAGGAAGAAAGCTACCCCACCTATCTTGGGGTGACATTTGACCAAAGGCTTACATGGAATAAGCATATTGAAAATGCAGAAGGAAAGGCCCGAAGACGACTAGGCATACTCAGAAAATTAGCAGGTACCAACTGGGGAGCAAATGAACGAAATCTAAAGAAGATTTATAATGGAGTAATAAGACCACACTTAGAGTTTAGCTCAGCAGCATGGTCATCAGCTGCTAACTCACATCTGCAGTCTTTGGACAAGGTGCAAAATCAAGCTCTCAGGCTCATTACAGGAGCCATGAAAACTACACCAATAACAGAGATGCAGAAGGTTGCTGGATTACAGACATTGTCCCATAGAAGAGACACAAAAACCATGATCCAGATGGAAAAGTACAACAGTATGCCAATGCACCCAATGAAGGCAAGACTAGATGATCTGGCATTGGGACGTCTAAAGCGTAGCAGCTTTGTGCATCGGGGGAAAAGACTTATAAGACAGCATCAAGAAGACCTATCCATGAAGACAACACCACTGAAGCCCACCCTATACCCTGTACCATGGGAGCAGGCCAGCAGTGCCCTCCAAATTAATACAACAGTCAGTGGTCTCACAAGTGGATGTGAGTATAATGATCTGCAAAAACGAACTGCTACATTGAGTATGATCCAAGAAAGCTATCCCGATCAATCATGGATACATGCCTATACAGATGGATCAGCAACTAATGCTGTTAGGAATGGAGGTGCCGGTATCTTTATCTCATATCCTGACAACCACTATGAGACTAGGCACATTCCCACTGGTAAATTCTGTTCCAACTATACAGCTGAGGTTTCAAGCTCTAGAGCAAGCTGCAAATATGATTTATAACACCAACTCTGACTGCCACCAGGTAGTCATCCTCACAGATGCACTGTCTGTCCTGCAAGCTCTCAAGGGTGGTAAACTCCCGCATCTGAGAAATGAACTAAACAAGGTAGCTGCCAAAAAGAGAACCATACTTCAGTGGGTACCATCTCATTGTGGTGTACCCGGAAATGAAAAGGCAGATAAACTTGCAAAAAAGGGAGGAGAATGTGAACAAGAAGATAATGAAGTCACATACTTTGAGAAAAAGAGAGCTATCCAGACTATCAGAAGAGAACAGAACCAACCCAAAGACGACTATCACACTCTCGACCGGCAGGGACAGACAACTATTTTTCGACTCAGGACAGGGCATAACAAACTGAATAAACACATGCACAAGCTACGATTGTCTGCTTCACCACTGTGCACATGTGGATTAAACGAACAAACTGCTGAGCATGTTCTACAGGACTGTCCTCTGTATGACCAGTTAAGAAAGATATACTGGCCCAATGACTCAACACTAAACTCAAAGCTATATGGAGTTAAAGAGGAACTTCAAACAACAGTCGAATTCATCATGAGAACTCGTCTGACGGTGTAATCATCAAAGATGCGATCGCAAGAAGAAGAAGACTATAACAACAACAACTACTACAACAATAACAACTACTATTACAACAACAACAAACACTTCAACAACAATTACTATTACAACAACAACAACTACTGCAATAACAACAACTACTACAACAACAACTACAAAAACAACAACTACTATTGCAACAACAACTACTACTGCAATAACAACAACTACTACTACAACAATAACAACTACTACAACAACAACAACTACTACAAAAATAACAACTACAACAACAACTACTACTATTACAACAACAACCTGTACAATAAAAACTACTATTGCAACAATAACAATGACTACAACAACAACTACTAATGCAGCTGCTGCTATTATTACTACTACTACTACATCATCATTATCATCCACCATCATCAATATTAATTATCATCATGAATACCAACCACCATCAATCATCATCATCAATACCAATCACCATCAATCATCAATACCAATCACCATCAATCATCATCATCAACAACAACAACAAATGCTAAAGCTAAATATCAGTCAAACAGTCAGGTTGCTGCACCTGGAGATACAGATGATCATATGTCAAGCTATCCATCATCTCTTCTTTCTGTCTTTCTCTCTAAGATTTGTTGTATAAAGAAAAAAACCAACTACAAGTATCTACAAGTTAAATCCATATTACTAACTTCTCATCAGCAGATTCATCATCATCATCATCCTTTCTGCTCCTTGTGAAGCACAGACCCACCACTACAGCAGGTCTCCTCACAGGAAGCCTGCAAAAAGAATTAACATGCTCATACAGTGGTGGTTTCTGTAACAATTTGTTTTACATAGTGAGGTTGCCAGGCTCATGCAGGTTGCCAGCCTCATGCAGGATGCCAGCCTCATGCAGGTTGCCAGCCTCATATTAGTCACCTTGTGTGATATTCCTGAGGGAGTTGTAGTCCTGTTCTTTCAACAAAGACCCCCAGGGACTACATGGATCAGTGGGTCGTCACTTCAATAAAACACTAGCAAACATGTAACACAAAACAACACAATTTAAACCTACAATTGTATTGCTGACAGTTACAACAGTGGTGTCATACCCAGAGCCATGCTGGAGATAATCGTCAGAGCCATGATGGCCTCATTCTGCATCACTAGGTGCTCTGATGTTGTCATGGAAACCAAATGACCTAGACCTTCAGCACGGATAAGATTCTGAACAACCACAGCTGACCGACTGTTTTTGACAAGAGATGCCATGACTCTGGTTGCCTCACCTGTGATGTGAACATCTAAGACATACAGCTGAACTTAGTAGTACACATTATCAGGTACAGCAGAATGTCAAAGGTCATTTAACTATTTATTCTATATCCTTCAGTTCCCCACAGAGTATAGGCCTTCAAAATTATACATGACAAGCCCTCCTTATCTGTGTCATCTATTGAAGATCTCTCCATGTCTTCTTTCTCCCCCTCATGTCTGTGTATAATTCCTTTTTTCATAAGTTTATTTTGGTCTTCTATTTCTCTTACTCAGGGGGTTCCAGAATAAGGACTGGCTTGTAATGTTCTCACTGTGTGTTCTATCCAATGCCAGTGTATCTTCTTAAAAAATCTTGTTCCACTGGTGTCTGTCTGGTTCTTGTTATCAGTTGCACATTAGTGACCTTGTCAAACCACTTCAATCCTCCTATTCTGTGCAATCACTCATTTATGAAAGTCTGGAACTTTCTGGTTGTCAGTTTTGTTGTTCCACAACTGTTCAACCATTCTAGCCATCATAGTTAACAAGCTCCGCCCCCTTCTTGTTCCCGGGGGTTTCTGAAGACAGAATGAAAGAAAAGAACAACTACAACCTCAGGCATGTCGTATGAGGTTGTACATGAGCCTGGCAACCTCATCATATCACATAAAATGTCACAGAAACCACAGTTGCAAGAACATGTGACTTCTTGGGGCAAGCTTCCTACAAGGGGACCAGCTCAAGTGGTGGCTCTATGCTCTGTAAGGAGCATGGCAGAAAAATGATCATGATGATATTTAACAAGTTTTGGAACCACAGTCTTTGGACATATCAAGTATATAATGCATATCAAATATCTTCAGCCTGTAAAACATATCCTTTTCACTTTTAACAATTTTGACTGTGCAAAAAATAAAGAAAATTTTGTTGGGATATACGAGGTGTGTTCAAATGAAACCCGTCCCAGTGGCTTTATAACAAATATATGTAAGGTACATCAGCAGGAGTAGTAGAATTAAATACAGCAATTGTTATGAAGCAAGTACTCACTAGGGTCCTTTAGAAATAGTCACCATAGGCATTCAGACACGCAACCCACTGCTTGGGTAGACGGCGGATGCCGTCCGAGAAAAATGACTTTGGTTGCTTATTGAACCATTTGGTCACCGAGGCCCTGACGTCTGCATCGGAGTCGAATCGTTGTCCCTTTAGAGATTTTTTTAAGGGTCCGAACAAATGAAAGTCACATGGTGACAGATCGGGGCTGTAGGCTGGGTTTTGCAGAACTTCCCACCTTTTCCTTGCTAACGCTTCCTGCACAATGTTCGCAACATGTGGACGAGCATTGTCGTGCAACAGAATCACACCTGCGAAAGCATGCCGGGTCATTTATTCTTGATGGCTGTATGCAGGTTGTCTAGTGTGTCTTTGTAGCGGATGGCATTGATGTTCACGCCAGGCTCTTTAAAGTCTACCAATAGAAGCCCTTCGTGGTCAAAAAATGCGGTCAGAACAACCTTACCGGCGGAAATCTGACTTGAATTTTTTGGACGGATTCCTTATCACAACAGCCATTATTTTAACGGTCTGCAGCACAACCAATGAATACTAGAAGAATGAACACTTACACACTTGTACATTTGTATGTGCTTATTACATCAGATGTGATGTCATCATGCTCCTCCTACGAATGTCCACTTGGCGCAGCACGGTTGGGTTTCATTTGAACACGCCTCGTATATTTAACTAACCATCTTCTTCTTCTTTGATCCTTAGCCGCCGACCATAGTAAAGGTAATATAATGCAAAAACAGATATTATATACAATAACTGACCTTTGACACCAGCATGTGCCTCTACTCCACACCAGTCAATAAGATGCTCCAAGAATGCATGATCCTGACCTAGTTTGACTGCAGCTGCTTCTGTAAGGGAAAACAAAAATAAATGTTCCATATTTAAAAAAAAAATGAAAATCAAGGTGTTGGACCCATCTCTTGTTGTTGATAGTGTTGGACCCATCTCTTCTCTTGTTGCTACTGTTGGTGGTGGATATGTAATTGTTGGTAGTGTTTGGTGTCAATCGTGCTGATTTCGCGAATCTATAAAATCTTGGTGCAGTAAGATGCAAACCCAACGTAGGCACATCAACAGGTGCCAATACTATGATAGTCAAACTCGTTACTTGAAAAGTTCATACATGGTTTATTAACATCACATCATACGGGACGATACATTCAACGTGGACGGTTAATAGGTGATTCAACATGGTGATAGTGGACGCATGTCCTCAATAAAAGTTCAAATAAATAATCTCAGAAGAATCCTCAAGTAAATTCTGACCAGGTCTCTGAGTGAATACATCAATAGTCATAAAGGTCATGAAGTAGATTAAGTACAATGTTATATTGATCAAGGTTGACCTTTCCTCAAGGACAGGAGATTCTCATTATACTTGGTAGTATCTAAGATCCCGCTCTTTAGTATTTTTCATATATAAAAGAAGTCCTCATCAACGAATCATAATAGAACGTAGGTGCAGGTTCCTACTAAATACCTTCAAGGCATGTAAAGTTACTTAGGCATCGATACTTGAATTACCTCTTGTATTAGCCGTGACTGACCCCAACGGCTTCCTAATAATATATATATATCGTAGATCCACGGTAGTTACCGATGATCTCTTTGATAGGCATTTACTGGCATATAAAAATACATCTTCAGCTGTGAATCCATTTCGGTACAGGCTAGTTACCTGATATCGACTAGATGCTCACGACTTTGCAGAACAATCATTATTATTATAATAAATACATATGTGGTTCTTCCAACGAATGAACACTCACGTGGACGACTACCGGCTACGACTGCTAATCCGCAGGACCGGGTCTAAAACATCAATACTTTACTCAAAACACGGGTTTCGAACTCCCAAAGCTTCCTTTGTAGGACTTGGGATTCTTGCTTCTCAAACCCACAGATGACGTCAACTGACTGTCTAGATACACGTGCGGACAGGATAACCCCCTATACGCCTTAGTGCACAACCGTGCGCTAATGAAATCAAACTCACCAATAAGACTTACTATCATGTAAGTCGGTGCGTAAAGTTTATTACTGGTAGGACAACATATTAATAATATAAGACTACCTTCATCTATAAAGGAGTGCAGAGGTCTACGAAAAGGGCTCTACACAAGGGGACAAAATGAAATGGACATTTAAAAAAAACTAGTTTGTCCCAGTTCCCCCGAATACACAACAACCAATATTAAATATGATGACCAGACAGACAAGCCGGTATTGTACCATTCTCCATGATAAACAACAGTCTATCTTAATAAATGTGAAAGTGAAGAGAACAAATAAAAGTCATCCCCTTACTTATATATAATAAAGGTAACAAATGTTCTGCAGTTTCTGCTGACAAGTATTCATACAGTGTGCCTGACTGACAAGACAAAGTGTTGCTCCAGAGGTGTAATAAAACAAAATGTATCTCTAGAGATGGGACAAGATAAAATGTATCTCTAGAGATGGGACAAGATAAAATGTATCTCTAGGGCTGTGACAAGATAAAATGTATCTCTAGGGATGTGACAAGATAAAATGTATCTCTAGGGATGTGACAAGATAAAATGTATCTCTAAGGATGTGACAAAATGAAATGTGCCTCTAGAGATGTAATAAAACAACATATGCCTCTAGAAATGTGATAAGACAAAATGGTGCATGAAAGATCTGATAAGACAAAATGGTGCATGAAAGATCTGATAAGACATAAATACTGTCCACAATTTTCACAAAATATTCAATGATCTCCAGGAGATCTCATGCAGGAATGAAAGGCCTACAACAAACCTGATTCAACATTAAACCTGGCCCATCTTCTTCTTTGATCCTTAGCCGCAGTCAGTGGCCATCATGGCTGGTGGCGTCTTGTAGGGCAGCAACACATTGCTTCCACTTTGTTCGGTTAGCAGCCATCCTTCGTACAGTGCCCCAACTCTGGTTTTCTTTGCATCTCAGCCTCCACAGTTCTCCGCCAAGTTGTTTTTGGTTGGCCTCTCTTTTGATTTCCTTCGGGGATCCATAACATAGCTGTTCTTGTAATTGGCATCAGGGTCCCTTCTGAGGACGTGTCCAACCCAACTCCAGCGTCTGCCAGCTATGATGGTGTGCATGTCCTCTTGGTTACTCCGAATAAGTAGTTCTTGGTTGCTGATGGTATTCGGCCAAAAGATTTGGTGAATTTTCTTTAGGCACATTGTGTGAAAAGAGGACAGTTTCGACATTTCCTTTGTTACTCTCCAGCATTCTGCACCATAGAGAAGCACAGAAAGTACACAGCTCTCATATAATCTTAATTTGGTGTTTGTGCTGTACTGGGAAGACTTCCAGATGTTGTGGAGACTAGCAAAGGCCGTTCTCGCTTCATTCATTCTGTTGTTGATGTCCTTGCTTGTTCCTCCATCTGGTGTTACTATGCATCCTTACTTACTTACTTAGTCGTTCCCCTTCTACCGTGAGGTGTAGAGGTTTGGAAGAGAGAGCGCCAGACTATCCCATCGGCCGTCCTCCCCCCGGCCTGGCCCCACTCTAGTCCTCGATCCCTCAAAGATTGTCCAATGTTGTCCTCCCAGCGGACTCCGGGTCGTCCTCGGGGTCTGGATCCTTGGCTCTTTGTTTTCCATGCTTGTCGTGGTATCCGATCTTCTCCCATTCTGCAGACATGGCCAAACCATCTTAATTGGGACTGTTCTAACTGGGTCTGCAGGGGGTAGGATTTAAGGCCTTGACGTATCGTCTGGTTGCGTACCATGTCTCTTCTTGTTACTTCAACCACCTTCCTCAGATACCTCATTTCTGAGGTTTGGATCTGGCTTTTATGGGTTGTAGTCATTGCCCATGACTCGCATCCGTATGTCAAGACTGGGACATAGGTGGAGCGGTATACAGCCATCTTCGTTTTCTTACCAACCTCTCTCTTGCTGAGGAATCCTCGATTTATGGCCTGAAAAAGTCTCCCAGCTGCTGCTTTTCGAGTGGCCAACTCTTCTTTGATGCCTCCCTTTCGGTCTATAATAGCTCCGAGGTATTTAAAGTGGTCGACCTGCTCCAGGACCTGTTCTCCCAGCTTAATCTGATGTTTTCTTTCCTCTCGGGATATCACCATGGATTTTGTTTTAGAGCTGCCCATGACCATCCCTCTCCTCTCCAGCCCCCCCCCCCCCCCCCCCCCCCCCCCCCCCCCCCCCCCCCCCCCAGACCTGCAGGCCGGATTGGAGACATGCCTCCGATTTAGCAATCAGGGCAACACCATCAGCAAATGCCAGCTCCGAAACACAGACCTGTCTCATCTTCCAGTACCCCACTGAATACTTTCTTGTTCTCTCCTTACATGCCTTGATGACATCGTCCATAAGGAGTATGAAGAGGTAAGGTGATAGGATATCACCTTGTCTTACACCAGTGGTGGTCCTGAACTCCTCCGACTCATGGTCCGCTGTCCTCACACAATCTCTGCAAGACCTGCAGAAGCTCTGCACAGCATGAATCAGAGGTGCTGGAATATGCCTCCTTGCCAAACATTCCCAAAGTTTGCTCCAGGGGACCCTGTCAAACGCCTCCTCCAGATCTATGAAACAAAGATGCATCTCACTCCCACATTCAAGGGCCCTTTCACTCAGCTGCCCGAGTGCGAAGACCAGGTCTTGAGCACCCCGGTCCGCCCGGAATCCGCACCGGACCTCATCCAACCGTGGCCCAGCCAGGCGTCGGCGTTCCCGCCCCAGGACTCCAGAGCAGATTTCACCAGGGACACTGAGAAGGGACATGCCCCCACGGTCCCCACACCGTCAACCGTCACCCCCCTTGAAAATTGGTGTTATGATGGCAATCTCCCAATCCTTTGGTATGGTCTTGTTGCACCACGCTGCCCGCAAAACCCCCAAGAGCAACAGGTCGCCCGATGCTCCCATGAACCTAACCACCTCTGGTGTCACACCATCATGTCCCGCCCATCCCGACCCTCTCCAGTGCCGCCTTCAGCTCCTCCATCCCTATGTCATCTTCACCATCATTGGCTTTCTCTTCTGTGCTAGTGTTTATAATTTCTGATGCTTCACCATGCTCACCATCCAGGAGCTCCGAGAAACACCCTTTCCATCTTCCCACTACTTCCCTCGGGGCAGCAAGCAACCCGCCCCGCCTGTCCTTTCCAAACCCGAGAGGGCACTGCCCCTCCCTCCCCATGTTCCCTAGGGTCCCATAGAACAACCTCTGGTTCTCCCGTGCACCCCCTTCCAGCTTTTCTCCAAATTCTTCCCAGGACCTCTGTTTTGCTGCTAGCACCCTGTTCTCCGCCTCTGCTCTGAGCGTCATACATTCTCTATATTCCTCCACTTGTCCTGCTGTGTTTCCAGCTCCTAAGTATTGTTTCCATGCCATTCTCTTCTCTCTTATTTTCTCTTTGACTTCCTCTGTCCACCAAGGTGTCCTCTTTCTCTTGTTCCCAAGTCGGACTTCACCGCATGCTTCTGCAGCAGCTGTCTTTATGATATCCTTGAATTTAATCCAGAGGGTTTCCAAGTCATCAGGTCGTTCTTCTGTGTTGCTCACCGCTGCAGCAATAAGCCCCTGATATCTGGTCTTAATTTCTGGCTCTCTCAGCTTGTAGGTCCTAATGCTCATTTCTCCTGCTCGTTTACTTGGTTTCTTGCGTGATGTTGGACAGTTCCTAGGCTGAGCAACTCTTTCAGTTGTTCTTTTGATTGTTAGCAGGTAGTGATCACTTCCAATCTCCGGCCCCCCCCCCAGACTCCAGCATCCCGGACACACCCGAATGAGCTTCTCCGAACAATGGCACAGTCGATCACCGACCTCTCATTCCCTGTTGGCCCACATCCAGTGTATGCATGTATGCGCTCACGGGGGAACCCTGTGTCTGTAACGATCAGATTCTGCTCACTGCAGAATCTAAGGAGTCGCTTTCCATTGTCATTGAGAGTATCTTCTCCATATCTTCCGATAACTCCACCCCATCTAGCATGGTCATTTCCAACTCTGGCATTAAAATCTCCGAGCATGATAACTTCATCTAGGCAGTCATCCACTGTCCTTTGAAGCAGCTCGAAGAATTCCTCCTTGACCTCTGCTCTCTCATCCTCATTTGGCCCATACACTATGACCAGGTTGACTATGGTTTCTCCTTCTTTTAGTTTAACAACCATAATGCGCTCCGAGACAAAGTTCCATCCCTTGATACTATCTTTTTGATTTTGGGCCACAATGCAACCCACGCCCCCTTTAGCTCTTTCAGACATGGGTACACCACTGTAGAGCAGCGTGTTGCCATTGAGATCCATGACTCCCTGTCCTTTTCTCCTTGTTTCCGCCATAGCCAGGATTTCCAGCCTTGCCCTCCCCATCTCCTCCACCAGCTCCCCCTCCCTCCCATCCATACTTCCCGTGTTCCAAGTTCCACAAGTCGTAGTCCGCAGTCTGTTCCAGTTCGTCGCCCCCAGAATCAGTCCAGTTTTCTCTCTTGTGTTGCTAGTAATCGTGATTTAAAGCAAACAGGTGATTGGCCTGTTGTGCCTTTGCATGGGAGAGGGGCTGCCTCCTTACGGCCTCCATGCAGGCCGCCCTCCTCCTTTTTCATCCGGGCTTGGGACCGGCATTGGCGGAGTTTACTATGCATCCTAAGTATGTAAATGAGCCTGTCTGTTCTAGCTTCTGGTTCCTTATTGTTATTGGCTTAGGATTGCCCACATTGAGTGTCATTACCTCTGTCTTCTTCAGATTGATGTTCAGACCCACCTGCTGGCTATACTTATTCAGTCTACTGGTTTTTTCTTGGATGTGTTGATGTGAAAGTAAGAGTAGTGCAATGTCATCTGCATATTCCAGGTCTTCCAGTTTAGAAAATAGTGTCCATCTAATTCCTCTTGGACTGCCCTCTGTTGTCTGGCACATCACCCAGTCTATGACTGTCAAAAATAAACTTGTTGATAAGGGGCATCCCTGTCGTACTCTTGTCTTCACCTCGAAAGTTAGGTTGCTCAACCCAACACTGCATGTAAAGTTAGAATAGAGGCTTTTTATAATGGAAACAATGCAGCTAGGAATTCCAAATGCTCTCAGTATTTTCCATAGGCTGTCCCTAACCTGGCCCATAAGATATCTTAAAGACACTCACCCTGCCCCTCGATCAACATGCGTAGAACTCCCAGCAGCTTGAAGACAACTGCCATCACCTCTGTGTTTATCAATGACAGACATGCATCCATGACGCCAGCTTGAAGAAGGCGGGGCTTATTGACCACTGTCAAGGGTGAAAATAGGCATTATTAATGTTATTTTCAAAATTTTCACATACGCTGTCCTGTAAGAAAGATGTGTTTGCAAGAAGTTTCAGGCAACCTAACATTTGGTCATAATCTTTGGCACATATGACATAATCATGTAACTTTTCAGCAATCTTCTTCTTCGTTCGTCCTGAAAAGGACGTTGGTTTTCAGCAATCTGAGATATGGCAAGTTTATATCACAAGAAAGGCCTCTTAAAAAAACTTCTGCAATAGTGATAAATCATTGAAAAATCTAGAGAAAAGTTATGAATAATTGAAAGAAGTATTTCTGAGAAAATAGGGTTTAATATTCAGCATAATGTGTCATTACAGATTTGGTTAGGGCTTTTAAATACATATTTTATCTACCATAGGTCACGGATTATGCAAAGAAAGGGATACTCAGGTGGGGTGGGGGAAATTAACCATTCCAGTTTAAAAAAAATTGTGTTATGAATTCTGAGGAATAAAAGAACTATTATGAATCTTACAGATTCACTAACATAAATTTTAAAAATTAAATTAAGATTGACAACTAAGGCAGTGGTAATCTTTACTAAAACTGATACTAATGCAAGTGGATTATTATGAACAAGAAACAATCTCCAATCATTAGAATTCTAAAACACTGAGCCATTGTTTGGTATCTCACTATAACACAAATCAATGTCTTTTACAAAAGAAGAAAGCACAAATTAAAGATGTTTTAAATCCTTTTCATAAATTCAAACAAAATATAAGTTCAACATACAACTAGTAAAGCTAAATAACATAAAGAAAATATACATTAATATTCTGAACAATACTGAGTTGACAGATCCTCAAGTGTGCCCATGAGTTGACAGATCATCAAGTGTGCCCATGAGTTGACAGATCCTCAAGTGTGCCCATGAGTTGACAGATCCGCAAGTGTGCACATGAGTTGACAGATCATCAAGTGTGCCCATGAGTTGACAGATCATCAAGTGTGCCCATGAGTTGACAGATCATCAAGTGTGCCCATGAGTTGACAGATCCTCAAGTGTGCCCATGAGTTGACAGATCCTCAAGTGTGCCCATGAGTTGACAGATCCTCAAGTGTGCACGTGAGTTGACAGATCCTCAAGTGTGCCCATGAGTTGACAGATCCTCAAGTGTGCCCATGAGTTGACAGATCATCAAGTGTGCCCATGAGTTGACAGATCATCAAGTGTGCCCATGAGTTGACAGATCCTCAAGTGTGCCCATGAGTTGACATATCCTCAAGTGTGCCCATGAGTTGACAGATCATCAAGTGTGCCCATGAGTTGACAGATCATCAAGTGTGCCCACAGATATGTTCCCTAATTCATCACACCTCAGCTCCCTGTGGAGCACTGGCCAAGCCTTCCTGTCCTGTGTCATCTATTTATGGTCTCTTCTTTTTTTTTTTTTTTAACGTCATTGCTTTCATGGCTGTCTCCAATTTCAATCTTCAATTCCCTACTCTGTGTGCATTTCTGGTCTCTCTATACTTCTATGAGCAGAATATTAGATGGGCCTGTGTGCCTAATTCTCAACCCTCCTATGAAAATAAAGTTTGTTTGTTTGTTCTCTGACCCTGAGAATTCCAGAACAAGGACTGTCTTGTAATGCTATCAGCTAGTTTCTTCTATGTGTGTCCGATCCATCACCAGCATATTCTTACATCCTGTTCCAGTGGTATTTTTTGGTTTTTTCCATCAGTTCTACAAAAGTGATCTTGTTACACAATTTCAATGCTGCTATTAAGCAGTAACACCCATTTATGAAAGTATGCAATATTCTGATTGTCATCCATGCCTCAGAGCCACAGAATAGGACTGCCCACACTTCAGCTGAAGATTCTTACTTCTGTGTTGGACTAGATTTCCATACACTTCCCAGGGAAATGAAACCTCGTCTATTATTCCTACCCTGATATAACTGTCTGTTCCTCCCACCCTGTACATACTGCTAATAAGATACATGTATCAGTCTTCATCCTGCAGGGATGCACCCTCAAGTACAACCTGGCCATCACTTGTTGCATCCATTCTCACAACCCTGTCCCCTCCCAGTCCATTTCCAGACCCAAAAACTGACTTCCCATCAAGTACTACTTGATTTCAGAATGGAGATCAACTACCCCACACACTGATGCCCACAGGCACTGACACCTTTCTCTGGTGTTTGCATGAGTATGACTTGAAATATCCAGAGCAGAGAGTGTGTGCTACTGGCATCTAGTCAAGAAAATGGCACCTGCTGACCATTACTGCATGGATTGTTTTGCGTGTATAAGAAAATAGCCCTTGTGTAGCCCCCCCCCCAGTGGTCTTTGAGAATACAAAGAAAGAATAGGATGAGTGATACCTCAGGACTAATATGAGGCTCTCAATGGGATTGGTCATCTCAAATAAACTGCTCCAGAATATACTGCCAGGCTTTGATGCATGCTTCCTGCAAGAGACCAGTTGCAGTAGTGGTTCCATGAGCAAAACCAGGAATGATGATAAGGAAAGGCTACACAACAACGTTGTTAATTATCTGATGATAAGGAAAGGCTACACAACAAAGTTGTTAATTATCTGATGACTTAAAAAAACAAAAATCTGCAACCTGAATTTTACAATATAATCTCAAGACTAGGTTTACCTCTCCTGGCAAAGTTGCCAATTGCCAGTGTACCAAGAGTTTTCAGGCTGTCTCTATCTGAAGACAACCACTCCAGTGACTGCAGAAATAAAGACCCTTCTCCTGATACATACAGTTTTTCCATACTTGTGTCTGGCAGAAAGAAAAATTAACACTAAGAGACCGGCTCACACAGTTGTCGTGGGAACAGTATACTGTCTGTACAGTTCTTTAAGATGGCATGCTGAAGGTCACAATATGCATAATCACTATCATCAGTTCTTTATCCCTCTGTCACTGGGTACCGTGGTGAATGAACACGTTACTTTTAGTCACAGCTCCTGTCTATCAACTGCTGTCTTAGTATAGTTCCATGAGTGATAGATACAACCATGCATTTTTAATTGTCTTTTGTTTGCTTTATTTGTCGTTTTAGCCTGGTCAGTTGCTGCACATTACCAGTATATTGATCTATTAGGTTAAAAACTTTCACTCTCAATGTATCATCATGTCCATTTTTGTTTGTGCTCCTTACTGAGTATGGAACAACCAATGTAGATGGTTCCCCCTGCAGGAAGGCTGTAGCAAGCTCATGCAGTGGGTGTTTTCTGTGGCTATTTGTATTACACATTGAGGTTGCCAGCCCATCTATTAGTCACCTTGTACGACATGCCTGAGGGTGCTGCAGGCCTATTCTTTCTTTGTCTCCTTAGACAACCCCGGGGACAACAAAGAACATTCTCCATGTACAACAAAGAACATTCTCCATGTACAACAAAGAACATTCTCCATGTAACTCTAAATCTGCTACTGGCTTATCACAGCTTATTTACATTTCTGTTAGCCATCAACTTTATAATGTGGTCTGTGGTGAAGTGGGATGTTATAAATATTTATAGGGGACTTAGTGTACTGACTGAGATCAGCTGTGAAGGTATCTATATCTATTAAGAGTAGTGTATTATAGATAACCTTACTTGCTACCACATATCTCTATATCTCAGTCAGAATTATTCTGGAATAGTGTGATGCTACGTTATGTGTCTAGGGTATGAGTATGGTGAAGTGTAAGTCACAACAACAGACAGATAAACAATTTAATTTAATCCACTACTCTTGACAACACTGTGACACTCACATACATATAACACTCTATGAGAATATCTTACAGGAGACACTCGTAACTTTTCAAATAACAATATGTATTCATTACTGGCATGAATGAATATGTGTCCTGATTCAACTACAAAGGGAACCAGGAATCACAAGCAATTTAAATTACAAGTATATATACAGAATTTATTAATATGAATATTGTAGTGACATATATTATTAAAAATATCCTATGTGTGTCAGTTGTGTAGTGGTAATATGAGGTAATACTGGTTTTGTTTTGTTCAAGCTCTGTTGGTATTTGTCATCATGACTTCAATAGTTTGTCTTTAGGGACTAGTATTGGAGATGTTCTCAGTTCCTGATATTAAGACAAGTAAATTCCCCTCTTAAGGTTATTTTTACAAAGTCATTTCAAGATGAGGGGACATAATGTTGAGCTCAGCTGGCCAATTCGCTTATCTGGCGTGATGGCGGCAGGAAAGGACTCCTCTGCTCGAATTCTCCTCTGGGTTCAGGAGACACCTCACTGATAGCTAAAAAGACCAAGGAGTATGCTGTCCGACTCAGGATTCAGCAAAGCTCTGACTAGGTGCTGCTCACTACCATCAAGACCACGGTCCCTGAAATCAAGGAGGATGTACCTTCTACTTCATAACTAACTTATAATTTCTTTTTACACTGATCACAACACAGCACAAACATTGAGTTCAGAGCGTTAGGCCAACTGTCAGCTTCATTTGAAATACTTTATTCCAGTATTACCCTTCTTAATGGTTACTACGCCTCTGCAATTCCAGCATTATTTCTTTCTAGTCAATCATCCAGGTGTCAGTGTACTGTTTGGCCATTCCATGCCGTTTGACTTCCCTCCGACACCCTCTGTTCAGGCTGGAGCATTATAGGCTTTACCTCACGTTTGCCACTGAACTACACATATATATATACAGGCATAAATCAACAATTCACATTCAATTTTCATTAAAAGATATTGAATGGTTCAAGCTTACCACAATTCCTAGGAATAAACACAGATACGTTGATTAGCAATGAATTCTGGCACAAACTCCCATCTGCCTATGTTCCAGGCTTTTATTTAGCAAAATATAAGCTGGCTTCAACGCACTGATGCTTTATCAAGCTTATTTAAACAAGTGGTTTCGAACTAACGCTCCCAAGTGTGTATATCAGCGAGACTGGCCAATGAGCCACGTTTCGACAAGTGTTTGAAAAAAATGTTACCCTTCCCCGTCTCCCTTGACAACGAAAGATAGTATTTATAGTCCGACCAATCGTGGTTCGTCTTTCATTTGTTGCGCTCCAATCAATTTGGAGTTTACATGGTAGGCTATTTCTGTAACGCAAGGTTTTTTCAAACATGTTATAAAAAAAATTTTATGAGCAGAAATGATTTCATGCTGTCAGGCATCCCCAATATTTTATTTTGGTTATAACTTGTTAATTCCTAGACTATTTGCGTAACGTTTTACATATTCTTTGTCAGCAAACCCTAAGGAACCCAAATATCCAAATTTAAAAGCGCTACGTGGCTGCGTTCAAAATATGTATTTTCTTCTACCTCCTGTTTCGAAGATGTGCTGTCTGGGTACTGTTATGTTTTCAACCGTAAGCCCATCTATTGTTATCTTTCCTAATAAGCGTTTTTTATGATTTTAAAACCTAACTCTGGGATGGGTAATGTATTTTATCACTGTCCGTCTGAAAAAAAAAATTAGTGCATGTAGTCTTACACGCGTGATGGCAGCATTTGTGTATCGCGCGAAGCGTGTTTAGTGTTCGGCTTTCTGCCTCTCCCTTCCCGCTATCCTTTTCTACTTGAGTCCATCTGTTCGTTCGTTTTGGTAACGTAATATAATTAATGTTAGGATTAATTTAGGTCATTACGCAGGGCCTCTCAATGTTTTTCTTAGAAATGCAGCACACGTTTCATTGAAGAAAGCGGGTAATAATACAGTAAGCTTTTACTATCAACGTGAAAGCGTTACAATTTGCAGACGAAGCAGAAAACAAGGGGGATTTCTAGTACATTCTTTGTGACAGCACTGTTATTTTACCATTGCTCATTTCTTTATTAATTTTATTTGTTAGGCTTCATATTTACCTAATAATTTATATATGTGGATTAGAATATTCCACGACATGGTCCACAGTGGCATTTACAGTTACACTGCTTTCCTCTGGAATAACCTACATCATATGCTGACAAAATCAGTAAAACACTAACAATAGTAATATATCATTTTACAAATGGGCAATTAAATAAATTAACAAGAATAACAGCAACAAAATCATGCCGTAATCACCTCCAACTAGAACTGACACCAATACATCTGAAGCCAGCTTGACCAACTCGGGGTTGTGACAATCTGACTCCACAATACTGACCAATGACTGACACAGACCATTCTCAGCAGCCTTGTCTTTGGCTAACTCTGTAAGGAGAGAGAAATAATAAAACAAGAAACCCCACATTAATTTCACAACCCCAGATGTCAGAAAATAATAACAAGATGAAACAGAAAAACAAGAATAATCTTGATGTGAATGGAAGTCAAATAGGATCATCATCACCGTTGTAGCAAAAAGTTTTTCTAGTGTGATGATGATGGTAGAGAAGAAGTAGAATTTCTCTCCAGCAAGTATGAAGTCCCAGTGCCAGAGAAGTGCACTGGTATCACAATTGAGTTACGGCTGTGAATACTCTGAGCTGGACAATAGGCTTCAGAAGTATACTGTGCCACTTTCGCTATAGTAACCCTATGTGATAATATAATTAAATTAGAAAAAGTAACTCAAAATTTAACAGTTACAAATTTACCAAGTCAAATGAGTCCAATTTCATAATTTATTATGTACATCTATCTAGCCTTGTAATGAGAAATGGGTGTTGGAAGATGGTAAAATGTATGATTATTTATATTTACAAATTAAAATAAATAATAGTAAAAAATCTTGGATGTATCTTCCAATGAAATTATAAAGTCTGTCACAGTAGTTTGATAATTCTTGCTATCTAGTCTCTAGCCTTTTTCATCATTGACAGGCGCTATTGAAACCGCTCACAGTGTTTGTAGGATTGGATACACATAAACTCATCTTGCATTACGTCACGTCTGTTCGAGGTTCCTGAGACACACTGGTAATCAGGAAGACTTTCCTTCAGCCCGCCCTATAACTATGGGGGACTAAGGTGTTGAAGATTGTTTAACCACTAGGCTTCAGTTAGCAGGATCAAAGGTCCTCAAGTCTTTAGTTTATACTTGATCACGAACTCAATCATGAGCTCGATCAGGAACGATCATAAAACCTGGAACAAAAGGTAATAGGTGGCCATGGTGTTCCAACAATCTCACTAACCACTGATGTTCATGAGGCGACCATGTCTTCAGTGTTTGTATATAAATGAATGATTCATGGTAGTATGTTACAGAGATAGCATGATAAGATAATGTCTACTGTGCAGAAGATAACAAAATACATGAATAAATCACATGTTATGATACATGGGTAAGATATAACCTTTGCCTTCCACTTATGGATTCCAAGTAACTTATGTACTTGCTGGTTTGTCGTAAGCTTCCAGGCAAGAACTAGCCATGATATATTTGGCTAACCAATTAATTGTTATGCTTCCTGACAATGCCAGTGGAGGTTATCTCTAGTTAGCTTCATTGGCTTCCTGTATACCCTTTTTATTATGTCTGATACAATCAAATCGTAAACAAAATCTGAAATAAAATGATATTAGTCACACATACATCTTTAATAAACTTACATACCCTCTAGGATTAATAAGCGCACGGTGAGGCTGTATTTGCTGAAGTATATTTGCCCTGCATGCAGCGTGAAAAAAAACTTTTCTTGCAGATAATGTCTTCCAGTCTCTCGTCTCTCACTCTGGCGTCTGGATTTTGTGTGTGTGATTTTTAAACGGGCCGCTCTGTCCTTATATTTGGGCGACTCTCCCGTACGAGAAAGCACCGCTTAGATTTTCGTTTAATCTCTTGGTTTGAGGCATCTGTGCTTTTTCTGTACTTGTTTTCTCTTCTTTTCACTACACACTTATATCTTTCCTTCCTTCCTAGGTATCCTTTCATTTTCCCCATATGAAGCTTTCATTCTATTCAAGTTTTATCGAAATCCG
The DNA here is from genome assembly GCA_024509875.1 of Oreohelix idahoensis. Lineage (NCBI taxonomy): Eukaryota > Metazoa > Mollusca > Gastropoda > Stylommatophora > Oreohelicidae > Oreohelix > Oreohelix idahoensis. The sequence continues at coordinate 128,264 of JAMPIV010001844.1, read as the reverse complement.
TTGAGGCATGTAGTTATAATAAATTTTTAAAGATCATGAGCTAACTTTTAGCAGATGTGATGACGATGAAAGATATTAATTATTTTTAAAACTACTTACATTTGAATGTTACACATATTTTCACAAACAAAGCAAATGGTACCAAATCTTGCTACAACCGTCAACTCCCAATGACACAACAGGCCTTTGAGCAGTTCAGGCTGAACACTTCCATTGTAATGCCTTTCATTTCAAGTTCATTTTTTCGTGTCTTCATCCTTTTTACAACTGTGCATTGGTGGATCTAGGAATTGTCCAAGGGAAGGAAGATATATCAGAGTAATAAGCCCCCCCCCCCCCCATTATTTACAGATATTATCCCGCCAAGTGGAATTACTTGCAAACTAGGTTTTTAACCTTTAGGGTTCTTACCGCTATCCAGTATTCCTACCAGACATGTTTTAATTTGTTCATTGCAGACCTAACAATTACTTACATTGAAGTCCCTTATGAGAGGGGGGGGATACAGGAGCAGTTGATATGAAATAAAGGTTTTCAAAGTCCCAAGATTGACCTGTTGCCACTCCCTTGGATCCACCAATGCACTTGTGTCTCGACTCTTTCTCTATGTCTTTTTGGATCTTGATCTATTTCTTTTACCTTCAGGACTCCAGAATAAGAACTGCCTTATAATGCTATTAGTTGATTTCCTCAATGAGTCTTCTATTCAGTTGTGCCAAAAATATACTGATTCCCAAATTAATTAACATACACAATATGACAAATAACCCCAAAAGACATAAAACAATTTTCCTAATAAGAAAGAAACACTAACATAAAACAATGTCCTTATGAAATAGTGTCAATTAAAACAAAAAGTCGTTGTCTGCTAAATAATTGTTTTAAACAGAAACAGTCCCTCATAGACTGGGTCAGTGCTGAAACTTTTCAAGACTAAATTTACTGTCCAAGACTATCTTAAATAGACAGTCAGTAAACTTGACAGTGAAGGAAAATCAAAGGTCCGTAGAGCAGATAACTGACGAGTAAGACCTTTTTTAATAATTTATTTTGGCAACTGCATGCACAAAAGATGTGATTTCTCAGCACAATATTAAGAATGCCATGGACTAACAAAGAAATCTTCTTCAAGTACCCGCTAGCGGAGGTAAGCATGTCTCTCCACAACCTCGTGTCCCCAGTATTGTTAATCATTTCTGTTGCTGGCTTCTTACCATACACTGATGTCATATTATGAACATATTATGCGCTTTAAGTTATTAACAAATTGCCAGGGCTGTCTTCAAGTCTTTCCTAACAAGTCTTAAGTCAAGCATCAAGTCTTTGAGTACAAGTATCAAGTCCCTAACAGCAGCTCTTGAGTGTAAAGTCATCTTGCTTTTGGTCTAAAACTGTTTAGTCAGAACTGCTTTTATTGGAACAGTCACTTCAATCACTATATATAGTCATGACAAATAGTCATCTTTACTGGCAAATTTGATTTTATAGACTTAAACAAAACCATTCTCCACGTGAATGTGTTATGAATGAGTACAATGAGGTTGGTTCATAAAAACTAGCAAATCCCGAGTCAAGTCAAGCAGATAATAAAAATGTCTCAAATTGAGTCAAGTCAACTCACCATGGTGACTTAAATCTGACTCAACTTCGAGTCCATCGACAAGTCGACAACACTTCAAATTACTGTTCTTTATTTTCTTTCAGGAGACATTTTATTTTAGGAGTCATTTTTGAGCAATGGTCATTATGCATTCAAACTGCCTGTAAAGTCATTTACATGAAAAAAAATTCAAAAGATAGTTATCATTTGTTCACCTGACTCCAAGAGTGTAGACAAAAGGTCAACAATCACTTCTGTTAAATGATCCCCATCATGTTTGTCAATCAGCTTCTTAAATGTGTCCAGAAGTCCTGACTTGACCACTGCTGCCTTGCCAGAATCTAAACAAAGATAAGGGATCATCATCATCAAAATCCATAATTCTCGCCATTTGTACGTTGGTCACATCTAAGGGATGCAACTGTGGTTGAAAGTTAGACATTAATTGTATTGTTTCCCTTATATGTACTCTCCCGAAAATAGTAACACTCAACTAAGAAAAGTCGGTGTAGAACCCAGTTTCATTCCGGAAACGAATTTAACTAATCATTTTGTTAAAAATAACCTTAAAATGTAAGTTTTTGATTGTTTCTTCAAGATTAAATTTTAATTTAAAGTAATGCAGACATTATTATGGATCAAAATGATAAGATGGCTGCAAAAAGAGCTGTCTTGCATCGGAATTCGATTGATGCAGTAATTATCACTGGCAGTAATAAGGAAGAACGAGTCTTAATTCCTTGCATTGACTTAGAACCGAGCGAGCGCAGTTTGCCATTTAGGATGCGACGTCGTCAATTCCCAGTGATTTTAGCATTTGCAATGACGATCAATAAGGCGCAAGGACAATCTTTTGATCACGTAGGAGTTTTCCTTCCTGAACCTGTATTCGGACACGGCCAGCTCTATGTCGCCCTCACCCGAGGAACAAATCATGAAAACTTGAAAGTTTTTGTTAAAAATACTTTTTATCAGGGAACATTCTTTGAAACAAACCCACGCACGTTCACAAAAAAATGTTGTCATCAAATAACTTTTATACTGAATTAAAAATATTTTAAAAATATATTACAGCTTTTGATTTACTTCCGTCATTATTGACGGGTTATTGCTAGTAGTATATAAACTCAACTGTCAGCAGATTTAGGATATTTTGTCAGTAAAGTTACCATCTGTTAAGATAAGCTAACACAAGAATTATATTTTGGATGCTCCAGTAACAAGCCCCAATCTATCCATTATTAATTCTGAGAGTTCTTAAAGAAAAATAACTGTGCCTCGTTTTTGCGAACCTAGATGCTGGGTCCCTTGGTTGTCCAAATATAATGGTGGAAGTGTGAATTTTCTGAGAGCTGCTGTTAATTAAATCAATGTGTTTATCTCTCTTTCTCTCTAAGTGTATGTGTGTGTGCATGTGCAGAAGAGGCAGATGTTTCAAAAAAGTCTAAATGACAATGCCGATGAAAGTGGACAGCAAGTCACAAAGATGGATAGACAGACTGGAATATGGGCCAAGAGGATACACATTATGCGGATAATGAAGCAAGACAGAGAGTGATAAATGTCAAATTTACTTATGATTTGTCACTCACTCTCATATAACTACATCTGTTTCTTTCATAAAGCTGGCTTCTACCACCGTTCTCATATAACCAGGTTTATTTCTCTCATAAAGTCTGCAGTCTGTATCAGACTCTCCTCGTTCTTATATGAGCAGGTCGAATTCTCTTATAACGTTAGTAGTCTGTCTCAAGTTTGTCTCACTGCTCTCAAATAATCACGTCCATTTTCTCATAAAGCTGGCAGTCTGTCTCAGGTTTCTCTCTCTCATCACAATTTAGTAATCGCTCAAAGGGCTTGATGAAGGCAATGCTGTCAATCTGCTTCTATCGTGAAGCTGACATTCTTGGAAAATATGTTCTACAGTTTGTTTGTCTTCCCCACATGAACACATATCCAAATGATATTTTAATTTATTACACAGGTGGTATCTGAATCTCCAGTTGCTGGTTCTCCTGGGATTGCCTGCCCCATTTCGTAGACCAGTGTTTCTTAACCTCTTAGAGGTCCTGCACCCCTTTACAGCATCTAAGAAGCTGTATACTCCTTTACATCATCTTAAGAAGCCTCACGCCTTTAAAGCATCTTAAAAAGCCTCACACCCCCTTACAGAATCTTAAGAAGCCTCGCACACCTTTACAGCATCTTAAGAAGCCTCGCACCCATTTATTTTCTAGCTTGCAATACATGCCAGAAATGCCTAAAAGAGATAAAAGTTTATTTTGATAAAATGCTATCTACAGAATATGACTAAGGTTCAGCATCTAATTCACGTTGTCAATGTTCTATTTTGTACAAATACATTTGAGTTCTGTGTATTATATATAGTTTATATGATGATTTGCGTTCTAAAATATCTGGCATGTCTCACACCTCCTGAAGGTGAGTCTTGCACCCCCTGAAGGTGAGTCTCGCACCCCGAGGTTAAGATATCTGGCATGTCTTGCACCTCCTGAAGGTGAGTCTTGCACCCCCTGAAGGTGAGTCTCGCACCCTGAGGTAAAGAAGCACTGCTGTAGACACTATAAGCTAACCAAACTTGAACAACAAGTATAAACAAGTAAACTAAAGCATATAATGCCAACACTCAGCCATCTAAGACAGAGAAGGTCCTTTAATAACAGGCTCACGGCTGGGTGTTATAGAGAAGGTCCTTTAATAACAGGCTCACGGCTGAGTATTTCAGAGAAGGTCCTCTAATAACAGGCTCACGGCTGAGTATTACAGAGAAGATCCTCTAATAACAGGCTCACGGCTGAGTATTACAGAGAAGGTCTTCTAATAACAGGCTCAAGGCTGAGTATTACAGAGAAGGTCCTCTAATTACAGGCTCACTGCTGAGTATTACAGAGAAGGTCCTTTAATAACAGGCTCACGGCTGAGTATTACAGAGAAGGTCCATTAATAACAGGCTCACGGCTGAGTATTGCATAGAAGGTCTTCTAATAACAGGCTCAAGGCTGAGTATTACAGAGAAGGTCCTCTAATTACAGGCTCAAGGCTGAGTATTACAGAGAAGGTCCTCTAATAACAGGCTCACGGCTGAGTATTACAGAGAAGGTCCATTAATAACAGGCTCACGGCTGAGTATTACAGAGAAGGTCTTCTAATAACAGGCTCAAGGCTGAGTATTACAGAGAAGGTCCTCTAACAACAGGCTCACGGCTGAGTTTTACAAAGCTGAAGAGAGTCAGGTCTGCTGACTCATCGTATTTTCTCATTAGGAAAATCTTCATATTTGGCACCTGGACACACTAAACGTACAAGGAAAAACAGCACAGTTTGCAGCAAAAGTGCCAGTCTACAAGATTGACGTCCTGTGACTCTGAATCCCCAGGGTAAGAAAGCTAGTAGGAGACAGAAAAGTACTTGGCAAAGAGAACTGGAGACATAAATGACCAGGATAAAGAACACATGGAAGGATCTTGAGTGGACAGCACATGATAGCAGACAGCACACGATAGCAGACAGCACATGATAACAGGGACTTGGCGTGAATTTTGTTGAAGGCCTATTGTCCTCATGGAGCTAAATAGAAATGAATGAGTAGTCAGTTCTCAATCTGAAAATTATCACTTAACCTATTTTAAAAATATTTTCTAAGAAATGGTAGAAGAGCGGAACAGCATGAGATGAGCTTCACTTTCCGCCGCTCATCAATGATATCGACAGAGCGTCATGATATCGACAGAGCGTCATGATATCGACAGAGCGTCACGATATCGACAGAGCGTCATGATATCGACAGAGCGTCACGATATCGACAGAGCGTCATGATATCGACAGAGCGTCACGATATCGACAGAGCGTCATGATATCGACAGAGCGTCATGATATCGACAGAGTGTCATGATATCGACAGAGCGTCACGATATCGACAGAGCGTCATGATATCGACAGAGCGTCACGATATCGACAGAGCGTCACGATATCGACAGAGCGTCATGATATCGACAGAGCGTCATGATATCGACAGAGCGTCACGATATCGACAGAGCGTCATGATATCGACAGAGTGTCATGATATCGACAGAGTGTCATGATATCGACAGAGTGTCATGATATCGACAGAGTGTCATGATATTTAATTCTTTCTTATCGCACCTTATGGAGTATGGAACCAGCACTGTAACTGTTCCTAGGAAGCATGCACCAACTTTTTTACGCTTCTTGGATAGCATTCATTACTTATTAATTACTGTCAACGTCAAATTACACTCCACGGAACTGCCAGAAATTATACAGACATAAAAACAAGAAACCAGGACGGACATTGATGAATGGAAGTAGACTGCATTGGCGGGAAAGAGTTTTAAGGTTTTGGAAAGGTGTACAAGCAGAACTGTTTGAAAGGTAGACAGAAGAAACACACACATACTAACACGTGTTATATCTCTATATAATTATAAATAAGAACAATTAACGTGCACGTAGATCTAAACCAAACAAAGGACTAAACAAAACTGACACAAGAACAATTAACGTGCACGTAGATCTAAACCAAACAAAGGACTAAACAAAACTGACACAAGAAGGACTAAACAAAACTGACACAAGAACAATTAACGTGCACGTAGATCTAAACCAAACAAAGGACTAAACAAAACTGACACAAGAACAATTAACGTGCACGTAGATCTAAACCAAACAAAGGACTAAACAAAACTGACACAAGAACAATTAACGTGCACGTAGATCTAAACCAAACAAAGGACTAAACAAAACTGACACAAGAACAATTAACGTGCACGTAGATCTAAACCAAACAAAGGACTAAACAAAACTGACACAAGAACAATTAACGTGCACGTAGATCTAAACCAAACAAAGGACTAAACAAAACTGACACAAGAACAATTAACGTGCACGTAGATCTAAACCAAACAAAGGACTAAACAAAACTGACACAAGAACAATTAACGTGCACGTAGATCTAAACCAAACAAAGGACTAAACAAAACTGACACAAGAACAATTAACGTGCACGTAGATCTAAACCAAACAAAGGACTAAACAAAACTGACACAAGAACAATTAACGTGCACGTAGATCTAAACCAAACAAAGGACTAAACAAAACTGACACAAGAACAATTAACGTGCACGTAGATCTAAACCAAACAAAGGACTAAACAAAACTGACACAAGAACAATTAACGTGCACGTAGATCTAAACCAAACAAAGGACTAAACAAAACTGACACAAGAACAATTAACGTGCACGTAGATCTAAACCAAACAAAGAACTAAACAAAACTGACACAAGAACAATTAACGTGCACGTAGATCTAAACCAAACAAAGGACTAAACAAAACTGACACAAGAACAATTAACGTGCACGTAGATCTAAACCAAACAAAGGACTAAACAAAACTGACACAAGAACAATTAACGTGCACGTAGATCTAAACCAAAAAAAGGACTAAACAAAAAAAACACAAGAACAATTAACATGCACGAAGATCTAAACCGAACAAAAGACAAAACAAAAACTGACACAAGAACAATTAACGTGCACGTAGATCTAAACCAAACAAAGGACTAAACAAAACTGACACAAGAACAATTAACGTGCACGTAGATCTAAACCAAACAAAGGACTAAACAAAACTGACACAAGAACAATTAACGTGCACGTAGATCTAAACCAAACAAAGGACTAAACAAAACTGACACAAGAACAATTAACGTGCACGTAGATCTAAACCAAACAAAGGACTAAACAAAACTGACACAAGAACAATTAACGTGCACGTAGATCTAAACCAAACAAAGGACTAAACAAAACTGACACAAGAACAATTAACGTGCACGTAGATCTAAACCAAACAAAGGACTAAACAAAACTGACACAAGAACAATTAACGTGCACGTAGATCTAAACCAAACAAAGGACTAAACAAAACTGACACAAGAACAATTAACGTGCACGTAGATCTAAACCAAACAAAGGACTAAACAAAACTGACACAAGAACAATTAACGTGCACGTAGATCTAAACCAAACAAAGGACTAAACAAAACTGACACAAGAACAATTAACGTGCACGTAGATCTAAACCAAACAAAGGACTAAACAAAACTGACACAAGAACAATTAACGTGCACGTAGATCTAAACCAAACAAAGGACTAAACAAAACTGACACAAGAACAAACAAACAACAAGAAGAATGATTCAAGTTAGGAAGATATATAACAGTGGAATAACAAGAAAAGAGAGAGAGAGAGAGAGAGAGAGAGAGAGAGAGAGAGAGAGAGAGAGAGAGAGAGAGAGAGAGAGAGAGAGAGACGAAATAAATGATATAAAAAAATGGGGGGGGGGGGGGGAAGAGCAGGAAAGGAACACAATACAACACCGACACCTTAAACATGTGAGAAATACAAAATAGTCAAAGACGAAAATAAAATTGGGAAATAAAGCAAAGCTAAAAAAAAAACAAGAAGAAGAAGAGTAATGACAAAACAGAGCAAGACGTAATCATGAAGCATATACGAGGGGCGTTCAGAAAGTAATGCACCACATCGTTTTTCTCAGGAGCTATTTATTCAAAAAGCATGAAATTTATACATTCCTAGCCCGTACCAGATTTTGTCTTGATAATGTAGCCATTTCTTCGCTGCATGAATCACTCCTTCATCATCTTCAAACCTTGTCCCACAGAGTGCATCTTTAAGTGGACCAAATAGATGAAAATCAGAGGGTGCCAAATCGGGACTATAGGGTGGATGGGGTAGTACAGTCCAACCCAATTTGGTGATTGCTTCTCGTGTTGCCAGACTTGTGTGAGGTCGCGCATTGTCGTGAAGGAGAAGCAGGTCTGCTGGATTCTTGTGCGGCCGAACTCTGCGAAAACGTTGATTGAGTTTTTTCAATGTCTTAATGTAAGCTTGCGAATTGATTGTCTCTCCTCTTGGCATAACGTCCACAAGAATCACACCTTCAATGTCCCAAAAGACAGTGATCATGACCTTTCCAGCTGAAGGAATTGTCTTGAATTTCTTTCTTCGTGGTGATTGCGGATGATGCCACTCCATTGACTGTCTTTTTGTCTCAGGTTCAAAATGATGTGCCCAGGTTTCGTCACCTGTAACGATCTTAGCCAAAAAGTTCTCTCCATCAGCATTGAAACGCTCCAACAATTCAGAAGAAATTGCTTTCCTTTGCAATCGGTGATCCTTTGTGAGACTTCGAGGAACCCATCTTGCGCAAACCTTGTTGTTGTTGTTGTTTTGATGAGTTGATGGGTGGAGATCGGGCACTGAGCATCTGATCATTGTTGCCTTTTCTCGTTCCATCTTGGTCTACCCTGTTCAACCTGAAAGTTGGTTATAATTGGGGTATTTAGTGTCATTTAATTTACTAATTTTGTTTTCAATTTAAATAACTGTTGCCTTTTGCAGTTGCTGGTTTTTATTTATATTAGTATTTGTCAATTTTATTTTCTCTTTTGTATTGTTTCTAGATAACTGTTGTCCTTTACACTTGGTTTTAATTTGTATTAGTATTTGTTCCTTTTGAGTTGTTGTCCCTTTTTTTTTTAATACCTTGTCTTTCCTTGTCCTATGAGTAGTTATTTTTTGTTAATGCTTAGTTAGTTCTTGCTGCTTAATTTCTATTTAGTTGGATGATTTTCCTGAAGTTCTAACCTTATATTTTTTCCTTTGTTTTATGTATATATCTTTTAAGTATTGATTGGGCATCTCTTGGGGCATCTATACTTAAAACCTTATCACCTGTTAAGTCTATATTGTGATTTCTGTAGTAAGTTTTTAATTCAAGAGGAAAGAGAAAACAGTGGCAGTCTTTCTAGATGTAGCCAGGGCATATGATGAATGCTGGCGAGATGGAGCTCTTTACAAAATGAAAAAGATTGGCATTACTGGTAAAACCTATAGGTATCTAGAAAACTTTTTACAGGACAGGTACTTTGCTGTACAGGTGAATAATGATAGGTCAGAAATATATGAACAACAGAATGGGATTCCTCAAGGATCAGTGATTTCTCCTTCAATTTTCACTATAGCTGTAAATGATTTAGCAGATGAATTTAATGACATAAAGAATGTAGTATCACAATTTGCAGATGACTGTGCCATTTGGCGATCTGGAAAAAACTTGGACCATGTTTACAAAAAACTTCAAAATCAAATAGACAAAGTTTCAGAGTGGATGAAAAGTTGGGGCTTCCAAATTAATGTAAACAAAACAGTAGGTATGATTTTCAGCAAAGGAAATTTAAAAAAAAATAACAAAATCAATATAACCATTAAAGGACAGAAAATATGTACCTCCTCAACAACAAGATTTCTGGGCATAACTTTAGATAAACAACTAAATTATAATAAACATATAGACAATTTGGTAGAAAGCTGTAGGGGACCCCTAAATATACTAAGGATTATAAAAGGTAATGGATGGGGGGCCAGCAATAAAATAATGCTTATGTTCTACAAATCCTTCATCAGGGGGAAACTGGATTATGCCAGCATAGTCTATGACTCAGCTGCAGCTTCTAACAAAGCAAAACTGGACAGGATTCAAAATGCAGCCATGAGAACCATTACAGGTGCATTTATATCGACACCAGTAGAAGCTCTAGAAGTAGCTCTCGGCATACCTCCCCTTGGTCTAAGACGGAAAGAACTGAGATTAAATTATTGGAGTAAAGTAGCACAAGAAGTGACCCACCCAGCACATAAAGCATTTGTCAAAAACCAACCAAGTGTATGGGACGTCCCCTTAAATAAAGATAGATATCCAACAGGGTGGAGAACTATAGAAGACCTAATGCATTTCAAAGAACTATCAAACACAATTGAAAATAGTAATAAATACAGAAGCAAAATACCACCATGGGAACTAAAAACACCAATCATAGACTACTCACTTACTGAAAAGATCAAACAAAACATAGAAGATAAGGAAGCCAAAATGATAAGTAGAAAGTTCATAGAGCAACTAACTAAACAAAGTCTGGCCGTCTACACTGATGGATCCAAGGGTGATAGTGGGCAACTAGGTGCCGGAGTTGTAATACCACAATGGGGAATAAAAAAGAGCTACAGTGTAACGGAAGGGGCATCGATTTTTACTGCAGAGATGGTAGCAATTCTTAAAAGTCTAGAAATAATCGAAGATAACCCACCAGAAGCTGTTACGATATTTACAGACTCACTATCATCCCTACAAGCACTAGAACACCCAGGTAAATGTAGCCGGCCAGACATAAAGGAAGAAATTCTAGCAATTAATACATCACTAGAGAACAGAGGATGTAGTGTGAGGCTAGTGTGGGTTCCAGCACACATAGGTATAGCTGGCAACGAGTTGGCAGACCAGAACGCCAAGAAGGGAAGAACAAGTAAAAACAATATAAAAGCAGGACTGGGGAGGTCAGAGATCAAGAGCCAAGTGAAGGAAACTATAAACGAGGAATGGAAGACAACATGGAAGGAAAGTAGAAAAGGCAGACACGCGTTCAAACTGCTGAAAGAACCAACGAGGACATGCCAGGTCAGAGAAGAATTAAAGATACCATCGAACAAAAAACTGTGGCGTCTCCGACTCGCAAGTGTAAAGGACAACAGTTATCTAGAAACAATACAAAAGAGAAAATAAAATTGACAAATACTAATATAAATAAAAACCAGCAACTGCAAAAGGCAACAGTTATTAAGATTGAAAACAAAATTAGTAAATTAAATGACACTAAATACCCCAATTATAACCAACTTTCAGGTTGAACAGGGTAGACCAAGATGGAACGAGAAAAGGCAACAATGATCAGATGCTCAGTGCCCGATCTCCACCCATCAACTCATCAAAACAACAACAACAACAACAACAAGGTTTGCGCAAGATGGGTTCCTCGAAGTCTCACAAAGGATCACCGATTGCAAAGGAAAGCAATTTCTTCTGAATTGTTGGAGCGTTTCAATGCTGATGGAGAGAACTTTTTGGCTAAGATCGTTACAGGTGACGAAACCTGGGCACATCATTTTGAACCTGAGACAAAAAGACAGTCAATGGAGTGGCATCATCCGCAATCACCACGAAGAAAGAAATTCAAGACAATTCCTTCAGCTGGAAAGGTCATGATCACTGTCTTTTGGGACATTGAAGGTGTGATTCTTGTGGACGTTATGCCAAGAGGAGAGACAATCAATTCGCAAGCTTACATTAAGACATTGAAAAAACTCAATCAACGTTTTCGCAGAGTTCGGCCGCACAAGAATCCAGCAGACCTGCTTCTCCTTCACGACAATGCGCGACCTCACACAAGTCTGGCAACACGAGAAGCAATCACCAAATTGGGTTGGACTGTACTACCCCATCCACCCTATAGTCCCGATTTGGCACCCTCTGATTTTCATCTATTTGGTCCACTTAAAGATGCACTCTGTGGGACAAGGTTTGAAGATGATGAAGGAGTGATTCATGCAGCGAAGAAATGGCTACATTATCAAGACAAAATCTGGTACGGGCTAGGAATACATGCACTTGTTTCGCGCTGGCATAAAGCCGTACAAGTTGATGGGGATTATGTTGAATAATACCGATGTTTACATGACATATCCATGTATATTGTGTATAAATTTCATGCTTTTTGAATAAATAGCTCCTGAGAAAAACGATGTGGTGCATTACTTTCTGAACGCCCCTCGTATATGCTTCATGATTACGTCTTGCTCTGTTTTGTCATTACTCTTCTTAGAAAATCCGAGAGTTTTTATAACTGCATTCGCACTACCAATGCTGACTGACAGCTGTAAGGCCAATTGTTGAGTAGTGATTCGCCTATCAGTAAGAATAATGCCCTCGGCGCATTTCAACATTTCTGCGTTGGTGGCTGTGGCAGGACGTCCACAGCGCGGCCGATCAAGCAGCTCCGCATCTCCACTTCCTGATTCTTTGATTCTCTGAACCCAGCGACTGACTGTACTCCTGTCGACTGCAAAACTTCCATACACATCACATAGACGCTTCTGAATGTTCACAACAGTTTCCTTCTCTGCAACGAGAAATTCTATCACAATTCGCTGCTTATAACGCAAGTTGCTAACACGCTCCAATTCAACGGTTTAGGGCAGCCGTATTATTTGGCCAGTTGCGGTGCAATTTTATGCACACAATTGGCACATGCCATATTTGAAGTGTCCAAAATTTCATGCTTTTATCTTCACTATTAGCTGAGAAAAACGATGTGGTGCATTACTTTCTGAACGCCCCTCGTAGACAAAACAAAAATGTTGACATATAGACAAAACAAAAATGTTGACATACAAACAAAACAAAAATGCTGACATACAGACAATTCAAAAATGTTGACATACAAACAAAACAAAAATGTTCTCATACAGACAAAACAAAAATGTTGACACAATAGACAACACAAAAATGTTGACATACAGACAATACAAAAATGTTGACATACACACAACAAAAATGTTGACACACAGACAATACAAAAATGTTGACATACAGACACAACAAAAATGTAGACATATAGACAATACAAAAATGTTGACATACAGACACAACAAAAATGTAGACATATAGACAATACAAAAATGTTGACATACAGACACAACAAAAATGTTGACATATAGACAATACAAAAATGTTGACATACAGACACAACAAAAATGTTGACATACAGACACAACAAAAATGTTGATGAAAGGACACAGCGTGGGACCAAACAAAACTGACAGAGTAGACTGGAAAAAAACCCGAAATAATAAACAGGCAAGAGATGAAATAAAAACAGACGTAATGACTAAACAAAATGAGATAGAATGATAATCTTAAAAAAAAAAAAAAAACCATGTGAGACAATAATGAGATAAAACAACAACAGGAAATATGAGAAAGATCAAAAGACAGGTATGACAAGACATACCTGAGTCAGTAATACTGCCAATGGTAAGTAATGCCATGTTGGTAAGATCTTCGTCCTGAATATGGCTGCTGATGCATTCGTTCAAATGATCCAGCACATAGTTCTCTATGGCTCTGTCTTGTAACATCTCTGTTCAATAGGCAGACAAAACGGATGCATGTTATGGTGATGATAGTACTTACTGATAATGGTGGCAATTATAGTAATGTTTCTAATGATGATTTTACTGATGAAGATGACAGTGATGATTATGATAGTGAAGATTACAGTAATGAAGGCAGTGATGATTATGACAGTGAAGATTACGGTAATGAAGGCAGTGATGATTATGACAGTGAAGATTACAGTAATGAAGGCAGTGATGATTATGACAGTGAAGATTACGGTGATGAAGGCAGTGATGGTTATGACAGTGAAGATTACAGTGATGAATATGACAGTAATGATTATGACAGTGAAGATTACAGTAATGAAGGCAGTGATGATTATGACAGTGAAGATTACAGTAATGAAGGCAGTGATGATTATGACAGTGAAGATTACAGTGATGAGTACGACAGTAATGATTATGACAGTGAAGAGTACAATAATGAAGGTAGTGATGATTATGACAATGAAGATTACGGCAATGAAGGCAGTGATGATTATGACAATGAAGATTACGGTAATGAAGGCAGTGATGATTACGATAGTGATTAATATGACAGTAATAATGACATGTGCTGATGAAGATAATGATAATGATTAATATGACAGTAATGATGACATGTGCTGATGAAGGCAGTGATAATTTAAGACAGTGAAGATTACAATAATGAAGACAGTGATGATTATGACAGTGAAGATTACAGTAATGATGACATGTGCTGAAGAAGGTAGTGATAATGATGTGATTGTGACAATACACAGTTTATGGCTGGCAGAGTGGTTAGAGCGCGTGCTGTAACAAAGTTACCAGTTTCAAAACCTGTTAGCATCACGATTCAGTCTACCTCGTTTTAAACAGGTACCTGACTCTTCTTTTGAGTCAGGGAACGCAAAGACAGCGAGGAAGGGAGCTGGTTACCCTATCTCATAAAAAAGAGCTGGACCCAGAATTATGAAGTTTCTAACACCACTCTACTACGACAGTATCTGCTATAGGACTACTATTGTGAAGTTTCTAACACCACTCCACTACGACAGTATCTGCTATAGGACTACTATTGTGAAGTTTCTAACACCACTCCACTACGACAGTATCTCTTATAGGACTACTATTGTGAAGTTTCTAACACCACTCCACTACGACAGTATCTGCTATAGGACTACTATTGTGAAGTTTCTAACACCACTCCACTACGACAGTATCTGCTATAGGACTACTATTGTGAAGTTTCAAACACCACTCCACTACGACAGTATCTGCTATAGGACTACTATTGTGAAGTTTCTAACACCACTCCACTACGACAGTATCTGCTATAGGACTACTATTGTGAAGTTTCTAACACCACTCCACTACGACAGTATCTGCTATAGGACTACTATTGTGAAGTTTCTAACACCACTCCACTACGACAGTATCTGCTATAGGACTACTATTGTGAAGTTTCTAACACCACTCCACTACGACAGTATCTGCTATAGGACTACTATTGTGAAGTTTCTAACACCACTTCACTACGACAGTATCTGCTATAGGACTACTATTGTGAAGTTTCTAACACCACTCCACTACGACAGTATCTGCTATAGGACTACTATTGTGAAGTTTCTAACACCACTCCACTACGACAGTATCTGCTATGGGACTACCTTTATCTCTAGAGAAGACACGTATCACCATTTTCTGTTTGCTCCCTACGGAGCATGGAGTCACTACTGTAGCTGGTCCTCTTGCAGGAAGCCTGTATCAGAAATTGACAAGCTTCTCTAGTGGTGGTTTCTGTAGAACTTTGTTGCACAGAATGACCAGCCTCACGCACAACTTCACACTATCACCTTGTTGGAATTACCTGAGGTAGCAGCAGTCTCATCAGAGACTCCCAGGAACTACACAGGACGAAGACACATGTACTGAGAACACTGGCAGGGAAAGTGATGATAATGATAGCGGTCAAGCTGATAATGATGATATAATGAAAGTAATGACGATAAAAGTGATGATAACTGACAGTGACAAAGATAGTCATCAGCTTCTTCTTCATCCTCGGTCCTAAATAACCATATCTATCTCTCTTATACACTTGACTGTCTGACTCAGGCTTGTCTCATCATATTACAGTTTCTCCCTCAACCTTGGCTGGAGAAGGTCATGATGCCGACAGTCTTGCAGGACATTTTCTACTTTTTTTTTTTTTGGTCCTCTCCACGATAATGATAGCGATAGTGATGATAAATAATAGTGATTCCAATGATAATAATGATAACAGGGTAAAAGAAGAGTCATCACAAACACAATATACAACACATAACAAGATACATCGATTGTCATATTTTTTTCATAATGCTTTTTTGTTTCAAACAAGGAAAAAGCATGAGTCGAATAAGGTAATAGTAGACAGGAGGCCGCTGTAGTTGGCCGAGTAGATCTTGATCGTTTCGCTTTTGAGTCGCAATTTTTTACATTTATTTTTTAAATTTTTATTCCGGCCTCAGTATTTGTCAGATGTTACTGTTTTTGAGAAAGCTCAAAACATGGTTGGTCTTAGGTTGAGACTAGCTGTTTCAGAAATCTCAAAACAGGGTTGGGTCTTAGGTTCAGACTAGCTGTTTCAGAAATCTCAAGACAGGGTTGGTCTTAGGTTGAGACTAGCTGTTTCAGAAATCTCAAGACAGGGTTGGTATAGGTTAAGGTTAGCTGTAGCGTAAATATGGATAACCACTCGGGTAACATGGTGGCGTCTTGTCTACCATGCCCTCCGTCTAACACCCCCCCCCCCCTTTTTTCCCCCTTTCCTGTAACCGTGTGGTTGTAAGTTAGAACTATGTTTACTTGGACACCGTTAGCGTTCATAAGCACGAGAAAAGCTTATATTGGAAGTGCATGCCTTGACAAGTAGGTTAAACGCACATAATAATATAAATGGTCATGTGCCTCGAAAGACACCCATGTCACTTGAAGTGCGCTAGTTTTCATTAGCATGACTCGCCAAATAAAAAAATCACATTAAAAACAATTAGAGTTAACTTGTGACACGAGAGGACAAACTCCACCTCGAAATATTCGTGTTCATTAGCGTGATAAGAGGGAACAAACGTTACTTCTTCTTCGTCAAGTACCGTGCCAACTGGAGTAGGTGATCATGATCTCCACAACCTCATGTCGACAGTGCTGTTTATTAATTCTGTTGTTGACTTATTTCTATGTCACGATGTCAAACTGTCAAGTATCTTCTGTATTTGTCGTCCTCTATATCCTTCATGTTGTCACAATATATTCCATCTACCCTCTTTTCTATAGCGTGCCCAAAAGAATGTGATTAGCTTCCTTCTAATAATAGTAGCAAATTTCCTTTTTTTTTTTTTTAAAAGCGCATCCTCATTACTCATTTTAGTTGCCTATGTTATTCTTAATATTCTTGTTTAAAACCCCATCTCGGTGGTCTCAAGGGATTTCCCTGCTTGACTGCTGAATGTCTAAGACATATATCAGCACCGGCTTTATATAAGATTGAACAACTCTCTACCTTGCTGCTATTCTCTAGGCTTGACGTGCAGCACATGATGCTCTCTACCAGAGAAAGGGTGGTTCCCCTGGAATGCCAATTAACTTAACATCGTTCTCTGTTCAATGCAAGTTGATTCCATTTATGGCTGCATAAGGCACTTTACGACGACGGTTTCCCCTTGCCTCCCCCAGGTCTGTGTTCCTGAGTCTGTGATAGTATTTGACGTAAACGTCTAAACCACAAAGCAGCGGGGAGGGGTGAACTATACGCTCTCTCTCTCTCTCTCTCTCTCTCTCTCTCTCTCTCTCTCTCTCTCTCTCTCTCTCTCTCTCTCTCTCTCTCTCTCTCTCTCCGGCTGTCACACCCTAAAGCTTTACAGGTGTTTTATTCATCTAGCCGCCCCTTACAACTATCCCACCTCTGCCCTCAGTGATAATCGCCTGTTTTAGTTACGGCTGCTAATTCAGTATTCATAGCTAAAAGGTACATGCCTTCAACTATCCGCCACCAGGTAGACGCGCCTGGTAGGAGGACAATTTCCCCCGCAAGGAAGTTCTAACTGGAAAAAAATTACGTTCATTTGCATGACAAGAGGGGTCAAACTCCACCAATGGTCATATGAACATGTCTCATGCCTGTATATAGTATTTCCCACATTAATAATAATCGCATACCCCTAAAGAGAGCTTAATCGTACTGGCTTACTCCTCTTGGACGAAGATAAATTGGGGGGTTGTTTTAATATTACTATACTATACTATGCTATGCTATAGTACAGTATAGTATATTATAATATAGTACAGTATAGTATAGTCCATTTAAGCCGCACTAGCTTACGTCGATTTTCGCTTAACTAG
Organism: Oreohelix idahoensis; assembly: GCA_024509875.1. NCBI lineage: Eukaryota > Metazoa > Mollusca > Gastropoda > Stylommatophora > Oreohelicidae > Oreohelix > Oreohelix idahoensis. The sequence continues at coordinate 110,189 of JAMPIV010001844.1, read as the reverse complement.
AAACAATTCTGGAGGTCCAGCCAACTGTCTTCTTTGGCTTTGCTAAAAAAGAATTCAGGTTAAGTTGAATTCTGATAACTAGAATTTTCGGATATGTAGAGGACATTTTTTTAAGTGGCAGGCATTCGTAAGAAAGAAAGAAGGAAAACACTAGACAACAAAAACATAACAGAAAATCCCCTGGGTCCGGTAACTCTTACAACGGCTTTCCTTCAGTGGGAATCCGTTTAGGAATCGCCAATGGCGAATGAACTGTTTTCAGCGGCTAAAACAAAGCATGACAAAGTAACAAAAAACGCTGCCATGTACCTGTTGAACTCCACAATTTGGGAAACACTATCTGTACGTATTTGGATGTGATAAAGATATATAATAAACTTGTATTGGTGTGCCCCAGGTTAAGTCAGGATATGATTTATAGTATAAGTCGATCAAATGTACATCCTCTGAAGGTCGTCGTTGTGCAGAAGGTATGAACTAGTTTTCTACAGGTCGGCTAGCAGCTACAAGACAAGCCTCCCACGACAACATCTAAAAACACGTCAGCTCCCAGTCTGATTTGTGCTACTTTTTGTTGTTGTTGTTGTCATGTTTCCTCACCCTGAACACCAACTCCCATTAACGAATGCTTGCAGGAAATACAAGTGTAACTGAGGAGGATAACGGCAGAGGCAGGGGACTGAGAAGCGGAAAGACAGGCGAGAAAGTAGGAAGGCATACGGAAGAAATAACTGAAGAATTGACGCTGGAGTGAAAGTTTCTGTGCACTTCTAAAACCAAATGCGCATGCTCAATAATACGTTCTTTGTTTATGCACGCTCAAGAGCTTATATCCAGCACTACAGTTAATTTCCTTGCCTGCGCCGAAGCACTTCACGCATGTTTGCAGTTGTAGTTTCTGCAACAACTTATTTAAATGGTGAATTTGGCAATCCCATGCACAACTAGACATGAGTCGCTTCTTACGGTATGCCAGTGGCAACAATTGTTCTATCGGTTTTTTTTTTTACCTCCGCACAGATCACGGAACGTCTACAACAGTTTATATATATGTGTGTGTGATTGTGTGTGCATGTACGTATGTATTTACGTGCGCATGACTTCCTCTAATAATTTTACGTCGCATATTTTCAAACTGAAAAAACAAACAAACATAACATTTGTCTAAAAATAGATCCAGTGTAGAGAACACTCAGATAACAACAAGGAACAAGGAGTAAACTTATCCCAGACTGGAACAGGCTGAGAGGTGAGCTGGCTATACCTGGAGGTGGGGAGTAGACAGAAATAAAGGACCGTGGGGGACGTGGGTTAGAGAGACAAGTTGTAATATTCCGTGTAATATAAGTAAAGATGACAACACTGCTTTTTCAACAATAGAGTAAATAGACCAGAATACAGACTCACAGACTGACGTAGAACTGTGACAAAAATACAGCTCTAGAGAGGAGCAGGAATGAATGAAGATCATGGAATGTTCTAGAATACACAGCTAAACAATTAAGGCTTACCTCGTTTAGATGAGAAGACAGTCGATGAGGAAGACAGTCGATGAGGAAGACACTCACAGAAAGAACGAGCGAGAGAAAGAGAGAGAGAGATACATGGAGAGGGAGAGAGAGGAAGACAGCGATAAACAGTGCACAAATAAGTTTATTTACAGAACTACCTGATGAATTGTACAGGTGACAGTAAATGTAAAAGAGGCAGACGTCTTGTCTGGAACTAACTAAAACACGAGACATGACGACGGCATGTTATATTTTTGAAGAGAAATTATTTTTCTCCAATAGATAAACACTATATCATCATCATCATCACCACCATCATTACCTTTCACATCCATAAACGCCTTCATGTCAAGTCTTCCTGTCCTGTGCCCTCCGCTATAAACGTCATCTATGTCCCTTTCATTTCTGTCTCCAGTTATCTTCATGTGTTTGTCCCCCCCCCCATTACTGTGGGGATTACAGAACACGAACTGCCTTGTAATGCCATCAATAGGTTTCCGCATGTATGTGTTCTGTCTATCGGCAGCGTTTTCATCTGTGTGACTAGCACATCTCTGCTTCTTGTAATTAGTTGTTGGTTTAGCGTACAAACATTCCAGGTGCCAAAACTTACGATTTTTATAGACGAAATAGGCGAGTCAGCAGCATAGACTCCTGTCTACTTTTTCTGTGTGCTGCGTCATCAGCATATTTAACACCGGTGCTTCTTGAATTTAAATTATTTATCTGGACTTGTATATACTTTCCAAAGTTGCTTTGGCTTAAATTTTCTACAGGGCGGGGTAGCCTGCCCCATGAACAACCCACCTTAATTGCATTTTACGACACGCTTGATAGGTTACGACGTTACTATTCTTTGCTCCCATTTCGGTCCCCGGTAACACACATGGGTGAACCCCGTATAAGACTATAGTCAGTAGACAAAAATGAGGACTGCAGTAACACTATATTACACAGTACTGCGAGTGACAGTAGATAGATAGTGTTAGAACGTTACGACCACCCCGTCTTCGTTCTGCCTTCTCTTTCTGTTTACGGTATTCACGTTCCTTCCACTTCACTCTTCCGGTATGGTCTTTCCTTCTGTTCTCGTGGTATTTCAGACTTGGATTTACCACTATTACAACAGCAACCATCTTCAGCAATTCATCTCTCCCTCTTCGTTTAAAAAAATGTGTATACATTTGTATTAATATTCAGTTCTTTTGTTTACTGTTTTCGTATATCTTGTCCCTGACGAAGTCCTTGCTGTCGTAACTTTAGCAACCAGATCTCTGCTACCTCTTATGTCCATGCACCTGTTTGTTAACTGTGACAGTCTGTTAGTATATGTAAGAACAACATGTCACAACCCGCTAGTACAAATGTACACAACCTGTCACAGACAGATAGCATAAACGATACAGACTCAGCCTCGACCTACTGACACACATATATTCTATCTTCTTGTATGTCCCAAGATATTTTTTTCTCCTATAATACGTTAACAAGGTGTAAGATGAGCTTTCACTGCACTGGGAAATATTTGGAAATAAAAAAATAAAAAAAAACCCAAAAGAAAAATCAGAATCTTCAACTCGAATGTCAAGTTAGTCCTATTGTATGGCTATGACACATGGTAAACAACAAAAACAACGACCAAGTAGTTACATATTTTCATAAATGGATGTCTGCGATGAAGAGAAGAATTTAAATGGTGTGGTAAGATCAACAATGTGGAACTGATGACACGAATTAGATAAGTGCTGACACTGGAAAAATAGATGACACGAAGACGCTGGCGATAGATAACACACACAATATGAAACATGTTGACATCATTACCATGTAGTCCTTGTTCTGGAATCCGCGGAATAAGAATAGTAGAGTCAGGCTGAAAAACACACGGAGAAGAGAGCTGTAGACAGAGATGAGAATGATGGAGGAAGACACGGAAGGACCTTGAGCTAACGGTACAGGACAGAAGAACTAGGTTACGGGAATTGAATGAATGAATGAATAACAGGCTGAATAAGATCATTATTGCTTACAATCCTTAACAAACCATGATAGCAAAGGTCACGGAAATGTCTTATGTAGCTGAACATTTCATCAAGAATACAAACATCAACGTTGTATGAATGGCTTTTAGCCAGACGAAGGTCATGGATTATTTCGTTACAGTTTTCAGAGTCAAGTTTTCAGCAAGTCGATGGAAAATCTTTTACGGCTCTGCTCTTAGCAAGATATATATATATATATACACCTGATATAAGCAACATTCAAAAGGGAAAAATAAACAGCCTGCTTACATTGTAAAGAATAAAATCACCAATACAAATGTAATGTTTAACACCGCGCATTAAATTTCGTCCCATGTTTTGCTTTTTCTGCGATGATGAAACTAACGAAAATGTGTCCTCGTCTGCTGCTGCTGTGACTTTACGAGCTGCGTACCAGTAATAATAGCTTTTACCAATTTTTCAGAATACACGTGGGTGAGGTGTGGCGAGATGGATGTTAGATAGAAAATGAGAAAGTAGTTCCCAGAAATGGAGACAAGAAAACTGGTGAACCAGAGGTAAGGAGGGCACAAGACAAGTCAGGTAACTGTTAACTGCACAGTTCTTGACGATAGCTGCAGAAGAGAACTGATAGGTAAGTCACCTTCTCGCTAGACCTATCCTATTCTCCAGGGGTGTTATATAAATACGTGGGAGCCGCGCTAGCGTAGTGGTTACCACACCGCTCTGGCGACCGGGTGATCCAGGATCAAACCCGGGCAACGGCATTTGAGGATTTTTCGTCGACCGGGATTTGGACTGGATTAACTCGAGACCTGGCGAGTACATCTGAAGGAGTGTCGTCGATCAGGGACTGGCGGCTCCTGGGCCGATCCAGCTCTAATGGGTACCTCCGAAATCGGCGAGTATCTGCCTGAATGGAGAGGGACACCTGTCTCTGTACAAGAAAAAAAGGGATTCTCAAGTAAAATCAATGTCAGGTTAGACATTAATAATAACCTGAGATTTCGCCTCGAGTATTAGCGGGCGTACGAAAAAAAAATATGTGAGTGCAGTTCGTATTTAAAGCTGTGGGATTCTGTAGACTAGATTTCCATTATACGTCACAATGTTTTACTTTGTTTTTTTTTTAAATGATTGCCTATAACGACTGTCTGACAGCTAGTAAAGTGCCGTCGCCTAGACATAGCAAATCGAAGACGAGGTTCCATGTGTGTGCTTTTTAACTTTTTTTCTTTTAGCTCAAATATTTGCTATTTTAACTTCTGTTTTTATTCTTGTATTACTTTCTTCCCTTTAACTTTCGTTACCTTCCGCCGTCCTCCCCCTTCTCCACCTGTTTCGTCCTTTTTTTTCTTTATGCGTTTATCACGTGAAAGATAATTTATTTTACCATCTTGTCCATAATGTTATTACTCTTTTAATGTTCTGTTTTCCGAGACATTTTGTATTTTCGTTTCTTTCATATTCTACCTACATTTTTTCACCTTCTCAACCCCACCCGAGGTTGTTTACGCTGGCCAGCTGCGGTCAGCTAACGCTAGACGTAATGTTATCTAAACGCACCTGTTCGACCAGAGAAACATTTCTCGGGTCCGCTTTAAGTGTTAGAACGAGCCAAGACGGTTTCTGTGAAAGAAACGGTTCGTTAGCGGCGGGTACCCTCTGTGGTCCCAACAGGGGAATTTCTCTGGTCGCTTTAAAACGTTTGATGACGAGCGGCTGGTATCCTTTGAGGCCTGGGTAACGAGTGTGATCTGTTTCAGGGGAAGATAACAACCCGCGGTCAGTCTTTGGGTTTTCGCCCCTTAGACAAGATAGAGCATAATGTTATGCATTTCTCTACCTGGGGAACTTTCGCACGATTTCTTTTGTCTTACTCTAGATTACGTCTTTCGCTGAACTTCTGTAGAAATACGCACGCCAGGTGTTCGGGGGGAGCGTCCCTTGTGATCTATAAGAGTAGACTGGTTTTAATAGACAAAGACATTCGTAAATTTTCCTGGCCCGTAGATGATCATCATGAGATAAGGCAAACTTTAACACAATACTAGAATGTGTTTGCCTATGTTCTAGTCATTTTTCGGGGTGAGTTGACATATCTTATAATTATAATATTAGATTCATGTTAGCTTTTATATATATATCTGTTAGGGAAGTGAATTTATTTCTGAGGACTTCTCCTAGTAATTTATTCAGTGATAAGGTAGCGCTGTCTACGGCCTATTAAGTGGTGCTTGAACTGTTACGGTTTATCATGGGTTAAATGTTAAACTTACAATAACAGATATTAGGCGTAGAATCAGTCCACGAATGCTTACCATTGGGTTAAGAGTCAGCAAAATTAACTGTCATTTCTGTAAGATAATGTCAGGTGTGGATTGTTCACTTTAAAACTGAATAGTGAGATGCAGGTAATAACTCTGGATTATAGGAGATAGTCACTTATTCCTTTTGATAGATATTTCTAGTGGCAAGGGAGGATCATTTTATGCTTACTTGTGTGGCTAGGCACTAGTCTATAACTTTCACTGAAAGCAGTCACCAGGCATAGATATAATTATATCGTATGATCTAGCCACAACTGTATTATTATAGCAAGAACATTGCATTTTCTTTGTACTCATTTTGTGGAAATGCTAATATATTTCCCAAAGGGGACATACGATTTATTTGTGTAATGTCAAATGCTGTAATCTGTTTATGTAAATTCATTTAATGTTGTAAGATGAATAAGCATATTCATTTAACTGTAACTACAGGTTAGGTTTCCTGTATGTTGAGATTGGGAGAAGAGGAGTAGATTTTGCTGTCAGAATATTTAATGACAGTTACATGGGTGTGCAAAAGATATTAAGCCTATGCGGGTGCGTGTTGATAATTGATACTTTTAAGGAACAGGAGACATGGTTAAAGACAGCCCTAAACTATCATAGCAATAACTACAATAAATTTAATCCCATAGTGGAGCGTAACTTTCTGTATAAAGTTAGTGTGATTTATTATTTGCTTGAAGTAAAAGGGTGTCTCTTTTTGGGTCTCAGTTTCAGGAAGACTGAATCGCTAGAGCAGACTTCAGTCAGGCGAAGAAAGTCATATACTCTTCGATCTAGAGGGTTTCTGTATACATCTAGCAACGAATCGTCAACCCCGTTCCTGAATCAAAACCCCTTTTTGTCAACGCCAAGTTAAGCTCACGCAGTGCAACGGAGCCAACGCTAAATCTGGAATCGCCAAACGCAGTAGTAGTTCTCTACTCGCCTATTGGATTACCAGCCAGAGCATTGCGGCTTCCAGAATATCAAACCCGCTCAGCATGCCTATAGCAGAATTCCATATCACCCGCCTTTTTTGTGCCTAAACGGGGCACTCAGCAAACCACAGCCAAACCAGTTTAAACAGGATTTACAGCCAAGCGGAGCCTTGCGCCGGATAAGCGCGCCTGGGTCTCTGTGTCCTCAAGTGACTTCTTCTGGTGTATTTCCTGGATACTTAAAACCTCGCACGTATGAGCAGCCATCTATGGACAGAGTTCCAGCCCCCACTCACGCTATAAGGGGAGTCACCAACGTTTAGCACCAACAAAGAAAGTTTTGTAGGCTAGTCCCTCACGAAGGATCTACAAGTAATTCACTTCCTGGAGCTAGTACATTTGGTCCCCGAAAAGCAGACAGGCTGTCGCCCAGTTCAATCAGTTGGTCAGCAGGAGATAAACAGCGTTCCCCAGCCCAACTCGCGCCAGTAGGGGGGTCACCAACGATAGCGCCTATACAGGGATGTTATTCAGGTTAATTCCATCACCGATGGAGGATATATACGAAAACACCACTTACTAGAGTTACTTCAGCTGGTCCCCGAAAACCGAAGGACTGTCACTCGATTATTTATCTCTTTTTGTTCTACAGGTTTTATGAATGGTGATCTGTGTGTGTGGTTGTTGGTGTATATGATTATTGATGAATATTTGATTATTGATGTAATTTTATGTTGTTGTGATGATATGCATTATTTTCATGCTTTTCTTCTTTAATAAATTTTACACATTTATTAATGCGCTGTTCACGACCTTTCCATCCATATTTGTATTTTTAGCTCTTTACTATAATCTCTATGTATGATAAGAGAAAAGAGAGAGAGCAGGAGGTGCTTAGACAGACATAAGTGAGTTGAGGCTTGGAGAGAGAGATCATTTTGGTAAATCTTCTTCCAGGTTGTCTCAAGTCCATCTCCTATTTACACCTTTCTGTGTGTGTAATCTATAACTCTGTCAGTCCACTATCCCTTGTCGGTTTCACTATTATTGTCCAACTCGACAAATACTCTACACTCTAACTCAACCACGACAAATGGGGTCTCGCCGCGGAATTTGAACTACATCTGCAGCAATCGCAACAGATGAGGTTGCAGTCTGGTAGGAATCTCTCACAAGATTCTATTCTGATTCTTAGAGTTTAGTGTTCGGCAGATTATAGGAATTTCTTTCCCCTAGACATATCGAACTATTTCTTTTGGAGGAAGTCGGAACAGCGTTTTTTTCTCCACAGCAATCATAAATATTAAGTTACATTTATTGTTCATGCTACACATGAGACAGCTGGTAAAGGTTGATGGTATCACTGCTGAGTTTTTGGTTGACAAATCTGACGACTAATGTTGTAAAAGTCAGAAATTTTTTTTTTTTAAGGGTTAATATTTTTTCAGGAGTAGCTCTTTAATCTGAGATAAGAAGCTACAGATAGTCAGTTACTAGCTTGCATTTGTACCAAGGGAGGGTGTTCATTCGGACGATAGTAACCAATCCTCTCAATAGCTTAGTACTGACAGAACTGGGGTGAAGTGATAGTAAGTTTTACATCACTTACATTTTTTTGGAGTTTTTTGGGGGGTTTGCTTGTCGATCAGAGTAGCTACAAACTTTCTTGTTTTTAAAGTTCCCAGGCTAGCCTAGATTTTATTGATTATTAAGTTAATCAGCACCTAGTGGACTAGGTAACTAAGATCTCTAGGTTCTATTCTTCTATAGTGTTTGCTCACCCTGATATAATGGCCGATCTAGATAAAGTGCATAGGATTGCCCTCGAGGTAGCTAAGTACATGGAGTACAAGGATAGCGAAATCCAGCCCTTTCTAGAATTTGCAGTAAGCCTGCAGGATCAATACGAGGTAGACAATTGGTTTGACAGCCGTTTAATCTTAGCATGGTCCTGTAAACAAACTGGGGAGAGTGAAGCATTCACCCGACAGTATGTAAATGAAGTGATAGAAGATGAGAAGCAAAGGGAAAAGCAAAGACAAGAACGGAACAAGAAATTGGAAATGGATCAACAAGAACGGGACAAGCAATGGGAAATAGAGCGCCAAGAAAGGGACAGAGAAAGCCAAGAAAGGAGCAGGCTACACCAAATCAGAATGAATGAACTGGATAGCCAAATTCGGAGGGTGGAAACAGATACTAAATGTAGTCACTCTACTTCCCCTTCTACTGTGCCCTTAACGGTCAACGCCCCTGCAAACCTTGCGCCCATGAAAGAAAACTTGCCTGCTAAAACCGAACCCCAACTCCAGAAAATTGACTTTCCTTTGGACTTGGATCCGAAGCCCAAACAAGGAAAGAATTTACGTCGGGATAGCAGACCTAAGGCCACGGGGAAAATTACGCAACGTTCCCAGGCATGGAAACTGCTCAAAGGTGAGAGAGGTGCTAACAAGCATTGTAATACGGATTGTTCCCGTCTGGCAAGCGGCGAACCCCGAGCCTCTCACGCTCCAGACCGAGCAGCACCTAACCGACACGTGACGTCGAGAAAAGGGAGCCACACCCTATCACGTTATATTTCGCTAGATTCCCGGCCGGACAGCGAAAAACCATATGCAGAGGCGTATCCCTCCAACTCAACGATCGTAGAATGGAGGCGCCGCTCCTCTTATCACCCTGAGCTTAAAAGGTGCAAGAATAAGTCGCCTGCTAAAAGGGTTAAACTTTCCAAACCGTTCCAAGGAACTTTGGAAAAACATACCGAGAGTTTTTTCTCGGGCACTTCGCGATCTAACGGGATCTCAAACCGTCCAGTCCTTTGCATGCAGTCTGCGGGGCCTGTCAACCAGGAAGTGGATCTCGCATTGCAGGACAAAGTTCAACTGACGCCAGTAACTTCCTCAGGGGAGGGCAAAGTTGACGTTTATGATGGACACAGGGTTCCAGGCGAAGGGATCCCTGGTATTCCATTTGAGTCTCTCACACTTCTCAGGGCAGAAGACAGTGAGAAAAGCTGCCTTACTACTGTACAAGGAGCCATTGTTGAGAGCCTTGGCTCACGTCATGCTAGTAATGGGAAAGCGACTCAACAAACTCTGCAACTAGCAGATATTACCTATCTGTCTTCACGGATAGAAGCTACGGAGATCTGTTATGATTTAGTAGAACCCCAGAATGCGATCGATTACTCTTTGCTTCAGGCAGCAGAGTTTTCTCATTCAAATCGCATTATTCCAGTGGTCTCAACCCCACTGATGGACAGCAAAGTAGTCGCCTCCGCCAGGCCATTACAGAACAACTTGATCATTTCCGTTGACCAAGCCAGAGTTGTGACTGGCAAGGCAAGGAAAGCTCCAGACCCGCCTTTAGACGGCACAGGTCTGAAGATTGATCAATGCTCCCGCCGAAACAGCGGAGTAGGTGTGGAGAGGCAGAAGGAAAATGCTAGCATTTCTTCGGCCAACGAACGGCTTTATTTACCAACTAGGGTTACACGCGCGCGAAAAGTCCCTACAGACTGCAGCTATACAGGGTTATTCAAGTCCGCGACAGGTAAACCCATAACGAAAATTAAACAGCCCGAGTCCAGCAACGATTACACTGCATGTAACAGGCGGATTATCTACGCAGTGGCCAGTGAGTTCAGGCGGGGCCGAAACTCACAACAGGTGCGGATAATTTTCCGGACCATAAACAGGCACAGCGAATTGCGGAAGCAAGGTCAGGTTCACACGGAAACGGAAGGCGTCAGTGCCGACTGGCCTCGCAAAATCCCATTCGCTGAACGTCTATTAGACAGAGGGAAGAAAAGAAATGAACTCGGAGCTAGTCATACAGACAGACAGAAATTGGAAACGTATTTGGTTTTATGAGTATAGGATGTTCCATTGACAGGTAACTAAAGACGATGGAAAAGATAAATTACTGTCATTTTTGTCCGTATTCCTCGAACTTTAAAAGGGGGGGCACTTGTCACGTGAAAGATAATTTATTTTACCATCTTGTCCATAATGTTATTACTCTTTTAATGTTCTGTTTTCCGAGACATTTTGTATTTTCGTTTCTTTCATATTCTACCTACATTTTTTCACCTTCTGAACCCCACCCGAGGTTGTTTACGCTGGCCAGCTGCGGTCAGCTAACGCTAGACGTAATGTTATCTAAACGCACCTGTTCGACCAGAGAAACATTTCTCGGGTCCACTTTGTGTTAGAACGAGCCAAGACGGTTTCTGTGAAAGAAACGGTTCGTTAGCGGCGGGTACCCTCTGTGGTCCCAACAGAGGAATTTCTCTGGTCGCTTTAAAACGTTTGAGGACGAGCGGCTGGTACCCTTTGAGGCCTGGGTAACGAGTGTGATCTGTTTCAGGGGAAGATAACAACCCGCGGTCAGTCTTTGGGTTTTCGCCCCTTAGACAAGATAGAGTATAATGTTATGCATTTCTCTACCTGGGGAACTTTCGCACGATTTCTTTTGTCTTACTCTAGATTACGTCTTTCGCCGAACTTCTGTAGAAATACGCACGCCAGGTGTTCGGGGGGAGCGTCCCTTGTGATCTATAAGAGTAGACTGGTTTTAATAGACAAAGACATTCGTAAATTTTCCTGGCCCGTAGATGATCATCATGAGATAAGGCAAACTTTAACACAATACTAGAATGTGTTTGCCTATGTTGTGGTGAAGTGGGATGTTATAAATATGTATAGGGGACTTAGTGTACTGACTGAGATCAGCTGTGAAGGTATATATATCTAATAAGAGTAGTGTATTATATATAACCTTACTTGCTGCCACATATGTATACCTCAGTCAGAATTATTCTGGAATAGTGTGATGACTACGTTGTATGTCTAGGGTATGTGTATGATGAAGTGTAAGTCATAACAACAACAGACAGATAAACAATTTAATTTATTCCACCACACTTGACAACACTGTGACACTCACATACATATAACACTCTAAAGGATATCTTAAAGGAGTCACTGATAACTTTTCAAATAACAATATGTATTCATTTCTGTCATGAATGAATATGTGTCCTGATTCAAATACAAAGGGAACCAGGAATCACAATCAATTTTACTTACAAGTTATATGTACAGAATTTATCAATATGAATATTGTAATGACATATATTATTAAAAGTATCCTATGTGTGTCAGTTGTGTAGTAGTAATATGAGGTAATACTGGTTTTGTTTTGTTCAAGCTCTGTTGGTATTTGTCATCATGACTTCAATAGTTTGTCTTTATTGGAACTAGTATTGGAGATGTTCTCAGTTCCTGATATTAAAACAATTTAATTCCCCTCTTAATGTTATTTTTACAAGGTCAATTTAAGATGGGGGTACATAATTTTGAGCTCAGCTGGCCACATCAGCTTATCTTGCGTGATGGCGGCAGGAAAAGACTCCTCTGCTCGATTCTCCCCTGGGCTCTGGAGACACCTCACTGATAGCTAAATGGACCAAGGAGTATGCTGTCCGACTCTGGATTCAGCAAAGCTCTGACCAGGTGCTGCTCAATACCATCAAGACCACGGTCCCTGAAAACAAGAAGGATGTACCTTCTACTTCATAACTAATTTATACTCTCTTTTTACACTGAGCACAATACATCACAAACATTGAGTTCAGAGCGTTAGGCCAACTGTCAGCTTCATCTGAAATACTTTATACCAGTATTAACCTCCTTAATGGTTACTACGCCTCTGCACTTCCAGCATTATTTCTGTCTAATCAATAATCTAGGTGTCAGTGTACTGTTTGGCCATTCCATGCAGTTTTACTTTCCTCCGACACCTTCTGTACAGGCTGGAGCATTATAGGCTTTACATCATGTTTGCTACTGAACTACACATATATACAGGCATAAATTAACAATTCACATTCAATTTTCATTAAAAGATACTGAATGTTTCAAGCTTACCACAATTCATGGAAACAAACACAGATACGTTGATTAGCAATGAATTCTGGCACAAATACTGGCACAAATTCCCATCTGCTTATGTTCCAGGCTTTTATTTAGCAAAAATATGAGCTGGCTTCAACGCACTGTTGCTTTATCAAGCTTATTTGAACTAGTGGTCTCGAACTAACGCTCCTAAGTGAGTATATCAGCGAGTCTGGCCAATGGAGCCACGTTTCGACAAGTGTTTGAAAAAATTTTACCTTCCTACGTCTCCCCTAACAACCAAAGATAGTATTTATAGTCCGACCAATCGTGTTTAGTCTTATATTTGTTGCGCTCCAATCAATTTGGAGTTTACATGGTAGGCTATTTCCGTACGCAAGGTTTTTTCAAACACGTTATAAAAAAATTTTATGAGCAGAAATGATTTCATGCTGTCAGGCATCCCCACTATTTTATTTTGGTTATAACTTGTTAATTCCTAGACTATTTGCGTAACGTTTTACATATTCTTTGTCAGCAAGCCCTAAGGAACCCAAATATACAAATTTAAAAGAGCTAAGTGGCTGCGTTCAAAATATGCAATTTCTAGGATAGTCGTGTAGTTGTTTTTTTTTTATTTTTATTTTTTTTTAATGTGAGAACCGCCACCTGTCCTGCTGTACTGTCAGACTAATGTCAGGATTTCGGACATAAAACAGTAGAATGTCAGGTTTCCCCAATAAGCGTTTTTCAGGTTTTAAAACCTAACTCTGGGAAGGGTAGTGTTTTTATCACTGTCCGTCCGAAAAAGTTAGTGTATGTGGCCTTACACGCGTGATAGTAGTAATTGTGTATCGCGTTACGCTTGTTGGGGTGGCATTAATAGCGAAACGCGTGTTTAATTTTGCATGCGTTCGGCTTTCTGCCTCTCCCTTCTCTCTATCCTGCTTTATCTGTCTTTTAGTTACGCTGTGTATGGGATGAATGAAATATTAAATTTAGGTCATTGTTTCAGCTTGCGTATCTCAAGTTTAGTACATGTTTCATTGAAGAAAGCGGGTAATAATATAGTAGGCTTTTACTATCAACGTGAAAGCGTTACAATTTGCAGACGAAGCATAAAACAAAGGGGATTTCGAGTACATTCCTTGTGACAGCACTGTTATTTTACCATTGCTCTTTTCTTTATTAGAATTTATTTGTTAAGCTTTACATTTACCTTTTAATTTATATATGTGGATTAGAATATTCCACGACATCTCCCCTCTTAAAACAGACATTATATGTCAGTACTTTATTCTATATACACATAGAGAAATTTATTATTAGTTCTGGGGTTTACGGTGATTCTCATCACACGGATGGCGGCTTAAAAAAATCCGCTCCCAAATTTGTTTTTCCAGATATATACTCAATGCTAAAATTATAGGGAGCCAAAAGCAAGGACCATCGGAGTAACCTAGAGTTCTCATGCCTAGCCTGGGCTAGAAACGATAAAGGTTTGTGGTCCGTTTGCAACTTAAATGCCTTCCCATACAGATAAATATTGAATTTCTTTATTGCCCATATTACTGCAAGACATTCTTTTTCGCTAGTTGAGTAGTTGATTTCAGCTTTATTCAACTTTCTGCTAGCATATGCCACTGGGCTTAATTCCCCATCCAATGCATCTGATTTCTGTAGTAGAGTTGCACCTAACCCAATATTACTTGCATCCGTCCTTACTATGAATTCTTGACTTAAGTCAGGTAATTTCAAAATGGGTTTACTTGTGAGCTTTTCCTTCAATTCTTGGTAAGTCATTTCACATTGTGGTGTCCATGTAATGCGATCTGGATGTCCTTTACGTGTCAAATCAGTTAACGGTGCACATATGGAATTAAAGTTTTTGATATACTTCTGGTAGAAACCACATAATGAGACAAAGGATCTCACGTCCTTCTTGGTTTGTGGTCTCGGGGCTTTCTGTAGTTTCTCTAAATTCTTTGGGTCAGGGGTCATGTTTCCCTGATAAACTGTGTGTCCCAAAAATTCCAATTCTTTACATCCAACGCAACATTTGGTTGGTCGGGCTGTTAAATTTGCCTCCCTAAGTCGATTAAACAGCATGTTCAGAGAGTCAATGTGTTCCTCAAATGTTTCTGTTGCTATCAGGATATCATCCATGAAATTTGTTATACATGGATTATTCAGAGGGTCCAATAATTTTCTCATCATTCTAGAGAAGACACTAGGCGCATTCTTCAATCCAAATGGCAATCTATTAAACTCATAGTGTCCTTCTGAGGTACTAAAAGCTAGGTATGGTCTAACCTCAGGCTTTACTGGAATCTGATAGTATCCTTTACTCAGATCCACTTTTGAGAAATATTTAGCTTTATTTAGTCTGGCAAACAGCTGATTTGTATCCGGCAATGGATCCACCTGTCCTTCTGTAATAGCATTCAGTCTCCTGTAATCTATACAGAGTCTATGTTCTCCAGAGGGCTTCCTTAAGAGTACAACACCGGAACTATACGAAGATTCACTGTGTGAAATAATTCCCTCCTTCAATAGATAGTCTATCTCTTCCTTCAAAGCTTTCTCCTTAGCAAACGGAATCGAATATGGTTTCATACAGACAGGTGTGGGGTCTATCAGTTTCATATCATATTCCAAAAGGTTTGTATGCCCTGGTCGATCTGTTAACACCTCTGCATGATTATTTAGAACCTGTTGCACTCTCTCTTTCTGAGTTTTCGTTAAATGTGTACTGATTTTCACCTGTGCTGCTGTCTCACAGGGGTGTAATGGATACTCAAATGATGAAAGTGGTTCCTTTTTCATCTCCATGGCGATGGACAAGGTCAACAAGTGTGTCTCCTCCTGATGTTCTCTTTCCAAATATTTCTTCAGGAGATTCACATGATAGATTTTTTCTTTCCCCTTCTTATCTATCTTATAATTTGTTCTAGATACCTTCTCTAAAACTGTATATGGACCCTGCCATCCAATTTGTAACTTATTCTGACTCCCGGGCAAAAGAAGCAGTACTTTCTCTCCCACAGCCAAATTTCTGTCTTTCGCCTTCCTGTTATAATAGGCAGCATGTTTCTTCCTGGCTTGTTTCAAATTTTCATTGGCAAGTTTCCAGCCAGTTTTTAAACGAGTGGTCAGCTCATTCACATATTGGTATGAAGATGTAATGTTTTCCTCTGCCTTTTCATCAGTCCACGTTCTTAACAAAGCTTCGAGTGGACCTTTTATTGGCCTTCCAAACAATAATGTTGCCGGGGCCATACCGGTTGAACTATGGGGTACCTCCCGATAGCAAAGAGGGCGGCGTGCAGGTACTGGTCCCATGTATCTGGTTTTTCGTGTGCCAACTTTCTCAGGATCGACATCAATGTGCCGTTAAATCTTTCCACTTGGCCGTTCCCTTGGGGATGATACACACTACAATGGAAGTGTTTGGCCTGGAAGATCCTGAAAACTTCTTCAGTTAGTTTCCCCTTGAACTGAGAGCCATTATCAGTCAAGATTTGATTGGGAAAGCCTAACCTGGTGAAAATTGTGAGCAATGCCTCTGCCACATGTTTAGAATCAATCGATGACAGGGCTACAGCCTCTCCCCACATAGAACAAGTGTCCACCAGAGTCAGAATGTAGCTGTTCCTTCTCTTGGTTCGGGTGAGAGGTCCCACAAGATCCACGGCAACTCTCTCAAAGGGTGTTCCCACTATGGGCATTTCCCCCAGAGTTGCTGGTGCAGTCCAATGTTTAGGTGCTACTCGTTGGCACTCTGGACAGGATTTTACATATCGTTTGATATCTTCAGTTATTCCTGGCCAGAAATAGTGACAAGCTATTCGCTGTCCTGTTGCGCTGATTCCCATATGACCACTGAAGGGAATCGCATGCCCTAGTTCCAACACTTTAGTCCTATATGAAGTGGGAAGGACCAGCTGTCCGTGACCATTGGATTCAGATCCAGCCTTCCTATATATCAGTTTGTTCTTCATATAAAACTCTCCCTTGCCTGGAGGTGTATGAGATTTGGGCAACTTCTTGAAACATGGCTTGAGTGTTTTGTCCTCAGCCTGTGCCTTCCTCATCTCATCTGGGTGAGTATTTATGGGATTATCCTCCTCCTTTTTTGACTGTGATCTGGTCTGCACTGTTGCCAATATCACAGGTCTCTTGGGATTCCCCAAGAAGACATATCTACACCCCAATATTAGAGGGTAGATTGGCTCATTTATCACTGCTGCTTTTATGATCCCTTCCACATATCGCGTTTTCACTTTTATTCGGGCGACGGGAAGTGTCATGGTAGCTACATCCTTGGTTGCAGTTTGAATCTCCACTGTTTCTGTGGTGTATTGATCGGCCTGCACCAGGTGAGAACTCACAACGGAATCGTAATCTAAACCGGTATCATATAAACACCTTATAGTGACACCATTACAGATGACATCTTCACACACTGGGGGGTGGTATGGTTCCTGTAGTTCTTCAGGTTTGACCTTCTTTCCTTTTTCCCCGATGTCATAGCAGCACAATGAGGAGGTTTCCTTCTACAATGGTCAGTGTCATGATTGTTCATCTTACAATTTTTACACCACCTTTTTCCTTGGTTGAAAGATTTTCTTTCATCATATTTCCTTTCATCGAATTGTGGGAATTTATTTTTATTTTCATACCGTGGCCTATCAAATTGGTGCTTACCTTTATTTTGATCCTTAGGATCAAATTTATTCAAGTTCTGTGGTGCCCTAAAGTTATCCACTTGTTTCTTTTTATTACCTGTTACCTCTGCTTGAGCTGCTTGATACCTTTCAGCAACATTTAGCAACTCACCCAGCCTCTCTGCACCTTGTTCCATGAGAAACTTTCTCAGGTCTGGAGCCATGGACTCTCTTAATTGCTCTATAAGGACCATTTCCTTAAGATCTTGGGTTTTCCCCAGAGAAGTCCATTTCTCCAAGTATGTCTCTATTCGTGCAGAGAACTGGTGATAGGTTTCACCTGACAGTAGTTTAGCATTCCTAAATTTTTTCCTATAGAATTCTGCATTCTTTTCATATCTTAACAAAAGAGCCTGCTTTAGCATGTCATAATTTTCCTGATCACCTCTGCTCATTTTTGCAAAAACTTCATAAGCTGCCCCACGAAGTCCTTGAGATAACTTTAAGCTCCACCTTTCTCTCTCTAACCCATACGTGGTAGCTAATAGTTCATACCTATTTAGGTAGCTCTCTATATCATCGTCTTTCTCAACAAAATGATCTAAATGAAAATTCATAGCTGAGGTTGAGGCTCCTTGGCTAGCAGTGGCATCAGAGGCAAAGGGACTGGCACCATTTTCAGGAGCATGGCCCTGAAACTCAAACTCCCTTAGTCGTAACTCATGTTCCCTTTGTAATCTCTTCTCCTCCTTTTCTGCTTCCCTTTCTGCAGCTAATCTCTTGTCTTCCCTTTCTGCAGCTCGTCTTCTTTCCTCGGCTTCCAATGCTTTAGCCTCTTTGTCAGCCTCAATCTGCAACCTCTTAGTCTCAGCCTCAGCCTGCAACTTCTTAGTCTCAGCCTCAGCCTCAAATTGTAACTTCTTAATTTCCCTTTCAGCCTCTAACTTTCTTTCGGCCTCTTTTTCTAATCTTCTTTCTTCGCGTTCAATAAATTTGTCACATTCCGTAGTGACATAGGCAACCATAACTTGCCCATCTAATCCTAACTCTTTTGCAGTCTGAACAGCAGCAGATCGAAACTTGGCCAGGTCCGCCATTGTCTATCAGGTAAGTTTATACAATGTCTAACCAACAATTCAATCTCTAATTATATATCTAATGGACAACACAGGCACCGTGAGCTCAACCTTATTTAATTCCACCCAAGGATACCTTTTAATTCTTATATTCCCTGAAGTGAATTACCCCAACTATTTTTAATAGGTAAAGATTCAAAATCCCAAGAGCGAGACCCCAATATATGTGGTGAAGTGGGATGTTATAAATATGTATAGGGGACTTAGTGTACTGACTGAGATCAGCTGTGAAGGTATATATATCTAATAAGAGTAGTGTATTATATATAACCTTACTTGCTGCCACATATGTATACCTCAGTCAGAATTATTCTGGAATAGTGTGATGACTACGTTGTATGTCTAGGGTATGTGTATGATGAAGTGTAAGTCATAACAACAACAGACAGATAAACAATTTAATTTATTCCACCACACTTGACAACACTGTGACACTCACATACATATAACACTCTAAAGGATATCTTAAAGGAGTCACTGATAACTTTTCAAATAACAATATGTATTCATTTCTGTCATGAATGAATATGTGTCCTGATTCAAATACAAAGGGAACCAGGAATCACAATCGATTTTACTTACAAGTTATATGTACAGAATTTATCAATATGAATATTGTAATGACATATATTATTAAAAGTATCCTATGTGTGTCAGTTGTGTAGTAGTAATATGAGGTAATACTGGTTTTGTTTTGTTCAAGCTCTGTTGGTATTTGTCATCATGACTTCAATAGTTTGTCTTTATTGGAACTAGTATTGGAGATGTTCTCAGTTCCTGATATTAAAACAATTTAATTCCCCTCTTAATGTTATTTTTACACGGTCATTTTAAGATGGGGGTACATAATTTTGAGCTCAGCTGGCCACATCAGCTTATCTTGCGTGATGGCGGCAGGAAAAGACTCCTCTGCTCGATTCTCCCCTGGGCTCTGGAGACACCTCACTGATAGCTAAATGGACCAAGGAGTATGCTGTCCGACTCTGGATTCAGCAAAGCTCTGACCAGGTGCTGCTCAATACCATCAAGACCACGGTCCCTGAAAACAAGAAGGATGTACCTTCTACTTCATAACTAATTTATACTCTCTTTTTACACTGAGCACAATACATCACAAACATTGAGTTCAGAGCGTTAGGCCAACTGTCAGCTTCATCTGAAATACTTTATACCAGTATTAACCTCCTTAATGGTTACTACGCCTCTGCACTTCCAGCATTATTTCTGTCTAATCAATAATCTAGGTGTCAGTGTACTGTTTGGCCATTCCATGCAGTTTTACTTTCCTCCGACACCTTCTGTTCAGGCTGGAGCATTATAGGCTTTACATCATGTTTGCTACTGAACTACACATATATACAGGCATAAATTAACAATTCACATTCAATTTTCATTAAAAGATACTGAATGTTTCAAGCTTACCACAATTCATGGAAACAAACACAGATACGTTGATTAGCAATGAATTCTGGCACAAATACTGGCACAAATTCCCATCTGCTTATGTTCCAGGCTTTTATTTAGCAAAAATATGAGCTGGCTTCAACGCACTGTTGCTTTATCAAGCTTATTTGAACTAGTGGTCTCGAACTAACGCTCCTAAGTGAGTATATCAGCGAGTCTGGCCAATGGAGCCACGTTTCGACAAGTGTTTGAAAAAATTTTACCTTCCTACGTCTCCCCTAACAACCAAAGATAGTATTTATAGTCCGACCAATCGTGTTTAGTCTTATATTTGTTGCGCTCCAATCAATTTGGAGTTTACATGGTAGGCTATTTCCGTACGCAAGGTTTTTTCAAACACGTTATAAAAAAATTTTATGAGCAGAAATGATTTCATGCTGTCAGGCATCCCCACTATTTTATTTTGGTTATAACTTGTTAATTCCTAGACTATTTGCGTAACGTTTTACATATTCTTTGTCAGCAAGCCCTAAGGAACCCAAATATACAAATTTAAAAGAGCTAAGTGGCTGCGTTCAAAATATGCAATTTCTAGGATAGTCGTGTAGTTGTTTTTTTTTTTTTTTTTTTTTTTATGGGAGAACCGCCACCTGTCCTGCTGTACTGTCAGACTAATGTCAGGATTTCGGACATAAAACAGTAGAATGTCAGGTTTCCACAATAAGCGTTTTTCAGGTTTTAAAACCTAACTCTGGGAAGGGTAGTGTTTTTATCACTGTCCGTCCGAAAAAGTTAGTGTATGTGGCCTTACACGCGTGATAGTAGTAATTGTGTATCGCGTTACGCTTGTTGGGGTGGCATTAATAGCGAAACGCGTGTTTAATTTTGCATGCGTTCGGCTTTCTGCCTCTCCCTTCTCTCTATCCTGCTTTATCTGTCTTTTAGTTACGCTGTGTATGGGATGAATGAAATATTAAATTTAGGTCATTGTTTCAGCTTGCGTATCTCAAGTTTAGTACATGTTTCATTGAAGAAAGCGGGTAATAATATAGTAGGCTTTTACTATCAACGTGAAAGCGTTACAATTTGCAGACGAAGCATAAAACAAAGGGGATTTCGAGTACATTCCTTGTGACAGCACTGTTATTTTACCATTGCTCTTTTCTTTATTAGAATTTATTTGTTAAGCTTTACATTTACCTTTTAATTTATATATGTGGATTAGAATATTCCACGACATATGTTCTAGTCATTTTTCGGGGTGAGTTGACATATCTTATAATTATAATATTAGATTCATGTTAGCTTTTATATATATCTGTTAGGGAAGTGAATTTATTTCTGAGGACTTCTCCTAGTAATTTATTCAGTGATAAGGTAGCGCTGTCTACGGCCTATTAAGTGGTGCTTGAACTGTTACGGTTTATCATGGGTTAAATGTTAAACTTACAATAACAGATATTAGGCGTAGAATCAGTCCACGAATGCTTACCATTGGGTTAAGAGTCAGCAAAATTAACTGTCATTTTGTAAGATAATGTCAGGTGTGGATTGTTCACTTTAAAACTGAATAGTGAGATGCAGGTAATAACTCTGGATTATAGGAGATAGTCACTTATTCCTTTTGATAGATATTTCTAGTGGCAAGGGAGGATCATTTTATGCTTACTTGTGTGGCTAGGCACTAGTCTATAACTTTCACTGAAAGCAGTCACCAGGCATAGATATAATTATATCGTATGATCTAGCCACAACTGTATTATTATAGCAAGAACATTGCATTTTCTTAATTTAATCCCATAGTGGAGCGTAACTTTCTGTATAAAGTTAGTGTGATTTATTATTTGCTTGAAGTAAAAGGGTGTCTCTTTTTGGGTCTCAGTTTCAGGAAGACCGAATCGCTAGAGCAGACTTCAGTCAGGTGAAGAAAGTCATATACTCTTCGATCTAGAGGGTTTCTGTATACATCTAGCAACGAATCGTCAACCCCGTTCCTGAATCAAAACCCCTTTTTGTCAACGCCAAGTTAAGCTCACGCAGTGCAACGGAGCCAACGCTAAATCTGGAATCGCCAAACGCAGTAGTAGTTCTCTACTCGCCTATTGGATTACCAGCCAGAGCATTGCGGCTTCCAGAATATCAAACCCGCTCAGCATGCCTATAGCAGAATTCCATATCACCCGCCTTTTTTGTGCCTAAACGGGGCACTCAGCAAACCACAGCCAAACCAGTTTAAACAGGATTTACAGCCAAGCGGAGCCTTGCGCCGGATAAGCGCGCCTGGGTCTCTGTGTCCTCAAGTGACTTCTTCTGGTGTATTTCCTGGATACTTAAAACCTCGCACGTATGAGCAGCCATCTATGGACAGAGTTCCAGCTCCCACTCACGCTATAAGGGGAGTCACCAACGTTTAGCACCAACAAAGAAAGTTTTGTAGGCTAGTCCCTCACGAAGGATCTACAAGTAATTCACTTCCTGGAGCTAGTACATTTGGTCCCCGAAAAGCAGACAGGCTGTCGCCCAGTTCAATCAGTTGGTCAGCAGGAGATAAACAGCGTTCCCCAGCCCAACTCGCGCCAGTAGGGGGGGTCACCAACGATAGCGCCTATACAGGGATGTTATTCAGGTTAATTCCATCACCGATGGAGGATATATACGAAAACACCACTTACTAGAGTTACTTCAGCTGGTCCCCGAAAACCGAAGGACTGTCACTCGATTATTTATCTCTTTGTGTTCTACAGGTTTTATGAATGGTGATCTGTGTGTGTGGTTGTTGGTGTATATGATTATTGATGAATATTTGATTATTGATGTACTTTTATGTTGTTGTGATGATATGCATTATTTTCATGCTTTTCTTCTTTAATAAATTTTACACATTTATTAATGCGCTGTTCACGACCTTTCCATCCATATTTGTATTTTTAGCTCTTTACTATAATCTCTATGTATGATAAGAGAAAAGAGAGAGAGAGCAGGAGGTGCTTAGACAGACATAAGTGAGTTGAGGCTTGGAGAGAGAGATCATTTTGGTAAATCTTCTTCCAGGTTGTCTCAAGTCCATCTCCTATTTACACCTTTCTGTGTGTGTAATCTATAACTCTGTCAGTCCACTATCCCTTGTCGGTTTCACTACTATTGTGCAACTCGACAAATACTCTACACTCTAACTCAACCACGACAGCGTTTGATTGTGACAAGAATGTACCCCGGCGCTTGTCACATTCATTCATTTTAATTAAAAGCATTTTTTTATGTTTATGTTTCCCAAGCGAAATCCCTGATGAAAACCTCGTGGTCGTAATTCAGTATTTTACGGAGTGTTTATGATAGTTTACTAATTTGTCATTAATATAATGACGCACGTTGGGATCTCGCAGCAACCGTGGCAAACAAATCTAGGCGGTACAAATTAATATTAATGAGTATAGCAGCTCTGGATAAAGTCTAATGACAAAATTAGATGTTAAATTTGTCAACTGCGCAAACAATGCAGTTACAAAATAAAATAAAATAACTTATCATGGCAAACGTCCAAAATATTCTCAATAGGAAAATTTCACTGAAGATTCCGCTGTCACAGACACACTGTTTACTGTAGTGAATTACACTGGAGAGGTTAAAGATGTTATACTGAAAAAGTAGGCGTATGTGTCCACAGTGTGAGGTCAAGCTATGTAAGACCCTGAGTCTAATAGTTGATGTTGATGTTAAGTTCTCAGGGGACCTATCGGTACCTCTCTAAGATCTCACACTGTGCTATATTTTGCTTATTTATTGGTGTGATGTTTATTATATGGCTACGTGTCTAGGGTTATGCAAAGGTAGTGATATGGTGCACAAAAGACACACACCCACACAACTGAAACTCAATGAAATTAACTGGAGTAAGACTGTTGTTAACGTTATGATATATTTTTTTACAATTTATTTTCCTGTACCTCAAATCTCTTTTGGGACAGGAATGTTGAAAACTGAAGAAAAGTAGTGTACATATAAGAAATAAATAATAAGGACTCTTTGTCACTCACTAGTAATCTACAATGTTACTGTGGGTGTATTCACAGTCTGATATCTAACTGTGTCATTAAAGAAAGTCACTGATGTGAGAAGCTGTTGTTATCATCACGCCCCACTATAGTTATAATTCAAGTTGGGGAAAACTTTTTCTTTTCCAAGATGAATTGTCAGGTTGCCCAGCTATGGGACTTTCACCTTATATATTTTTATATGCTCCGATGTAGAATACTGCACTGCAAACAACGCTAGCCCAAGAGACTTCCTCCGGCTAACAGGTACAGCATACAGTTCTGCTGAGGTCGTTATGTTCCTCAGAATATGTTTCACCAGTTTTCCTGCCACCAGTCGGCAACAGGAAATAAAACCCTGCAAAATAAAGGCATCCTCGCCCTTTGATATGCTGGCATATATTTTACACAACTAATCAAATGTAATAAGATGTGGGGTCAGCCTCGTGTGCAAAACAAGTGCACCAGCCCCTAATTTAGTTGACTTCACTTTGTACTGTGATTACACCCTGCTTCCATATGGCTGCTACGCCTCTGTCGTTTTAAACACTAATTTGCTTCCACACAATCAGATGGAGTATACACTTCTCCTTCTTATGATATTGTTTTCTTTTCTTTTGTATCAGCATCCTAGGCATGTTTACAAGTGTTCATTAAACATTGAGGCTTGCCAGTGGTTCCTGGTCTTACAGTTATAATATGGATTTATGATAATATTCAATACTCAAATACAATTCTATTTACTTTCTTCATAAATCTGCTTCAGCCATGTATGTGCTTCCTAGGATGTCATAAGCTTCCATAATAGCAATGTCGCACGACACAAAATTTGTGGGCGCCCTTATCTAGGGTTGAGCCTCTACATAGTAATAACATCAATAAATCATTTATCTTAACGCATCAATGAAATATTTTACACAAGTAAACGATGACTGGCAAATAATGGCACAAATTTAGCTTTGCCGTGTCGTCCAGACTGAAAGGCTTTCGTTTAAAAGCTTCACCTCTGCTCTCACCGTTACTTGGTAGAAAATTTATGTTCAAATGGCAACTACCCTTGTCTTCTTTCCCTAATATTAATCACACTGGCCAATGAGACAACGCGTCCAAAATTTTGATTCTTCCGAAAACCCCAAACACTTTGTGTGTTTATTAATACGTTTGCCAGTCTGATTTTAATTTTACTGTGTAGAAATAAGTTTCGCTTTAGGCTGGCAAATTGGCAGTATCACCTCTCTCTTTTCCTAATACTAGCGTTAACCAATGAAATTGTGTTAAGCCAATTTGATTTTTCCAAGACGCGTTAGCAAATGTAACTACCAAAGTTTTTCAAAAATGAGCAGTTCTCAGTGTGTTCGTCTGTCTGAATTTTATTATTTCAACCATAACTCTGTCATTTATGAAGCGATTTAAAAGTGATTATTAACCGTACCAGTGTCCTCTATCTAGCCCGTATGTTTTCATCTAATTCTTTATCATCGTTTGCATTTTTATACCTTTCCTCTAATTTATGGTTTTACTTTTATTCAACTAAAATATTTATGTAATCAATCTTCTAAAGTCATACAAGTTAGTATAGGATATTATTTTAAACAATATTGCTCTATTTTCTCTCTCTGCACAATTTGAGGTTTCAGTTTCACTTTACGTTACACGTAGACTAGTATTTTTTCAATTTAATCCACCACTTTTCTCCCCTCTCTGTCGTTCTTAGAAAACTAACACCGCGTTTGTCCGCCGCCAGCTTGTCTAGCGGTCGGTTTAAACAATTAATACGGATAGAGGCAAAAGCGTGTGTGTGTGTCAGAAAAGGGGGGTTTGCCCGCTTGCTAACAAAAGATTCAAATTCTCACCACGCGCTGGCGTTTCAATAAGCGATGCCTAGGCAAAATTTCACATGTTGTAACTAATAATAGATTCTTAGAATGCGTTAGTTAATTTTTCCTTTCTACAGTTTGATTGTATAGCGACCCTTGATAATTTAAACATCTAGTAGTATTGGCCTTCAACTAAGGTAAAATATAGAATTATTTATAGGTTTTCCACGACAACAGTGGAAAAAGTCAAATGCTGTAATATTTTATATCTGAGCGGAGAGGGTAAAACGGAGCATTTTATTACATTTACGACATATGATAAGTATACGTAGCTTAAAAAAGGGGGCTAATTAATCCTATAGAAGAACCTGCCGTAGAGGTGTGAAGTGTTAGAGACTTTACTAAGTCCAACATTATAAGGTGGGGTAACCAGTTCCTTTCGTCCCAGCCTTTGCCTTCCTTAACTCAAGAGCAGGGGCAGGTGTCCAAAGAAAACAAAGTATATTAATAAATTTGGCAGGAAGGGAAGGAGTCAAGAAAGGAAAGAAATAAAGTTTCTAAGAATGACAAACAATTAAGCAAGGAAAGCAATTTTTTTTTTTAATGTATGAAAGGAGGAGGAAACAGAAGGCATTAAATATGGAATAAAATAATGAAATAAAACAAGAACAAACAAACAACTAAGGATATAACAAAAGAAGTACGGAAACAATGAGGTTGAAAAATAGAGAGAGAGACAGATAGCCAGACAATAAATAAAAATGTTTATCACAGGAAAGACAAACAATGTTACGAATGAACGAAGACGCACAGAAAGAAAAACGAATCAATTATGATCAATGAACCAAACACGAGACTTTTTGTTCAAGAGGAAAACGGGCTATTTCCTTGATGTCAAATGTCAACCCACGTTTGTGAGCTGAGCAACAGAAGTCTGTCTGGCTGTCTCTTTGTTACATGCGTAGGAGTAGCTGAGGTCCGCTGTGCGTGTACGATTATGTCCGGTTCCTTCCAGGACGTGAGAAACTGTGGGTAGAGTATGCGTTATTCAAGGAGTCCTCGCATGTATTTGTCTTTCTGCTCTTTTTACATGCGTAATATAAAAAAAGGGGGAGGGAGCGGTAAGAATGCGTGTAAACTTGTGACTGCAGAATATATGTGTTCACTTGTCCTTGTGTTCTCCATCAATATATGACAATATGAGGTAGAATATATGAGTACATTTGTCCTTGTGTTCTCCATCAATATATGAAATTATGCGGCAGAATATGCGAGTGCAACAGTCCTGTTGCTCTCTCTTTTGTTTTGAATGAGTGCCTGTAACGATTGTCTAACAGCTGGTAGAGTGACGTCGCTTAGATACAGCGAATCGAATACGAGGTTCGATACAGTAATAAATAAAGACATGACAAAATTACAGTTTCTGGAATCTAACAGCACTGCCAGAAAGAAAAAAAGACTTAGTTCAGAAACAGAGAACCTGAAGTCCTATAAAGCAATGCTTCTTAATCTTTTAGAGGGCCTGCACCCTTTCACAACATCTTACGGAGCCTCGCATCTCTTTACCGCATCTTACGGAGCCTCGCAACCCTTTATAACATCTTACGGAGCCTCGCACCCCTTTACCACATCTTACGGAGCCTCGCATCTCTTTACCACATCTTACGGAGCCTCGCAACCCTTTACCACATCTTACGGAGCCTCGCAACCCTTTATAACATCTTACGGAGCCTTGCACCCCTTTACATCTTACGGAGCCTCGCACCCCATTATAACATCTTACGGAGCCTCGCACCCCTTTACCACATCTTATGGAGCCTCGCACCCCGTTATAACATCTTACGGAGCCTCGTACCCCTTTATAACATCTTACAGAGCCTCGCACCCCTTTATAACATCTTACAGAGCCTCGCACCCCTTTGTAACATCTTACAGAGCCTCGCACCCCTTTACAGCATCTTAAAAATCCCCGCATCTCCTTACAGCATCTTCCCAAGCCTCGCACCCCATTATCTTTTAGCTCGCACAATTTGCCAGAAATGCTAAAAATTAAAAAGAAATAAAAGTATGTTTTGAGAGAATGTCATTTACAATATGTAACTAAAGTTTCATATTTAACTCACGTTGTAAATATTCTATTTTATAGAAATACATTTCATGTTCTGTGTATTATACTGTGTTAATGATGATTCCCCTTCTGAAATATCTGGCATATCTCGCGCCCCCCAGAAGGGGAATCTCGTACCCCAAGAGGGTACATGCACCCTTGGTAAAGAAGCGCTAATAAAAAGGATACAACAGTGCAGACAATTGCCTAAATAAAAAAGATGAAACGGGAATTAAACAGAAGAAGCAGCGACAACACACATATCACATATACAGCTATCACATTGATTTCGTGCCTACTTATAT
The DNA here is from genome assembly GCA_024509875.1 of Oreohelix idahoensis. Lineage (NCBI taxonomy): Eukaryota > Metazoa > Mollusca > Gastropoda > Stylommatophora > Oreohelicidae > Oreohelix > Oreohelix idahoensis. The sequence goes on along the minus strand of JAMPIV010001844.1, from coordinate 82,055 downwards.
TTTTCTGATGATAAAATCTTCAACAAAATTGGGCTACGTATTAAATATGCATATAAATTCGAGCATGGAAGCTCCTTGAAATTGTAACTGCACAAGTAGAGTGCTTTTAATAGATTCTACACTCAAAATGTTCTTTTTTTCCCATTGACCCTGCATAAGCGAAAAAAATTTCTCAACATTGGCGTTGTGCCCAGGAATTGCAAAAATAAATTGTGCAAGTCTTAAGAATTCTGAATGCAATTCGACATTTCTCGATTGTTCAAAATATTTAGTCCATTTGTGCTTTTCTGTTTCTATGTTTTTTTTTTTTTTTTAAATCAGCTGCACCTTTATTTGCTACCGATACAAATGTGCAGCCTCTGCATACAAAACATTCTGCTTGTGATGAGTTACTGTTATTTTTATTTTCAACTCGCCCCATTTTTCTTTTCCATGTAATTATTTTTGTTCTTTAATTGTTATTAGGCGGTCGAGGTCATTAGTTATTAATTCTGGGGTATTTTTTCTTGGACGTTAGGATAAATCCGACCACCTTCACCAACCCTCTTTGATTGTAAGGGATGGGGGGAAGCACGGACTCTGCTTAACGCTGAACCAGTAAAATTATTCTGGTAGATAGGAGGTCAGAGGGTTACGGTATATTACGTATTATTTCGGCGCGTGAGCAGGAATAATTTTGCGATTTTGCTCGGTAAACAATGAGTCAGAGTTTAGCTTATGATATGATTGGATGGGCTCGATTAATTTATGTGCAGTGTCGCGAGAGGTTCAGATGTTATTAAGATGTAAGATATCCTGGACAAAAAGATGTATCAGATGATACCAGGATAGTGCCAGATAAGAGACTGGTCTTACAAGAAATACCCCCTTCTCTGAAAAGAGCAAGGGTGTATCGACAATCAAAGGTAGGATCAAGCTGTATAAACCTTCAGGTATGATGATAGTGTTTGTTCCTGAATGTCTATGGGCTACCTCTCCAGATCCTCCCTTGAATAATGGTTATTATATTTGTATTGACTGCTAAGGGATTAATTAATTAATTAAATATGTAACTATATATCAACCAGAACTTTAACTTAATTTAAATAATTCAGCAAGACTGATTGTACATATTCACAATTTATTGATCCTATACCGTTTATCTTTTCGGTTAGGTAACTTATAAAGAATTCAAATGTTTTTACAAAATAAAATAAACATGGAATGTCAATTTCCAAAATAGTTCAATATGATAAATTTATCTTTCAAATATCAATTATATATTTCACATATGTTTATCACTTTCGCTGGACTGTGGAGTTAGTAATCATTTTAATAATGTCCATCATGAGTCATCACTCACTAGGTTTGTGTTATTTGTATTTTATTTATTATATATATAGTCTCTGGATAGGCTGACCGGTGGAATTGCTTTTCCACTTATCTGTTATGTTGAGATGCACCCGACTCTAGCCATGATCACACAATGTCTGGATCTCCAGGCCGGGAAAACAGGGTAACCTGTTATGAACCTCAAGAACTATCGCACCACAGAGTCCCACAGAAGTGGATGTCTCGTACAATCTTGGTAGTTGCAGGATAAAACCTGGAATACAAATAATCACAACCCCTGTATGGTCCAGCACTATTCTGTCCACACACACAATGGACATAACAAACAGTGTCAGACATTGTGCTAACATTTGCACAGGACAATTTACCTCAGTACCATTCACAGCCAGTTCAATGTGACTACACTTTCCTAAGTTAGATCCATTTGTCCATGATCCGCTTCCATACAATGATTTGGTCTAGTATAAACTACTAAGTAACACCTTGATCAATACATTTTAACAAATCCTGTCATCCTTTTTTATGGTCCTGATAAGTGTGTCGTTCCTTTAAGAAATACTCCTTTAAATACGTTATCAAACTTACAGGCTTTCTTTGGCCATCATTCTCAACTATTCTACACATTTACAAGGCTGGCTTTCCTATTAACTGTACACATATGCTGGCGGTTTCGGCCGGCAACACACTAGTCCTGTAATTTTTCTTAACACATACCACACCTTTCTAACGCACAAGTGGATTAATCACAGGAAAATTACATAATTATATACATATATATATATTCTTTCTTACCCTCAGGCAATACACACAAGCTGTAACAGGCTGTTAATGGGCATCTAGGTCTGCTAGGCAGATGCAGTGGCAAAGTATATGACAGTAACACTTTTACCGCTCTCTTCTGTTCAGCTTGCTTTTTGAAAAAGTTGTGGCCTTAATTCAGCCAAGTTCAAGGACTTATATACTACCGCATCCTCCGTCTCGGATGGCATGGGGTAAAAGCGGTATTAAAAATCTAAAACTTAGGCGTATTTTTGCCTTCAGTTCAATTAGCAAAATTTTTAATATTCATTATCTTTCTTAATTCTGGGCCGATTTTGATCATTTAAAGCTAGAATTATACTGTGAATTTATCTCTACCGTTCTATATAATAATTGTTTAGGTAGCAAAATGCATTTAAATCTATGCAGACTTTAACTAACTAAATTGGGGACTACCCTGATGTATAGATGTCATTTTAAACGATCTTTCTCTATAAATGAACTACTATTCGAGGAAGTCTTTGCACCTACCTCTAAAGTAACATTCCCGTTGTTGAAATATCTATACCTTTCCGTTTAAACATCTGTCGTGGAATATTCTAATCCACATATATAAATTATCAAGTAAATATAAAGCCTAATAAATACATATAATAAATAAAGGAAGAAGAATGGTAAAGAACAGTGCTGTCACAATGACTGTACTCGAAATCCCCTTGTTTTCTACTGCGTATGCAAATTGTAACGTTTCACGTTGATATTAAAGGCCTTCTGCAACATACACGCGTTTCCCAAACACACAATAAAATGTGCTGCCTTTCTAAGAAAAACCTTGAAATATGCAAGTTGACCTAAATTTTAAATTCCATTCATGTCTTTTTCTACACTATGTTACCAAGATCAAAAGACAGATGGACAAAAGGATAGCGAGAAGGGAGAGGCAGAAAGCCGAACACTAAACACGCTTCGCGCGATACACAAATGCTGCCATCACGCGTGTAAGACTACATGCACTAACTTTTTTTCAGACGGACAGTGATAAAATACATTACCCATCCCAGAGTTAGGTTTATAAATCCTGAAAAACTCTTATTAGAAAAGATAACATTAGATGGGTTTACGGTTGAAAACATAACAGTACCCAGACAGCACATCTTCGAAACAGGAGGTAGAAAATACATATTTTGAACGCAGCCACGTAGCTCTTTTAAATTTGTATATTTGGGTTCCTTAGGGCTTGCTGACAAAGAATATGTAAAACGTTACGCAAATAGTCCAGGAATTAATAAATTATACCCAAAATAAAATAGTGGGGATGCCTGACAGCATGGAATCATTTCTGCTCATAAAATTTTTTTATAACGTGTTTGAAAAAAATCTTACGTTACAGAATTAGCCTACCATGTAAACTCCAAATTGATTGGAGCGCAACAAATGAAAGACTAACCACGATTGGTCGGGCTATAAATACTATCTTTCGTTGTTAGGGGAGACGTGAAAAGGTAACATTTTTTCAAACACTTGTCGAAACGTGGCCTCATTGGCTAGACTCGCTGATATACTCACTTAGGAGCGTTAGTTCGAGACCACTAGTGCAAATAATCTTGATAAAGCAACAGTGCGTTGAAGCCAGCTCATATTGTGTTAAATAAAAGCCTGGAACATAAGCAGATGGGAATTTGTGCCAGTAATTGTGCCAGAATTCATTGCTAATCAACGTATCTGTGTTTATTTCCATGAAATTGTGGTAAGCTTGAACCATTCAGTATCTTTTAATGAAAATTGAATGTAAATTGTTAATTTATGCCTGTATATATATATGTGTAGTTCAGTGGCAAACAGGAGATAAAGCCTATAATGCTCCAGCCTGAACAGAGGGTGTCGGAGGGAAGTAAAACGGCATGGAATGGCCAAATAGTACACTGACACCTGGATGATTGATTAGACAGAAATAATGCTGGAAGTGCAGAGGCGTGGTAACCATTAAGGAGGTAAATACTGGTATAAAGTATTTCAGATGAAGCTGACAGTTGGCCTAACGCTCTGAACTCAATGTTTGTGTTGTATTGTGCTCAGTGTAGAACTAGAGTATCAATTAGTTATGAAGTAGAAGGTACGTCCTTCTTGTTTTCAGGGACCGTGGTCTTGATGGTACTGAGCAGCACCTGGTCAGAGCTTTGCTGAATCCAGAGTCGGACAGCATACTCCTTGGTCTTTTTAGCTATCAGTGAGGTGTCTCCAGAGCCCAGGGGAGAATTCGAGCAGAGGAGTCCTTTCCTGCCGCCATCACGCAAGATAAGCTGATTTGGCCAGCTGAGCTCAACATTATGTCCCCTCATCTTGAAATGACTTTGTAAAAATAACATTCAGAGGGGAATTTAATTGTCTTAATATCAGGAACTGAGAACATCTCCAATACTAGTCCCAAAAGACAAACTATTGAAGTCATGATGACAAATACCAACAGAGCTTGAACAAACAAGTAAGGTTATCTATAATACACTACTCTTAATAGATATAAAATGTTCCAGTATACACACCACGAAAGGAGCGTTTTCATTGGCTATTGTATCAGACAGTTTCCCACAGTAGGCTCACGGTATGACGTGTTGCAAGACAGACCAAATAACGACATGCAGGCAAGAGAGTAGGTCAAAGGTTGGTTAAAAGCGGTTCATGATAGATAATGCTAGACACGAACGGGATGACTCACCGCGTCTGATATTGCATCCGCAAATTCACAATATAAATAGCGAGCGTATAAAGTCTTTAGCGCTCACTAGTCCCAAGAAATTTTGCCGTGAAGAAGCGCCATTGTGCAGTCTGCTCAGTCCGAGATATTCTGTATTGTTGGGTATGTTCATAACTTAAATAGCGTGTAGGAAGTTTTTTTATATGATTTTAGCACGTTAGAGTAAGCTTTCTTCTGGGATTTAATTTAATTTTATTAGTCAGGATTTGCCATCAATTGCTGACTTATACAAAACTAGAACCAGTATGGTGTACGCTTTGTCTATAATTTTACTATGTATAAGCTAGCCATTTCTAGGATTTGGGTAGCGGCTTTTGAGATAATTAACTGTATGAAGTAAGCCGGGAGCTCGATGTAATGTAATAATGAGGTCCGTGTAACCGCATTTGTTTATAATTTGTAGTGAATATACGCGGGTATGGTGTGTAATAATTAGTTGTGTTATTTGGTTTTGTAGTCAGAAGACAAGGGGTGAAGGGGATTTAATATTTCATAGACGGTGTATGTATATGTGTGTTAAATAAATTTGCTAAATTGATAACCTTCCCGGGTAGTCTTTAAGAAGACTAGGGCTGGTAAATTATTCAGTACAGAGGATTTTAGCTTAAGTGAAGGAATATTGTGACGCCTACCAGCGAGACAAGCACACAAAATATTCAGGTCAGCCCGCGTCTGTGTAACGTAACAGACAGCGAGTTAATTGGTGCGGGAGAGAGATAGGAGGGAACTGTAAATTAGGCTGACCCTTGGGCAGATATATCTGTTTTAATTCTTGTGCGTAGCTTGTGTGTAGGGGAGATTTATTAATTTAGGGAACCCCAGGGTGTAGATGAATTTGGGTGTTAATGTGTTAGGTATTAGGAAATTTTGAATTGTTGTATAGATGTTGTTATTTTTTTGTCTCTACAGCAGTCACGGCGTGGTGGTGGAGGTTATAGATAGCCCTAAGCCTACCACGGACTTTGCATTCTCATGAGGAGGCACGAGACATCGCCGTACTTGAAGAAAACTGGGTACACACTTGTACCGGCGCCCAGTACGTCTGCAACACTAAGAGGAATTAGTTCTCTTGACGTGAGGAACCCTATGCCTCAGCGGGAGACTTGTCTCTAAATAAAGGAGCTCTTAGCTTGAAAAAGGCCACACCAAACAGGTTACGTTGCCTGGTGTTTGTTTACATACTGCCATAATAATGCAGTGGGCCTAAACCCGAAGCAGGTTAACTCGGCAGTTTGAAGAATTGTCATCAGCAGTGATAACATCTACAGCCTTAGGCAACAATATATCGCTGTATTGACTAAGACGGAAGCCAACTCGATTGTGTATTAGTTGGGTAGGATCGCCTACAGCGTCCTGAGACAGTGTAGACATTTAGTTACACATTTTCAGCGGGACAGTGTATTAGTAAAAATAGTGTAGTCAGGAGTGGTGGCTCTTCCCTAGAGACCCCCACCAAGTATATTACTTTATCCTTAGTGTTTTTCATGCAGGTGAGAAAGAGAGTGTGGAAATTTTTATACTGTGTCTTTCATTTGATTTGTTCTTTTTTTCCAGGATTTGTGCGATAAAGCACTTTATTTTGTTTTGCTGTGGTATTGATTGGTTGTTTAATAAACTATAAAATGTACACTGGATCAGTTTATCTTTAACTATACTGTACTTATACTATATATATATATATTGAGTTATCTACCCTTCCAAGATGGAGGTGAAATTCGTTTCTCACCTTAGACGCCGAAAGAAAAACATCAGGAATGTATATATTTCGATGGATATCACCATGTTATGTTAAATTATAGAATAAAAGATACACCAGAGTATCTAGTGGTGTAGATATTTTCCTATAACTGACCTCGAAACCCTCGAATCGGTCGGTTGGATCGGAGGGTTGATCAGTGAGTTAACAATTCACTATCGTAAAACAAGCTATTGTTACCGAAACAGAACCAGGCTCAACAGTAAACATGACTCACTCTAATATCTTGGGGGCTAAGGAGAAGGAAGAACGTTGGGCCTAAATAATGTGCAAGAGCTAAGAGGAGTGGCGTCACAACGAACAACCTGGAGAGCACTGGTTTCTGCCTTATGCGCCGTGTTTGGCGCTTAAAGAATTTATTATTATTATTTTACTTATACTGTACTTTTGCTTTGTCTGTATAGTGGTGTCTGTGGAATTTAGTGAAACCGTATCTCCTTTCTGATAGTCAGAGGTGGTGAGACAGTAGCTAGAAAACAAGTCACAAGTGGCGAGGGAGAGTCAATCTAGGTTCTCACCCTCGAAGCTATAAGACTCATCCTTCCACATTCACTGTAATTCTCATCTAAATCTATCTTCTCAGACTTTCTCATAACTAGTGTCTTGTCTCTGTACTCAGACAGACTCCAAATTAAAGCCACTTCGTGACACTGCTTCATACTCTTGTCGACCACTGGAAAAGCACTGATCTGTTTTTTAAATTCATCCGTGAACACACACATTTCCGTTTTGGCATTTTGAGCGGGTATCTATAATTCAAATATAATGTCATTAATCAATGGTACATTCCACGTTAAAGTTAAAATAATTTGTAAAATGCAACAGACGAGGTTTCATTTTTAACAAACCCATTACTATACTACTCGTGTATTTTTTCATAATAAACTAATTGCAATAAATATAAAAGCAGTACGAACTAAGGTTAATATTATTTGTAATTTGCAATAGGCAACGAAGTTATAAGTGACTAAATCCAGCCCCAAGTTCTTGTTCATGCCGTTTTGTATGTTATATTTTCCCCTAACAAATGCCAATAAACCTAAACAGCGTTTAACCTGGGTTAAAAAATGATAGTTAGCTATTATAAACTATTGCACAACATGACAACTTACGGTAGTGTTGTTGGCAATTTGCCCGATCGCCGATTTTTCAGAGATAAAAATTCTTCATTCTGTACTCGACAGTCGGATTCCAATGAAGAATTTTCAATGATGGTGTCTTTCACGTGAGTAATTTTATCAATCACATAAAAGCCGGATATTTCAACATTTAAACAAAATCCGACCGGACGCCCAGTTTGGACGCGAAAAGCCGGACAAATCCGGACGTCTGGTCACCCTGATATACAATAACTCCTTTGTGCAAACACGACTTCCGCTTCAGCTTATCAGGCATATGGGACGCTATTGTTACACAAACGTTCGCAAGACAGATTGATCGTCTGAGCAATAACATGCCTAACAATGTAAACATAACCATCCGGACTGCGGGAGAAACTGTATCTTGCGTCAGACGGAGAAATAATATCGGCGAACAAAAAACTGGGGCGTAGGTCTTTAAAACAACGACAGCTATAAATTCACTTCCACGTGAGATTTAGTGCTGATCAAGCGTCTTATTCCATACATTCCGTTGTATGGTTCGGGGGTGGGGTGTGTATGGTTGAGAAGATACTATTTATAAAATGTAATACTGCAAAATAACTGATCGAATAAAAGCAGGAATGTCGCACTATTTGAGGTGCAAAACGCTGAGATAATTATAAACAAAATAAATTTTTAAAAAGGGGGAGGGGCGTGTCACGGACTGCCTCCCCTGCTTTGCAATAGTGGTCCACCAGTGGCCAAAACGCAAGAGTATCTAAAATGGGTCGTCAAAGGTGTCTACCTTCCCACAAGATTACTCTTGGCAGAGTTGTAGATAGAATGGTAATGACGCTTCTATCACAACGTAGTGTTCACAAGCTATTTCCGAAATCAAGAACAATGCTGATTTGGCAGGGCAATTATTAACTTATTTCGGTCCGTCGTCTTTTGTGAAGAATTAAGCAATGGTTTAGCCCGTTGAAGCCCCCAGCTGGTGTCAATCCAGCGAAATTCTTTTCTAAGAATTAGCTCTATATTTGTAAATATATGTCTAGATGTATGTGTGTGTGTATATATATATATCCAACCTGGGGTGCCCGCACCCCCAGGGGGTGCGAAATGGCATTTCAGGGGGTGTGACAAAGAAGCCTAAGGTCAAGAGTCTCACACTTAACCAACTGAGCTATCAACGTGATATTACTTTTGTAGGGGGTGCGAACATTCATCAAACATTTCCTAGGGGTGCGGGGCATAGAAAAGGTTGGGAACCCCTGATATATATTAATGTCTTGCTCATAGGTATGCTTTCACACTTACAATAACGGAATCAACTATTATTGTTATGTTTTAAAATAACATGTAACAAATTTAATAATCAATTAATTTTAACAGGTTAAAGTAGAGATGAAATGATGATGAATTTTAGTTGTAAATTAAAGTCGTCTTCATTGAGACTTGGTTTGAGGAGTGATATTTTAACAAATTCTGTACATTTGCTGGTGCCTTTTACAAGCACATAGCTAGTATAAGTGAGTCCTGCAGCCGTGGTTTCGTCAGTTCTTCTGTGATGATGACACTCCACAGTCTGATAGCTTTGTTCTATGAACAGTCTGATAGCTTCGTTCCACGAACCCAAAGTAACTTTTGGGAACACAATCTCCTGGCATAGTTTAGAATGGACACTAGCACTTTATTAGATGCTTCGAATCACTTTGTCTGGGAAATGTTTAGTATTCCTCTTATGACGGGTGAACTGATTCCTAAGGACTCCAGTCTTCGTATTTTAAAATGCGGGTTTACTTTTAAGTTTAAAGTTGCCCAAATACTTCGATCTTGGTCCTTTAAGTTTCCAGTCTTTGTATTTGTAAGTGCGTGTTTACTTTTAAGTTTTAAAGTTGCCCAAACACTCTGATCTGTCACTTATAATATAGGAATTCTTAATCTGATCCTTCTCTCTCTGCCTTCTGGAAGTTGCTAGTTTGACGTTGCGATGCAGTCTGATTTGATTTCGCTAGATTATATTTCCTATTCTCAGTTCAAAACCATAGACTGTACTTCCGACGAATTTGCCAGTGAGAACCACTTTACACCAATCCAATCTCTTTTGCACTATGTGGAAAGGTGTGTTAAATCTTACTTCCCCCCCCGCGTGTTTTAAAATATCAAATTTAAAATTCCAACGTGTGACCTCTTTCCAATAATACTGTAATACTTCCGCCCTATGGAGCCGCGCTAGCGTAGTGGTTACAACACCGCTCTGGCGACCGGGTGATACAGGATCAAACCCGGGCGACGGCATTTGAGGATTTTTCGTCGACCGGGATTTGGACTGGATTAACTCGAGACCTGGCGAGGACATTTGAAGGAGTGTCGTCGACCAGGGACTGGCGGCTCCTGAGCCGACCCAGCTGCAATGGGTACCTCCGAAATCGGCGAGTATTTGCCTGAATGGCGAGGGACACCTGTCTCTGTACAAGAAATAAAGGGATACTCACGTAAAATCAATGTCAGGTTAGACATAAAATAATAACCTGAGATTTCGCCTCGAGTATTAGCGGGCGAACGCAAAAAAAAAAAAAAAGAAAAAAAACTTCCGCCCAGATTGTCTCCTCTGCCAGGCCATCTGTAATAATTGCACAGGGATAGTCACGTACAAGCGATTATCTACTTATCACCTGTGACTTCGCCCATCTCAGACGGCTTTCCCAGACAGACACTATGGGTTTTCTTTTCATCGACCGTGCGAGACCAGCTTGTACAAACACCAATCGCCTCTGTCAAAGGTGGCTAGACGGCTCAATTGATAGCGTATTACCGCTGACCTGTGTAATTAACCTGGTATTGCTACAGTTCGCCTGGTGATGCGTAAATATGTCTGGGTGCGGCAAAGGGGCACAAATGTAGGTAAGGGCAATAAATATGCCAAATAATAGGACGATGAGTGAGAAAATGAAGAAATGAAGTGATACTGCCGGAGAGGACGAGAGTTTTAAAAAGTGCAAGACTGATTTCGTCACAGGGCGGAGGTATTAAAAATTGAGGCTTTTGGTTTATTGATTAACTGACTGTTATTTGTTATGTTTAATTTTTTAAGACCCCCCCCCCCCCCCCCCACACACACACACATTGACTGACGAAATATTAACTGTCAAACTTACTAACATGCGATTCATGTGTTGACTGCCGGATCGAGAGACTGACTTTTATACTCCTGATGAGTGGATGATGAACTGACTGATGGACAACGGATAAACTGCTAATTTGACGGACCGACTTACGAAATGATGTTCGAACAGACGGATTGATTTATTGGTGGACTGAATAAATGACGGACTATCTGACCGACTGACCAATGTACTGACTGATGAACAGACAAACTGAATGATGGACTGACTGACACAGAAACTGGCGGACTGGCTGATAGACTTAATGACTAACTGACAGAGTGATTGACGGACTTATTTATTGTAACATGCGATCATTAATTGTTTTTAATATCTCTCTCTTGTCAAAGCAGTCAGTGGTCATCACGCCTGGTGGCGTCTTGTAGGACAGCAACGGCGGCCATCCTTCGTACAGGGACCCAGCTGTGGTTCGTTCTTTGTATTTCGGCCTCCACAGTTTTCCGCCAAGTTGTTTTTGGTCGGCCTCTCTTTCGCTTTCCTTCGGGGGTCCATAGCATAGCTGTTCTTGTGATGGCATCGGGGTCTCTTCTGAGGACGTGGCCAACACAACTCCATGGTCTGCCAGCTATGATGGTGTGTATGTCCTTTTGGTTACTCAGAGTAAGTAGTTCTTGGTTAGTGATAGTATTATACATGAACACATGGACATAATAATGCAACATTTATGCAGTATCTGAAAACGTATGCGGAACAATATTTTATCTGAGCAATCATCCCATGGTCCTTTGACCGTTCGTAACATTTGATGGTGCTGCGTTTGCATAATAAGTAATGAGTTTGCAACATCAATGGCCTGGGGAAATTCATATACATCCCCCCGAGACTGCAGAAATGTGCTTTCAGGGTCCCTGCTACATCTTTTGTGTGTTTTCACGACCTTAACCCAATGGCTCTCGGCGCAATGCGTGGTATGGCATAATGTTGAACTTATCAAGCCTGACAAAGCCTATACAGTTTTGTCTGATAAATGCTAAAAATAGCTACAGGCTGAGGAACATTGCGTCATACTTTATCTGACCGCGTTGAGTAAGAGTTCTAGCAGATGTGGTTACAGAAGGTATGGTTACAGCAGGTATCTGATGAGATAAAGAACAGGTCTACTGCTGACTCAGGCATGTCGTACAAGGCAACTAATATGAGGTTGTGCATGAGGCTGACATATCATGTCAAACATATAGCTAGAGAAAGCAACGATGTTGAAGGCCAGGGGTTGGCAAACAGTTGATCACAATCTACCGGTAGATCACTGTCCTTGAATTAGTAGCTCTTTATGCGACTGCGAGAAAAACATGACTTTAAACTAGGGAAATTTTGGACTAAACCTCTCCAGCTGGCACTTAAAATCGTGGTGTCCCCGGGGGTAAAAGGTTTTTTTTTTCCGCATTCCAAATGAAAACTCGAGCTGGCTACTAAAATACCTTGTATATTCATGACCTGTATGAGATTAGAACGCTATCTTTTATTTGTAGTGTTCATCATTTCCCCCCCCCCTTCCCCCTTACAATCACACACACACAATATATATATATATATATATATATATATATATATATATATATATATATATATATATATATATATATATATATATATATATATCTTCTTTGATCCATAACCGCCAAAGCAGTCAGTGGCCATCACGCCTGGTGGCGTCTTGTAGGGCAGCAACAAATTGGTTCCACTTTGCTCGGTCGGTGGCCATCCTTCGTACAGTGCCCAACTCTGGTTCATTCTTTGCATCTCGGCTTCCACAGTTCTCCGCCAAGTTGTTTTTGGTCGGCCTCTCCTTCGCTTTCCCTCGGGGGTCCATAGCATAGCTGTTCTTGTGATGGTATCAGGGTCCCTTCTGAGGACGTGGCCAACCCAACTCCAGCGTCTGCCAGCTATGATGGTGTGCATGTCCTCCTGATTACTCCGAATAAGTAGTTCTTGGTTGCTGATGTTGTTTGGCCAAACGAATCGGAGAATTTTCCTTAGGCAGATTGTGTGGAAGGAGGACAATTTCGACATTTTACTCTCCAGCATTCCGCACCATATAGACGCACAGAAAGTACACAGCTCTCATACAGTCTCAATTTGGTGTTTGTGCTGTACTGGGAAGACTTCCAAATGTTGTTGAGACTAGCAAAGGCTGTTCTCGCTTTATTCATTCTGTTGTTAATGTCCTTGCTTGTTCCGCCGTCAGGTGTTATTATGCATCCTAGGTAAATAAATGTGTCTGTCTGTTCTAACTTACTGTTGTTGGCTCAGGATTGCCCACATTTAGTGTCATGACCTCCTGGCGTGCTTAGACAGGTTTTAAATTTATGTAAGGTCCTGCCTGAGTATAGGAGATAGTACGTGAGAAGTAAAGGTGTAAGAAATAGAGTTTCACGAAGGAATAGTTTAAGGAGAAGATCTGTCTCTGGACTGAATAGTTTCTCTAGTCCAGCCTATCTATACGACTATAATTTAGTATAAGACAACCTTGCATCTCCTTATAGGTAGAAATATAGTTACACTAATACACACACACACACACACAGCTATGTGACAGCAAGACACACAAACGTGAAAAAACTATGGTTAAATGGGTATAGGTCTGACCAACACACAACGTTTAGTTCTTTTGTTGTTTATTATCATTTAACTGTACAACATCGAATATCTAAAAGAAAGATCAAATACATCAGAATTACATATATAGAAAAATGACAGAATACCCGTGCCCTCCCCTCATTGAGAAGACAAGAACCCAACAAGTTAGTAACCCCAAAGGTTAAAGGTTAGCACTAGGTTACAGTATAGACAGTAAAGAAAAAAAAAAACAGAGTTCCTAATACGTGCTACTCCGTAAAGTAAACAATTAGTAAAGACAAATAACTAGGTTGGTACAAGCTACCGTAACAAGAAAATATTCAATCTCTCTCTCTGATATACGTGGCCACGCTCTCGCTCTTTACTTAATCTTGGTGATATTCCCTGGAATATATCATTATCCTGAATATATTTATCGATATAGATAATTTCAGTGTTCAGTGCCAAATTTGGCCCCAGTCCAGCCTTGACGACAACTTTATAAGGTGGACGCCAAGTTTGGTGATGTAATTCTGAATCAATAATGTCACCTCGAATAGTTCATGGTAGAAAAAAATCGAGATCTTGTGTTCACAGCAAAGAATGGAAAAAAACGAATACTTCTAGTATCTGAACACAGCTAGTTGCTAAAAATTGTTACTGATGATGATAATTGATTGATTGGTAAATCCTATCGGCTGGCTCTGTGGTGAGTGCCGATTTTTGAAACAGCGCAACTTTCTGAATAAATCCGGTGCGGCGTCTGTCAAAAGTTAGATGTTGGTATTATTTCATATACCACTCCCGTGGGCTGATAAATTGGAAAAAAATATCTGGGAATTGATAGTCCAGTTAAACTTAATAGTTAAATGTTTATTTGTCTTTTAGCCAGTCCTGTTCACAACATGGACTTGGGACTCGTAAGCCACGAAGAAGACAGCATAAACCCAATCAGTAACTGGAGACAATAATAAAGAAACAAAAAACCGCTGGCCGCTCTGTCAGGTCTGCGAGAAATAAACAAGACATTATGAAAAAAAATGCAACTTTTCTATAAGTACACGGACGGGGACGAGACAATTTCTTTCCCTCTCCAGCAGTCCTGCTTAAAAGTTAAAAGGCACACGGTGACTGTTACAGTACAGTTTAATATATCAATTAAAAACCAGAAGAAACACTCTCAATTATAATACACGGCTGTTTGCGAGCGACACTTTAGATTTTTCCTGACCGCGCTATTTATAGCTATCGTGACTGAGGTCACGTGGTCAACTTCCTAACGGGAAAAAAATGTGGCGGTGTTTACTTTTGATAGGGCTTACTTAATGCTTTTAGGCTACTTTATTATTATAAATACCACTTTAATTTTGCGTTAAGCTAGACTAGACACGTTAGAGTAAATTTTAGAACAAGAACAAACATTTTATCACAATTAGAACAGAAGATATAATAGTCTTAAATAGTGTAAAATTTACGTTTTTAAATATTTTGTTATGGTTTGTTTCTTATGCAATTTACACTACAACGATCACAATCAACACGCATAACAAATTACAGAAATCAAAAGTAGAAAACCTACAGAAAATGGATATCATAGTTTTGTTTTGGATTCATGCGTCAAAAATTAATTATTGAAACATTAAATTGCAAGTCCACATTTATTACCTTAAAATAACACACCCAATTGTCCCCAAAACATGAGAGCTAACAATTATCTCAATCATACATTACGATGGTCATGTAAAAATGAGCATGATCATGAGTAAAACGAAATGTTCAATTTAATAAATAAAACATACACCTATTAAATGATTTCCACACTCTGTTAATTCTGTCACTCTCACGCAACAACTGCCATAATTTGCTCTAGCCCCAAAATTTCGCTCAATTATCATTCACACTTCCTTTTTTTATAGAAGGAATCTGTACATTCACAGATGGAGAAATTTGTAACAAATGAGTTTCCATTATAAATTTTAATTGTGAAGTTATATTTTTAATACCGCTGGCGTGTCTTTCTTTTTTTTTTTTTTTTTACGTTCGCCCGCTAATACTCGAGGCGAAATCTCAGGTTATTATTTATGTCTAACCTGACATTGATTTTACGTGAGTATCCCTTTATTTCTTGTACAGAGACAGGTGTCCCTCGCCATTCAGGCAAATACTCGCCGATTTCGGAGGTACCCATTGCAGCTGGGTCGGCTCAGGAGCCGCCAGTCCCTGGTCGACGACACTCCTTCAAATGTCCTCGCCAGGTCTCGAGTTAATACAGTCCAAATCCCGGTCGACGAAAAATCCTCAAATGCCGTCGCCCGGGTTTGATCCTGTATCACCCGGTCGCCAGAGCGGTGTTGTAACCACTACGCTAGCGCGGCTCCTGCGTGTCTTTCAATTTTGGAAATAGTGGAATGTACAAATTCTCCTCCTTGCTCTCCATGCATGCCCATTCCAAAGCCATGAGTTCTGATCCAGTCTGCACAATGTTTTTCTAATATGTGCTGCTTAGGAATTGTCTTACTGGGGAATAGCTTTCGGAACAAAGACATATATGTCTCTATCGATGCTGTTATTGATGATATTGATTCTTTACTAATTGGTTTACTGTGTGATATTTTGTTGTGTACTTTCTCAAATGCTTCGTTCAGTGAGTTGAATTGTTCTTGGGCAATAAAAGCTATGTCAGTTATATCTTGTTTGTCTGTAATTTTCAGTGTTTGTGTACTGATTGCTCTTGTAAGATCTTTATAAACTTTTTGTGTGAGATATCTGTGGCAGTGATTCCCTATGAATGCTCTGCTATGATAAACCTGTGGTACGATTTTGTGTTTGGCTAGTACCTTGTCCAAGTGTGAGAAAACTGGACCAGACCTAGCACACAGATCTTGAAACTGAAGTTTGGCCAGCGCATCTTGTGCATTTTCAAGTTTAACTTTAAAACTATCTGTCTCCTCCTTATCCTCACAAAGTTCAATACCTGCCTGAAAAAAATTCAATTTTAGCTTCTAATTCTTCTGCCTGTTTCCAGTTCCTACAAAATCTCTTCAAGTTCTTAATAGTACTAATGGTTGCATGTATCTCTTGCGGATTCTCAAATATCTTTGCATCTATTGTATCGGCTACCTGTTTTAGAAGTCTGTGGTGTTTCAAAACAACGCCTAATAAAATATGAAGGTAAGGAGGAGCTACATTTTCAATTTCAATCTCTAACATTGGTTTGTGTAAAAAATTATGAAAATGTGCCACTTGCCTTTTATTCCCTTTCCCATATTTCATATATCTATTGTAATCTCGTATCAACATGGCCAAACTTCTTGGTTTGCAAGTTGTATGCTGTCTGGATGTCTTTATTTCCTTGTTTTGCTGGAGACACCACAGACATGGGTATGTTCCTTGAGCTCCAGACAAACCAAACATTTTCATCAAAAAGTCATAATCCCCGAATAAGAAAACAACAACTTTTTTATCATCCCACTCTAAATCTTTTAGTGACTCTATCTGAGCTTTAATGCCATTCATAAATATTTCTAAATTATCATATGTATCGCTGACTCTCATCATCTCAGCCCGTAACCCGTCATGGGTCGTAGGGGTGCCATGGTGGAAGCATCAGCAGACAGGGTCCTCCACTGCTCTCTATCCTCAGCAATGCGTACAAGTGTGGAAAAACCGTGTCCTGCCCATTCTTTGATGTTATCAGCCCAGGATTTTCTTTGCCTTCCTCTTCTCCGTTTACCTTCGACTGTTCCCTGAAGGATCGTTTTCGAAAGGGAGTCATGACGAGTTACATGCCCAAACCAGGCAAGCTTTCGACGTTTCACTACTGACAAAAGTGGTTCTTGGTGGCCTGCATAGGTGTTTATCTTCTCTCTAACATAGACATTTGTTTTGTGCTCTTTATAGCAAATGCGCAAAATTCTTCTATAACATTTATGCTCGAAAGCCTGAATCCTTCGCTCCGTATCTGCAGTGAGTGTCCAGCCCTCACACCCATACAAGAGAATAGATAATACAAGTGATTTGTATAATTTGATCTTCACAGGAAAACTGATGTTACTTTTCCAGATCACATTCAACCTTGTCATGGCAGCTGAGGCCATCTCAAGTCTTGTCTTGATTTCTTTAATTGATCTTCCATCACTACATATAGTGGACCCGAGATATTTAAAGGTGTTAACTTCTTCTAACGTTTGCCCATTTAACGTAATGTTGCATTGTAACTTTGAACTGTGAATGAAAGAAGATATACAGTTACTTAGAATTCTTTGGCAGCCGTCGTGTGCACAGGATTGTCTACCAAAGAACACTAATGGAACAGTCCTTATCTCACACACAATAAAAAAAGACATTCATATTATAAATACAAAATTAAGAAGACTTGAAAGATAGATCAAAGTATATGGAATTAATCTATATATAGCTTTACATGTTTTCTGACACTTTTTTCGTAGTTAAATATCATTATAAATGAATGAAAATGCAAAAACAGATGGAGCTTTACAAAAAGTTATTTTTTTTACAACCTTATTTAAGATTTGCGAGTATCAGGAATGCGTTTACAGTGATTTAAATGTTATAAAATCTGGTGACAATATGCTTGTTCTTGTAATGCCAAACTCACAAAATTGACTACCACCCATTCTCAAGATATGAAACCAAAAAAAAAAGTATGTGGAAATAATCTTTAGCTTCCCTTCGAGAAGTCTTTATAATTATAAACTCATACGAATGGGCAGATTTTTTGATATTACATTAATAAAAAGATTACTTCTGTTATGAATTTCCTCAAATGATGACGCTGTTTTCAAAAGTTTGTAACTCCACGTCAAATATAATTTCAAACAAATATAAATGCAACCAAAAATAAAACACAGAACAAAGTTATAGTACACAAAAGAATTTTAGCGCTGTGTTTATCCAGAACGAGTGTGTAATGATTTATATAATTACTGATTTTACAAACACATCAGCTGATTTTCCGCGCCAAAACTAGCAGTAGGCGTTTACGGTGCAGAGGAAATTTATTACCCGGTGTCAGAATTCCGGTCACCGAAACTAAAAGAGCGCTCTGGTATAGGGTACAAACAGCCGTGAATAATACAGTTCAGAAAGTCCGTAACATATATTGGTAGTCAGAAAATCCCAACGTTCTGACACCAATATATGTTACGGACTTTCTGAACTGTATTATTATAATTGAGAGTGTTTCTTCTCACGTTGAGTCCAAGGAAACGCAATCTCTGATGATGATCGATAATCAGTAGAAATCGTGGGACAGAAAGTCCCACTTCTGACACCAATATATGTTACGGACGTTCTGAACTGTATTATTATAATTGAGAGTGTTTCTTCTGGTTTTTAATTAATATATTAAACTGTACCATCACATTTTGTTCGTTGATCATTTTCATTCATATGGGCTTGTTCGAGCATTAATAGTACTTCGTTTCTCATTCAATCGTTGGTGATGTTTGAGTTTATATTGACGCTCGTATTGGTATAATGGAGTATTAGGTTTGATAGAAACGATCGACTGCGAAAACCAACATAACTGTAGAACTTCTGGAAGATACCTTCCTAACATATGTCATCGAACAAAGTCCTTGGATGACGACTTTCTGATTTATTGATGCGACACAAGATCACAATGTAACATATATTTACACTAAACAGAGCTATACCTTATAAGAGGGATTTCGTTGGATTACACCAACTGGGGGCTTGAACGGGCTAAACCATTGCTTAAATCCGTCACAAAAGGCGACGGGCCAGATATAATGCGTTAACAATTGTTCAGCCCAATGCAACATTGTTCGTGACTTCTGGAAATATCTTGTGAAAGCTCCCTTCAGGTAGAAGTGTTATCAACCTTCTGTCTACATCTCTGCCAAGAGTAATTTTGCGCGCCGGTAGATACCCCTGGAAGCCAATATTAAATACTTTTGAGTTTTGGTCACTGTTGGACCACTACTGCAAAGCAGGGAGGCAATCAGTGACACCGGCGTGGTCACTTATAACTATTTGACTTTAAAAGTTTCACAACTAGTTAGTTATCTTCCTTTTCGCTCCCAACAGAGCATGAACCCACTGACGAAGTAGGTAACCTTGCAGGTAGCCCACAGGAAAGCAATTACGCGCTCATCCAGCAGCGGTTTCTGAGACTCATTTACAGGAGGTGGTCCTATTCTTTACTTTGTTTTAATCAGTTTTACTAGGAAGTTGTTTTAATCAGTTTTACTAGGAAGTTGCTTTAATCAGTTTTACTAGGAAGTTGTTTTAATCAGTTTTACTAGGAAGT
This sequence comes from Oreohelix idahoensis, assembly GCA_024509875.1. NCBI lineage: Eukaryota > Metazoa > Mollusca > Gastropoda > Stylommatophora > Oreohelicidae > Oreohelix > Oreohelix idahoensis. The sequence continues at coordinate 62,335 of JAMPIV010001844.1, read as the reverse complement.
TGTTTTAATCAGTTTTACTAGGAAGTTGTTTTAATCAGTTTTACTAGGAAGTTGTTTTGAAAAGGCGCTGCATGAAATGGATGATACAATAGTGATAGAAAGTGAAAATAAAAGCCTTAGCCTTAATAGCAAAAAGACAAATAATGGTCGTCTCAAAGAAACGGGCTTCCCCAGAATGCACTATCAAAGTAAATGGAACCGTTTTAAAACAAGTCAATAAATTAAAATACCTGGCAACATTAATAACAACGGATGGATAGGCACGTGAGCACAAAATGAAACAGCGTAAAACTTTTGGACGGGAGGGTGAAACCGCTATGATTGAGACATTTTCTGTGTCGGATTTACCACTGTGACAACAGCCGGCCTTAAGGTGATTCAGGTCCGCTTTTATTTGTATGCATTCTGATTAGTTCAAACGTTCCTGTCTCTACTGTTTTCGTCCCTAGAAAAGAAGATTTCGTGTTCGTAACGTTCGTCTTTATCACGTATGCAAGTAAGACTCACGCGACATATCGTCGCATCAGTACTGCTGTATTCCATCTCCGCTTTTGGCCAAAACTGACCTGAGGTCATAAATCGACATCAAATAGTTTAATCTATCATCATGCACAGGGTGGGGGCAAGCGTTTCGTTTCGTTGCCCTCGTCAAGATCGCTGGCGGTCGCTGTCTCGAAAGACTGCGCGTGGTGATCCCGGTACGACCGGGCCCTCCCAGTTCATCGGTTAGCGAGGCTGTAGTTATGGCGCCTGCGTCCGTAAATCGAAATGGTAGCAAGCTGTCGCATCTCCGTATCGTGGCTCGACAACAGTCTCGAAAACGGCCCCGCTCTCGCAATGAGTCGTAGGCCGGCAGTCAGTAATCTGGTGTCGCTTTCGGCCCGTCCTGTCTGACTAGGTAAACGTCTTGTCAGCAGGCGGCCAGTGGTCGCCGGGGCCGCATGGATCCGCTCTGCACAGAGCGCTGTCTCCATCCCCGCGCGGGTGACGAAATGTGTTCGGACAGTTATCTGGTTGATCCTTCCAGTAGTCAGTCAAATGCCTTCGGGCAGATAAGGAAGGGACATCCCTCGATAACTTCGAGTATATGAGGCTCTGTCCATTTTTGCTGGAATGACGTCTCGAAATCAGACCTACGGGTCCTGAGTGTTCCTCTATAAATGCCTTTGTGCAGATGAGGAAGGACATCCCTCGACACCTTCGGGTATATGAGGCTCTGTTCATTTTGGCTGGAATGACGTCTCGATGGTTCGGAGGTTTTATAGCGAATATAAGTACACATGAGGGCAAGTTCGGGCACAATGGGCTAATCACCTGTTTGCCAAGTCACTTCGATTACATGTCCTGCCCATGGGCCTTGTGCACTTGGGTCCCCTCTACACTTCGTTTCACGGGGTAGAAGAGGTTCTGATTATGAGATGAGATGATCATGCACAGGATCATACAGTTACCAGTGTGGATCATCGTATACAATTTCATTTGAATGTGATATATTCTTGTTTTCAACTTGTAACCCAAAAACATTGAACACTTTTTCTCAAAACAAGCTGAAGTGGAGATGGGAGTAAAGCGGTACTAAGGCGACGATATGCTAGTTCGTTTGACTGACAGACTTTGTGAAAAACTCGGCAAGACTACATCAAACCTCTCTTGTCATATGCAGAGAGAGGGCTGGGGCAGACAAGTTAAAAAAAAAAAAAAAAAAGGCTGGATGATACAATGATATCAATATTGGCTTTTACAGAAGACCCAACCGCTGGCTTCTCCGTCATAGTCTCGACAGAGAAATGGCGCTGACCGGACCGACCGCGACTAAATAAGCCGTCAAATAGTTTACGCCCCGACACGTTCAAAGAGTCCGGGGAGATCAAGACACATCCTTCATGTTTTCCTGTCGCATTGATTTCCTATACGGAAACCATCAATCAAAAACTTCCTGTCTCTATTTGCTTGACAGGGTATATGATCATCATGGAGAGAGGGCGTGCGGGGAAATACAAGGCAATATATGCAGGAGTGTTGGACAGATATCGTCAGACTAGGACTTCAATATATGCAGATATTGACATATTTAGACACAATGATAGACAACAAGGTGGACAAGCTGAAAGACAGAAAGAAGGTAAATAGAGACTGAAATATAGATGTAGGCAGATAAACTGGCAGACAGACAACAGATTCACTGTGATTCTCTGGGTCTACGTGGTTAAAAGAAAAAAAGATATTGCCGTAAGGGAGTGAAGTGTTAGAGACTTCACCATTCTAGATACAGCATTATTGTTCACTCTTGTTGAATAACATACTACCAATGCGCCCTCAGGCATGTCGCCGGAGACAAATAATGTTCAAGAGTACCACAAACTAGTGCCTCTAGATCTACCACAAACTAGTGCCCTAGATCTACCACAAACTAGTGCCCCTAGATCTACCACAAACTAGTGCCCCTAGATCTACCACAAACTAGTGCCCCTAGATCTACCACAAACCAGCGTTGCATGAATACATGAAGCACTTTGGCACAGGCTTCTTAAAAGGGCTAATAGCAGTGACGGCCCTTGCTCCGTAGGGAGCATAAAAATGACAAATGCAGAGATAATAAAGGCGCAAGACAGATAAGTGCCTGTGCCAGACTGCCCTTTTTCGAGGACCTTGGGTCCCGAATGGATTTTGGCTGGACGGGCGTCTGGGAGGCATGGCGAAATGGTTTTATAGCGACAGGAGTAGAGTACACATGAGGGCAAGTTCGGGGCACAGCGGATTGATCTACCGCTTGCTTGTCACATTGATCACAGAAACAACAATTAAAAGTCTGTTGTACCAATATACGCCGTTAGGTGTGACGGAACAACGGACAATTTCTTGTTGCCCTAATGACGCCGCAAGGTGTTATGGCCGAAGACTGCTTAGTCGGTCGGCGGTCAAAGGAATAATAATAATAATATAATAATAAGACAGATAAAAACTCAAGCGGGTAGACATAGGGACACGAGACTGAAGAAAAATGGCGGTTTAAAAAGTCTATTGGCGGTTTGAGTTCTGCATGCTGACAGTTTTACCTCAGCCCCCTCTCAACTCTGTTAGCTGCCCCTATCACGCCCCACCACTTATGCTGTTATTCCTGGCCGTGATTTCCGAACCGTCCAGACGGGAAATCCCTTGCGCATTTCGTCAATTCTTTCGGCACCGATAAGCTTCGGATGTTAGCTTATTCTTTCGTTTTCGGACAATCCTTGAAAAATAAAATTAAAGAAAGGTTTATTGAAAGACGAACAGTCCAGCGTTGGAGAAAGAAATATATTCAAAGAAATATATTGAATAACTAAGACTATGTTGGTTTAGGCACCTTGTGAGGATAAAACAACCACTCATCCATCTACCCGCAAAACGGACAAGCCCTGCTTGAGCCAGGAGAATGAAGGAATGTGCGACCAAAAATCGTTATTTAAATATAGTGTGATAGGGTGGGCGAGATGATGATGATGCTGTTGTGATATGTGATCACTTTCTTGCACACTCGCAACCGACCCGAACAACAATAAAACTCTTGATTCTAAGGCAGGGGCTGTATTTATTGATACCACCCATTCAGTGATAAAGAGCGCATGAAGAAAACATTAAACAAATAAAACAAAGCAAACAAAACACCCAGCCAGTGCTCATTGCTAACCTGAAAACGCAAACAAAGCAACGACTAGTTAAAATCATAATAGTTAAATAATGAGAAACACCATGCTCTCACCTGTCGAACTGTCCTTCTTCCACGTTACGTGAAACATTCAACTTTCATGCACACACACATGCATGTCGTCTAGCGAGACTAGTATGGTGTTGTGCATGAGGCTGGCAATCTCACCATGTAACATAGATTGTTACCAAAACCACTAATGCAAGAGCATCTGAATGCTTCATGTGGAGACAAACCACACTGGTGGCCCCATGCTCCATCAGAAGCGAGAAGAGACATAACTTGTTCCCAAGTGGACCCACGTGCTCTCATAAATTATCCGACACTTAACAATAACTAAATAATAATGAAATATGCATAAAATAATATTAAACGATGTGTACAACGAATACTCTCATTAATGAGCATAAGCCACCACCTCGCAACTGATGCACTTAAATATTCGTTCCTGCACTCTGAAGCATGTCGTATATGCCGACTGATGAGATTGGGAACTCATCCCGTAAAACACATTGTTACAGAAACAACCACTGCAATAGCATAAAAATGCTTCTTGTGTGCGTGTGATGGACACCAGCCATATTGATGTTTCCATGCTCCGCAAGGAGCAAACAGAGAAACACCTCTGTTTCAAAGTGCCTTATGCGCAAAGGAGTGGCACTACGCTCACCAGAAATCTAGATGACTATCCTCACCTCACTCAAAGTAACCCATCAACGATATACAGTAGACTCAAAGTAACCCACTAAAAATATACAGTAGTATTATGATCAATTATCGTGCAATACACTAAATTACCATTACATCAAAGAATCAAATAAAATTACTCTCGACTTAACAAAACTAGCAAACGTTATAATGAGCCCACTGCGCTCTCATGTAATAAATAGCTCAACATCATAGGCCTATCCCCCCAACACGTGGTAACTAAAAATGTGTGGTAACTAAACATGTTATTGTCGCTCACATGCGTCATCTTTATGCACAGTCATCAACACGTGCCCCCCCCCCCCGGTTGCCATCTTGCCAACAAGTTAATATTATCTAAATTTCAGTCCCTGATAACATCTCTGTCCAGTTCCATGTATGAAATAGTTTCCTACTATATTTGCCTTTCTTGTCCAGTCTGATGAATGAAACAATTGCTACTAAACTCTTACAGCCGCAATCTGGACTTAACACCAGTAAAATCTATCCACGCATATTATCACTCATCTATCATTTCAGAACTAAACATAATGTCCTAAAAGAAATCTCCTTAGGAAACACATTTATCTATCTATTTCGTTAAACATAATACCAAATAGTTGGCAGACCTACATCCCTATATTCTTTCTAACACTATCACCGTCTACCTAAATTAACTCACCTGTCATGTCTTTGTTCATCTTCTACCCACACAGGGCATGCCTAACTTCGTTTTCTCTCTAGGCTGTTCTTGCAAAAAGGGTCTTTCGCCGGCTTACTCTCTCTTTATATAGGCCCTAGGGCTAATCGCTTAACTTAGTGCGCGGCGCGTAGTAATTAGGCCACGCAAATAACACACGCGATAAATGCTCTAGAAGGAGCGAAAACATAAATATACAACACAACTATTTCTAGGCTTTATTGTGGCCTAGTAATATATCTTCCTCTTGAAGATGTTGTGGTAGAAAGGCACTGAACCACGGAGACAATGGTGATAACAAGATGGCAGTGTCACAATAGCATACAGCCTTTTGACATGTCTGCCTTGAATAACAAACAAATGAATATTGCATACATGATATAGGCCCCGTGAGGTCTCTGGGGGCCCTTGAGAAGACAGACAATTAATAAGACTACTGTTACTTCAGAAATGTCGTAAGAGCTTACTATTCAGTGAATACTACCTTTTGAAAAAAAAAAAAAAATACCATATATTTTAAGAGTGTTAAAAACTTTTAAACCAAAAACTAAAGTTTTCTAACTTGTGACCCACACAAAGCAAATAAAAAGGAAAGCGACTGGCGTTAACTGAACAGTTTATGACCAAGGTGTGATTTTGTTTTCATTAGAAGCCATGTCTTTAAATGTTAAGTTGCATGAAAATGGTGTATTCTAACCTCAGGTCATCTCCACTGGCGACATGTGTAAGTAGACATTCCATTTCAGTTAATGACAACGATTAATGTTTGCACAAACCTCTCTGTCCAATCAATATTTGTGTACTGCTTTATCCCTTGACGTAAAACAAAGTCAAAAACAGGTCCCGTAACGCATCTTCTCGTTGCATCTAAAGTTGCTTATGTAAATCATTCAAACCATCTCTTTCCAAAATTATTCCTAATTTTTCGTCTTCGATTTTCCCTGTGTTTTTCTTCCTTCACTGAATATTTCAGTAATGTAATTGATCCGCGGGGAGTCTGGATCCAGCCTGGACCAAAACAGCAGCCATCTGACGCACTAATGACGGAAAGCAAAACACATGATTGAGAAGATAACTGAGAAGGGGCAGCGAACAGCAAGCTCATCCATTTTTTAATGATCTGGCAATAATTTCCTGCATGCGTGAGAAAATAAGAGGAGTATGGAAATTAGCCACATAAACTTCGAGCACAGTTAAGCGCATCTTTAGCTAATCGTGTTTGTGTACCGGTTTGCTTTGCTCTGAATAATGACACAGGCCATACAATCTTGAAAGTGACGTTATGTAGCGAATACAAGTGTTCTTGGAGACAGCCAACAAGATCTTGAAGATTGCTAAATATACAGTACTAAAACCATGAGGTAGCAGGAACAGACCGTAAGGGAGAGCACTAGCAAGAAAAGAACCAAAAGCAAAAAAAAACCCCCCCCCCCCCCCCCCCCACCCCCGGAAAAAAGATATCTTCGTCGGTGACAAGACGTCGAAAAACTCTTAAATGGAAGCTGACAAAGAAACTGTAGCCAGTAACTCTCAAATGTGAGAACGATAATGAAGGTCGCTTTTGCAGAAATCTTTTTTCACTTTCAGCCAAAAAACAATATATATCTAATTTATTATGATGCCTTCATTGTTATAATGTGCCAGCATGCGGTAGTCAGTCACTGACAATTTGTAAACATGCAAGAAAATCACTGCAGGACAAAAAGTCGTGATTTTATGCACAAGAGTGGTAAAAATAAAATGGATAACCGAAAAGAGTAATTACGACTTCCTGAAATAAGGCACTGTCCAAAGAAGCATTCTACTTTTTACCCGAGATATAATGAGAAGAACGTTATATATATATATCTATATATATATATATATATATATATATATATATATCAACAATAGGAAATATTGAAGGAAAAAGAAAAAGAAGACGACAGAGAGTGAAAAGGAATTCAAGGACTGTTTGACATGGTGGGCACGGGAGATCACCAGAACCAGATAAACACCAGTGGAACGTACCTATTATTTTAGCTGAAACATGTGTGTAATATTTGCTAACCCAGGCATAAATTGTTGATGCATACATACTTGCACACATACACACGTGCATATGTCTCTGTTTTATGGTACTAGATGATGTGGTTCCAGTGAGTTACGGGAACTTTGGAGGTACTATTTTGTTGTATTTCCGATATTCCAGCAGTGTGTGCCCAGTAACTCTTGAGTTATTAGAGTAAATGGTACCGGTCGGAGTAGTACTAATTGGTGGGTAATTAATAATTGTCACACAATATTCATTAGTCTGAATATACATTTTGATGGCTGATCACGTGCTTAATGTCTTGTGGGCTGTAGAGTTTCCTATTATTGGATTCTTATGTTTCAGCCGTCTGAGAGGAGTTTATAATAAAGCTGTAGTGGGACCACTGTCAAGAATCAGAGTTTCGTTCTTTTTATTATATTTGTGTTGACAGAGCATGACTGTAGTGAGGAAGACAACACAAATCCTCCTGCTCCACCCCGTCACATATCGACGTGACAACACAAAATTACTTCATAAAACAGGCGTAAACAGGTTATGGTAGTCCCAAAGCAGATATTGCTGCAGGGGAGTGAAGTGTTAGAGACTTTATCATACTAGTCCCAGCATCGAGAGGTGGGGTGACCAGTTCCCTTCCTCACTGCCTTTTCCTTCCCTAACTCAAAGAGCAGAGTTCAGGTAACAATGCCCTGAATTGAACCCGACACCTATGCTGCGTGAGGCCAACGCCCTAACCACTATGTCAATCGGATGCTAACAGAGACGTACTTAATGTATTTCGCGGGGAGCCGCGCTGGTGTAATGGTTACAACGTTGTACTGGCGACCAGGTTTTCATGGTTCAAACCCGGGCGTCAGCGTTTGAAGGAATGTTTACGACCCGAAATTTGACTGAATAACCTGAACGGCTCCTGCACATAAATCCCGTGTGGATGGGAAGGAGCGAAACTCCTGACCGGGTTGGAAGGAAAGTCCACTGACCCCCAGCCTCGCTATGACATGTCATTGGGCAAACTCCTGACCGGGTTGGAAGGAAAGTCCACTGACCCCCAGCCTCGCTATGACATGTCATTGGGCCAAAAGAGCTGGAAAGCTCGAGTGCCGCTGGTTGGAAAAAAAAAAATGTATTTGGCACACGTGGGCAGATTCTACCTTTGGCACCCCGTCCCATAAAGAATCACACTTGGAAGTTGATTACAGTAAGTATTATCATAATAGTATCAGATGGAACCCCTCTTCTAGCTGTCACCAGGGGTGGTCCGCCCTCCTCCCCCTCCCCTAGTACACCACTGTTTCATAAAAAATAATAACAAAATCATGCCCCATTGTCCATCTCCTAAGGCTGTAGAAGAACCACATATTTATTGAATCCAGCAAAATAGATCACAGCAGCCACAAACACTTCTGCTGTGTCTGGTAAAGGGTTAAAGCCTGAGAGACAAGTCACATGTGCTAGTGTTTAACATATGGACCTGAAACAAATATTCACTGCTGCCTCGAATCAGCTCTCACTCACGGCAAAAGTGTATGTCAGGTGTAAAAGGTAATGGGAGTCCCATAGCAAACACTGTTGTAGGGAAGTCAAGTGACACAGATTTATATACCAGGTCCAGCTTTATGAGCTGCAGTGACCAATTGAAACGGTTTAACTGTAAATAGGTTACAAGATGGCTGGTTATCAAGGGCTATCATTTGGTCTCTAAAACAAGTGTACTCATCTGGTATGTAAAATATGAATGCCAATCAACAGATGGTCTGTTATAATAAGAAATCAGTGATAAAAGTTCTTCATGTACCATGAAGGCTGTCATTGGTGATCATGTCTCTAGTCATCATCATCATAACCCTCCCCTCCCAAAGGAGCATAGGCCTTCAACAAACACATGCCAAGTCCTCCTGTCACGTGCCATCATCTCAAGTTCTTTCCACATTCTCCTCATCATTTTCACCTCTGTTTCCAGCTCTCTTCTCCATGTGCTTCTTGGTCTACCTCTGCCTCTCTTGCCCTGGGGGTTCCAGAACAAGGACTGCCTTGTAATGCTATCAACAGGTTTCCTCGGTGTGTGTCCTATCCATCGCCATCGTCTTCTTCTCATCTCTTGTTCCACTGGCACTTGTCTAGTTCTTGTCATCAGTTCCACGTTGGTAACCTTGTCATACCATTTTAATCCCTCTATTCTACGCAAGCACCCATTTACGAAAATCTGTAGCTTTTTGGTTGTTGTCTTTGTTGTTCTCCATGTCTCAGAGCCATACAATAGGACTGACTTCACATTTGAGTTGAAGATTCTTATTTTCGTGTTGGATCTGATTTCTCTTGATCTCCATATATTTCCCAATGCAATGAAAGCTCCTCTTGCCTTTTGTATTCGTATTTTGATATCGCTGTCTGTCCCTCCAACTTTGTCTATATTACTGCCAAGATATGTGTACGATTCTACATCTTGTATTGGTGTTTCTTCAAGTTCAACCCTGTTATCATTACCTGCATTTATTCTCATTATTTTTGTCTTTTCCCTGTCTCTAGTGCGGTTAGTCTATTCTGCTGTTGACTTTTTCCCAGACCATGATGTCAAAATGTCCAGTATCTTTCCTCTGTTTCAACCTGTCTTTGTTCCATCAATTGTTCCTTTTGTCACAATATATTTCAGCCTCCTCATAACATTTCAATCCACAGTTGAGGCGGGATCTTGTTAGACCGCAAAGGGGTCCAGGGTCGACCCCTCTGCACGAACTTGGAAGATTAAAGGTGGCCGGCGTGATGCTGACCACATCACCCCTAGTGTACTGTAAGGTCAAGAAAATATGGGCCTAACACCATATTCCCAATATGCCTCAATAGGCATGTAACGGGATCCATTACCTCCTCATAACATTTTGAAAGAACAAAGCCTGCTACCTTGTGATGTGTGTAGACTTGCTTCTAACAGGATATCCTCATTACTCTTTTTTAAATTTAGCTGTCCAAGGTTTTCTTAACACCCTTCTGGAAACCCACATTTCTGTCACCTTCTGGGATCTGTCTGTAAGCAGGCCAACTGAAGTGATGGTCCAATGATTGTACTTAAAATGCATACAGGAATAAGAAGAATCATATAAAAATTTATTATATCCATGCTTGGGTAGTACTGCATCTGGAAATACATGGAAATCAAAATAGAACAATTTCAACCAAAAAAAAAAAAAAATCTTCAATAAATGTCAGGCCAGACTTATTGTATGGCCCTGAAACATAAAGAACAACCAAAATAACAGCCAGGAAGATAAAGAACTGTATAAATGGGTGCTTGCGTAGAACAGAAGTGCTGACATATGGCATCAAGATCGCTAATCTAGAACTGTATAAATGGGTGCTTGCGTACAACAGAAGTGCTGACATATGGCATCAAGATCCCTAATCTAGAACTGTATAAATGGGTGCTTGCGTAGAACAGAAGTGCTGACATATGGCATCAAGATCCCTAATCTAGAACTGTATAAATGGGTGCTTCCGTAGAACAGAAGTGCTGACATATGGCATCAAGATCGCTAATCTAGAACTGTATAAATGGGTGCTTGCGTAGAACAGAAGTGCTGACATATGGCATCAAGATCGCTAATCTAGAACTGTATAAATGGGTGCTTGCGTAGAACAGAAGTGCTGACATATGGCATCAAGATCGCTAATCTAGAACTGTATAAATGGGTGCTTGCGTAGAACAGAAGTGTTGACATATGGCATCAAGATCGCTAATCTAGAACTGTATAAATGGGTGCTTGCGTAGAACAGAAGTGCTGACATGGAATCAAGATCGCTAATCTAGAACTGTATAAATGGGTGCTTGCGTAGAACAGAAGTGATGACATATGGCATCAAGATCCCTAATCTAGAACTGTATAAATGGGTGCTTGCGTAGAACAGAAGTGCTGACATATGGCATCAAGATCCCTAATCTAGAACTGTATAAATGGGTGCTTGCGTAGAACAGAAGTGTTGACATATGGCATCAAGATCCCTAATCTAGAACTGTATAAATGGGTGCTTGCGTAGAACAGAAGTGCTGACATATGGCATCAAGATCGCTAATCTAGAACTGTATAAATGGGTGCTTGCGTAGAACAGAAGTGCTGACATATGGCATCAAGATCGCTAATCTAGAACTGTATAAATGGGTGCTTGCATAGAACAGAAGTGCTGACATATGGCATCAAGATCACTAATCTAGAACTGTATAAATGGGTGCTTGCGTAGAACAGAAGTGCTGACATATGGCATCAAGATCGCTAATCTAGAACTGTATAAATGGGTGCTTGCGTAGAACAGAAGTGTTGACATATGGCATCAAGATCACTAATCTAGAACTGTATAAATGGGTGCTTGCGTAGAACAGAAGTGCTGACATGGCATCAAGATCGCTAATTTAGAACTGTATAAATGGGTGCTTGCGTAGAACAGAAGTGCTGACATATGGCATCAAGATCGCTAATCTAGAACTGTATAAATGGGTGCTTGCGTAGAACAGAAGTGCTGACATATGGCATCAAGATCGCTAATCTAGAACTGTATAAATGGGTGCTTGCGTAGAACAGAAGTGCTGACATATGGCATCAAGATCGCTAATCTAGAACTGTATAAATGGGTGCTTGCGTAGAACAGAAGTGCTGACATATGGCATCAAGATCGCTAATCTAGAAACTGTATAAATGGGTGCTTGCGTAGAACAGAAGTGCTGACATATGGCATCAAGATCGCTAATCTAGAACTGTATAAATGGGTGCTTGCGTAGAACAGAAGTGTTGACATATGGCATCAAGATCGCTAATCTAGAACTGTATAAATGGGTGCTTGCGTAGAACAGAAGTGCTGACATGGCATCAAGATCGCTAATCTAGAACTGTATAAATGGGTGCTTGCGTAGAACAGAAGTGCTGACATATGGCATCAAGATCGCTAATCTAGAACTGTATAAATGGGTGCTTGCGTACAACAGAAGTGCTGACATATGGCATCAAGATCGCTAATCTAGAACTGTATAAATGGGTGCTTGCGTAGAACAGAAGTGCTGACATATGGCATCAAGATCGCTAATCTAGAACTGTATAAATGGGTGCTTGTGTAGAACAGAAGTGCTGACATATGGCATCAAGATCGCTAATCTAGAACTGTATAAATGGGTGCTTGCGTAGAACAGAAGTGCTGACATATGGCATCAAGATCGCTAATCTACAACTGTATAAATGGGTGCTTGCGTAGAACAGAAGTGCTGACATATGGCATCAAGATCGCTAATCTAGAACTGTATAAATGGGTGCTTGCGTAGAACAGAAGTGCTGACATGGCATCAAGATCGCTAATCTAGAACTGATGGAAAGAGTCAAACACCAGAGAAATAAAGAGGTGAGAAGCAGACGCTGGCACTGGATACACATAATAATAATTTAAAAAAAAAACCAGCTGATAGTATTACAAGGCAGTCATTGTTCTGGAACCTTCAGGGTAAGAGAAACACACGGTGACCAAAAAAAAACAAACCCCCACAGAGAAGAGAACTGAAGACAGAGATACAAAATGGTTAAAGAAGACATAGAAAGACCTTAAATAAATGATGTAAGACAGGATGAGTTAATGATGTAAGACAGGATGAGTTAATGATGTAAGACAGGATGAGTTAATGATGTAAGACAGGATGAGTTAGGGATGCTTCTGCTGAGGCCTTGTGGTACATGAGAAGCTGAAAGGTACTGAAGGTGATGATGCTTAGAAATCAAGCCCTGAGGGTTCCATAAACCACCAGCTGAACAACGATTGTCTCTTGGAACACAAAAATGGCACATTGCTTCAGTTCAACTTATCTAAAACACAGAACTTTGTATTGTACAAACACGTCAATCACAAGAGAACACAAACTTACCACAGTTATTTGTTAAATTCAACAAGAAGCCACAAACAATAACTCGCAGACGAGCAGCCCCCTCCTCTGTGTTGTTTATCTGTTTGGAAAGTACATTCAGTACTACTGGAATTCCATCTTCCTTATCAACTGCTACGCGGCCTGAATCTGAAAAATAAAATCAACAATGCTTTTAAAGGTTACCCTTGCCATAGCAAGATACCAAGAATTAAATAATCCCATCCCAACTAACATAATTACCGATGTATGTTACGTCGGTCGGTTTCACTCAAAACAGTAACTCACGCCAGAAAAAAAAGTGCGCAACGCACAGTGTGCAACTTGCGCGGCGTGGGTGTTATATAAAAAAAAATTACTTTGTTTTTTTTTTTCCACGAAATTAGTAGCGCTCGACAAAGAAAAAGTGCGTAAAAATTGGTGTGCATGAGCCCTCACCAGATGTACAAATCATGAAAACTTGAAAGTTTTTGTTAAAACCACTTATTATCAGGGAACACTCTTTGAAAACAATCCATGCACTTTCACACGAAATGTTGTCATCAAAGAACTTTTAAATAGAATCTAAAATAACATAATTCTCGCCGTGTGTATGTTGGTCACAGCTGAGGAATGCAACCGTGTTGAAAAATTGTATTGTTTCCATTATATATACTCTCCCAAAAATAGTTATAATCAACAAAGAAAAGCGTTCAAATGACGGTGTTCATGAACAGTTTGATTACACTGTATAATGGAAAGAAACCAAAAACACTCTAAGAATGTACTTCTATCTGCTCATACAGGAACGGAAGCAGCACAATATAATTAAAAACCTGTCAAGTATGACGGGTTATTGCTAGTTATTACAATAATAAATATACAGGCATAAGTGGTGGCATCTAGCAAAATCAGTAACTTGTCAGACTATCTGGTTTATTAGAAAAATATAACTTGGATAAAACTCATTTTTTAGATGATTGTATTTGATAATTGGATTGAAATGGCATGACAAGGTTACTAATGTGGAACTTATGACAAGAACTAGTGGAACAAGAGATGAGAAGATGTGGCGTAGGATAGGACATTCATTGAGGAAACCTGTTGATAATATTACAAGGTAGACCTTGTTCTGGAATCCCAGGTGAGAGAGGCTGAGGTAGACCAAAAAACACACGGAGAAGAGAACTAGAGACAGAAGTGAAAAAGATGAGGAAGAAGTGGAAAGAACTTGAGCTGATGGCACGTATTTGTTATTTGTTTTTCTCCTTGGTGAGCTAGAAGGTACTGATTGATAATTATTGTTGAAAATTGAGATTTCTAACAGTTTAGTTTATATTTATTCAAAATGATCTTAGAAACAGTTATTATGCATTTAAAAGCACAGGCATATTCAGATATATCAATACGACACCAATTATTAAATCTGATTTTCTCACAATTTGACATCTCCAGCATACTGTCTTTAAATGTTCATAACTTGTCACTAATTTTCTTTTTGTTTTTAAAAAATATCAAGATACCACTTTCTTAAAATGTTACAGATTCCCCCCAGTGTTGTTTATCAATTCTATTGTTGACATCTGTCCTTACCACAATGTTAAACTGTGTCGTCACCTATTTTTTCCCATCAATCATTCCTGTTGTCACCATTTATTCCAGTTTTCTCTTCTCATCACGTGCCAAAAGAAATTGGATAGACTGTTTATAATAAGAGAATAAGCTTCCTTTGGTCATTGGCTTCTTTCAGCTATTTTGGCTGTTCATGGTATTTTAACATTCGTCTGTAAAACTTCATCTCTCTGATGCCCAGGACATTTTGCTTGTTTTATCCACTGTCAACGACTTGCTTCCATATGAAAGAATCGGCTCTATGTAACCATAAAGAACTCTTAGTAAATAAAAGTACAGCTAAAAAACTCTGTTTCTAAACACTGTATAGGTCTGTAAATTGGTCCATGCAGGACTTCACACACAAGACAAAACCTATAAATAATGATTTAACAAGGAAAACTATCTCACCATTATCGTAGCATATATTTCCTAAAGCACGACAGGCCTGGGTTGCTAAGGCAATATTGTTACTGCTCAAGTGTCTGAGAAGATGAGGTATGATACCCGTATTGACCAATGGTTCTCGCAGGCTTTCTGTAAATGAAACATTAGGGAAAAGGATTAACGGGAAGTGTCAAAATGGTAAACGATAGTGCCCAAAAAAAAATCTCACTACATTTTGCTTTATGTGCAGATGACGTGCAAAACAAACTATGTATAAAAAACATTCTGAGGCTATTTTTGTAATATCTTATTATTACTTTACTTTTCTTCAGTTTTAATGCTTTTGGTGTAAGTGAAGACCAGTATCAACAGTTGTTGATAGCAGTACAAGGCAGTCCTTGATCTGGAATCCCCTGGATATGAGAAGGTGAGGGAGACCAACAGAACACATGCAGAAGATGACTAGAAATGAAAGAGAAGATGAGTGGATGGCACAGGACAGTAGGACCTGGCACAAATTTGTTGAAAGCCTAAGCTGAGGGTTAATGATGATGTTCTGCTTCCACTATAAATTTGTTGAAAGCCTAAGCTGAGGGGTAATGATGATGTTCTGCTACCACTATAAATTTGTTGAAAGCCTAAGCTGAGAGGTAATGATGATGTTCTGCTACCACTATAAATTTGTTGAAAAAAAAATTATTTGTAATATATTTTCACAGAACTGAGTAGCCAAAACATTTCTAAAATATTCATAGGCATAAACTTCTGCAGGTCATTCGTCAAAGAGATAATCAACAATTTCTTATAAACACTCAACTGTGAACAAGTGTTCAGCACTATTACCTGCTTTGGCAAGCTCTGCAACCAACTGAGCGCATGTGACAAGCAATGGCTCATTTTCTTCAGAGGCTTCACATCGAAGGTGTGACTGCACTAGATTGATGGCTTCATGCCGCAAAATTGCTTCAAGAACTTCAACACTGTCTATGACAACGCCGTCTTCATCTAAATTGTGAAATGAAACAAACATGGTTCAAAGTAGTCAGCATTATTACTGAGCATAACACCATATTCACCCAAGCAAGAAGCAAAGTAAAAAAAAACTATGTGATTAATCTCATGAGCGCTATTCACAGACATAAAAAACAAAGATGGCATATGACTGACTTCCTGTACTGTCTACCATTGCTAGGTCGGCCAATATCGTTATCACATCCATCTTTTCACTCTTTATGGGGCATGTAGCTACAACTGTAGCTGGTCCCCTTGCAGGAAGCCTGCACCAAAGCATTTATGTGCTCCTGCAGGGGTAGTTTATGTAACAATCTGTCTGACATGATGAGGTCATTAGCCCCATCCACAATCTCATATTAGTCACCTTTTATGACATACCTGAGAAAGCCGTAGTTCTATTCTTTCTTTCTTTCCTCAGAGACTCCCCCCTCCAGGGAACTACATGAGGGAGGCCAATATGTTACTATTCAAAGCAATCCAGAGATTATACGACGTATTGAAATGTCCTTACTATGTATGCCAGTAATGACACAAATACATACCAATGACAAATATATTCCAATGTCCAAAAGACAATGCTGTATATTAAATCAACAAGACAAATATATTCTAATGTCCAAATGACAATGAAAAATATTAATCATACGGAACATAATTATCACACAGTCACTGTTAATTTGGAGTAAAATCATAAAGGAAACATGAAAATACACAGCAATATAAAACCAAATGATAACACACTATTTTTATGCACCTTAATGCCAGGAATATAATAGACGCCCATACATGCCACACCTCAGAGATGAAAAACCTGTACAAAAAATTAAAAAAACCTGTACAAAGACCCGCAAAACCTGTACAAAGACCCGCAAAACCTGTACAAAGACTGAAAAACGTAACAAAAGAGTTTATTCATGTAAAAGTATATTCAATTAGATGGTTCTGCACCATCATAGTGACATGCGGCCTTTGCCTTTTTAAGCATGTCTTCACTTGCTTTAAAACCTAAACAACAAGAGTTAGAATTTATTTTGCATTGTAGAAATGCTGTGACTGTATCATCATTTAGTCTATTTCTGCAGTCCGTGTGAATCTTTTTCATCATAGAGAAAGACCTCTCACAGTCAGCATTGCTGTGAGGCAATGTCAATAAGCGTTTCACTATGACTGCCAGACTGGGAAATCGTGTACGACCAGTGCTAGTTTTCAGGTTGATTATGTCAAGCCAGTACCTAGAAAAGCTTCTTTTTTATCCAGTGTCAAATCTTGAAATACATTCATCAGGCAGCAAACAATAATCTTCAAATTCATCCTTTAACACCTCTTGGTCTAAATGTGGTGCAAAAGTGTTGGCCAGCTTACAGATTGCTGTATATTGAACTGTGTCTTTAAAGGCTGGATCAAGAATTTTGATATCCTTAAGGACTTCATTCTCAAATGGAAATTTATCCAATATCTTTTTCACAACAGCAACATAAAAGTTCCTCACATCTCTGAAAAATGAATTTCTCACTTGAGAACTTATATCTAACTCTTCCAGTAATGTCCTGTTGGACAGACCAACAGCAAGTGTATGGTCATCATGCTGTAGATCACGTTCAGCATACTTTAACAATCTTATATCTTTCACCTCTTTTACATATTTCATCTCTACAAATTTGACAATAAATTTTCGTAGCAGACGATCCATTTCATCCATCATACCACCTATTTGGGACTCATCTGTCTGAAACAATTTGTTAAATACAGTCAACAGAGGTAGCACAAATTGGAGAAAACGTAGAGTCATCTGGGTCAGTGGTGATTTTAGTAACTGATGAATGTTTTTGACACGGCATGGTTTTTCCATATCGTCGTGGCTCTCGAAGTATGAAGATAGAGCAGAATATTGATTTAAAATTCTGTCCACTACTTTCTGCAAAGAAAGCCAGCGAGTCTGGCAGTGCTTTAGTATGTCTAGTGCATCCACTCCTGTAAACAGTTGAAACTCTCTGTATGATTTTTTCCGTTTTGAGCTATGCTCAAAATGATAGAAGATATCTATCAAAAGGTCATCAACAGGAATAGTCAGCTGCTTTATACCCTCCTTGGCACAAAGATTTGCAAGGTGGCAAATACACCCTATACTAAACACATCAGGGTTCTTGCTCTTGATTCGCGTTAGTACAGAGTTTGATTTGCCAACCATTACATTGCAGTTGTCACTTGCAAAACCTATACAGTTAATCCATGGGATTTGTAAGTCGCTGAACACAGCATCAATATCACTGAAAATAGCTTCACTGGTTCCACCAGTACCGACCGGCATGCCCAGCAACCTGGTTCTAGGTCCTATGCCATCTTCAAATACCCTCACCATTATAGCTAAACGCTTGTCAGTTTTTCTATCATTTGACTCATCGATCATCAAGGAGAAAGGTGTCTTCCTGCATAATTTGATGACTGGCTCCGTTGCAGATGGAGCCAAGCAGTTTTTAATAATGGCTGTTGTTTTGGTTCGCTTGCATTTGAAACGTTTGGCAATAGCACTGTCCGGAAACATCTCAGCTGATAAGTCTGAAAAATGGTCAGCTATAGAAGCAGCTATGTTGTGTTGAGCAATAAAATTTGCAAATAAAACTTCAGCCCTCGTTATTTTATCATCTTCTTGTTGAGGCTGAGTAAAGAAGGCCTTGATAGAACTTCTGTTCTTCAGCTGATAGTTCCTTTCATGCAGTTTTGTTTTGAAATGCTCCCTCACATCGTGTAAGCCAGATGCCATCACTTTAATATCTCTATTGCATATTCTACAGTATGCATGTGAAGAGCCTAATTTGGATGTCTCAATAATCCCAGGGAATGTAGTTGTCCAGTCAGATTGAAACTTCCCACGACGTTGATCTTCTTCTAACCTCCTTTTTTTAAAGTTAGGCTCAGCCATGCTGTTAGATGGATGCAATATTTCCTGCTAGACAGAAGAAAAAAAAAATATTAATGTGAAAAAGTAAATACAAATATTAATAATCAATTTGAAAAATATAATTATTTGTAATTTTAATATTATATAATGAAATAGAATCTTGGAAAAAAATTAATACAATTTATGGTTGAAATGAAGAACAGTTGCTGTGTTTTCTATAGTGCCTTATAAAAGTACAGGCCTAAAGAGACCAGTAATAAGCATTATGGGTTAGGAATCTTAAACTTAAAATCTAATAAATTTTTTGCTAAAATTTACATTTCTTACGCACTTTCTACAAGTGTTAGTGAAATCCAATAATGTGAGGTGGTATCAGCCTTTTTTTTTTTTTAGATTTACCAGCCGTAAATAATCAATTATGCTAAACCTTAGGGGAAAAGAAAGCATAGGCCTAAGTTATCTGACAGTTAAATCTAACTTCATCTAAACAATGTTATTGTAATATTTTTTAAAAAATGAATTACTTACCAATACTAAACTGGAAATTAATCCTAAACAATAGGCTCGACTCAAAAAAGATTTCAGTGCTGCGTAATCGTTCAAATAATCAGTAACCTCGCGCTAGCTTTAGCGAAAAATTGTGAATGAACACGCCACGCACATCCCGCGGCAATTGAAAAATAGGCAGCTTGATTTTCATTGGTTATTTTTTTTTTTATCCACTTGGCTTAAAATCTCGCCGAATCTCATGACGCAAATTGTGTAGTGGCACAAGATTTATATGTATATTTAATAATTAGGCGAAAAAACCCGTACAGACCCGTGTACGGCCCGTACACATCTGAAAACGCAAACACCCCGTACAGATTATGGGTAAACCTTTAAGTGTGGCATGTATGGACGCCCATTTTAAAATAGGGTTAAAAATACAACATGCAAATTACAAGTGAAATCATTAAATCTGTCGAACTTAGCTAAAGCTTACTACATTACTCTAGGCGATGAATTTCTAAGCGTCAGGTTACCACTAGTGATGAAAATATGAGGCAGACAAGCAAAAGTTGGGCGAGAACTTTGTGGTTTTATTATGATAGTGACCAAAATATTTCATCTAACAAGTTGCTATTCTGTCTTGTGCCATCAGCTCAAGGTCTTTCCATGCCTTCCTCACCCCTGTCATTTCTTTTCCACTTCTTTTCTGCAAGTGTTTTTAGGTTGCCCTCTACCTAACTTACCATGCAGATCCTACAATAAGGATTGTCCTGTAATGTTATCGACAGGTTTCCTCAATGTGTGCCCTATCCATTGCCAGCATCTTCTTCATTTTGAACATACAAACACAGATATAAATTAAAACAACCAAGAACAACAAAATTTGCAAGTAACTTTTACACAAGCACTTACGTAGTGCAGATATAAACTTGATTAGCTGTGAAATGATCTTCTCCTGCTGCCTTCCAGGTTCTGATGGCTTCAGTTTTGACAAAAGTTTCATAGCATCATCTATAAGACACAAGAGATATAGCCATGTGTTACAGAGTTGAAAAAATACAACTGAGATGTTAAATCACTGAAAATATATGAAGGTCTTCCCGTAGCAGATACTGCTGTAGGGTAGTGAAGTGTTACAGACACCACCATACTAGGTCCAGCTTTTTTTTATATATGGTGGGGTGACCAGTTCCCTTCCTTGCTGCCTTTTGCCTACCCTAATTGAAGAGTAGAACCAGGCCCCCTTTTACAGCTGGGTAGAATGGAGTGTGACCCTACCAGCGTTCGATCCCGGAACCAGGTAACTTCACCGCAAAAGGAACATGCTCTAACACAGGGGTTGGCAACCAGGTGATCCCGATCTACTGGTAGATCCCAGTGGATGTTTTAGATCTTTAACCGAATGCGGAAATACAACCTTTCTAAATGGGGAACAGTCGACCAGACCTTCAAAATTGCGGTGTCTCTGGGATCAAAGGTATTTGTTCTGCATTAACAAATGAAAACTCTTGAGCTGGCTTCTAAAATATATTCGTGAACTGTATGAGATAAGAACGAGATCGTATGTTTGTAAGATTCATCATTTCCCCCCTCCCCCAATAATTATAGTAGATCTTTAGAGGACTCGGTGTTACTAATGTAGATTCCAAAAGCTTTTGGGTTTCTGACCCTTGCTCTAACCTATTAACCAATCGGATGCCATCCAGAGATGTTACATCATGGAAAATATAAACCCTAAAGATGTTACATCAGTAAACAAATATAACCTAGAGATGTTGTTACATCACTAAAAAAACTACAACCTAGAGATGTTACATCACTAAAAAAAACTACAACCTAGAGATGTTACATCACTAAAAAACTACAACATAGAGATGTTACATCACTAAAAAAACTACAACCTAGAGATGTTACATCACTAAAAAACTACAACCTAGAGATGTTACATCACTAAAAAACTACAGCCTAGAGATGTTACATCACACAAAAAAACTACAACCTAGAGATGTTACATCACTAAAAAACTACAACCTAGAGATGTTACATCACTAAAAAACTACAACCTAGAGATGTTACACCACTAAAAAACTACAACCTAGAGATGTTACATCACACAAAAAACTACAACCTAGAGATGTTACATCACTAAAAAAACTACAACCTAAAGTTGTTACATCACTAAAAAAAACTACAACCTAGAGATGTTACATCACTAAAAAAAACTACAACCTAGAGATGTTACATCACTAAAAAAAACTACAACCTAGAGATGTTACATCACTAAAAAACTACAACCTAGAGATGTTACATCACTAAAAAACTACAACCTAGAGATGTTACATCACTAAAAAAACTACAACCTAGAGATGTTACATCACTAAAAAAAACTACAACCTAGAGATGTTACATCACTAAAAAAAACTACAACCTAGAGATGTTACATCACTAAAAAAAACTACAACCTAGAGATGTTACATCACTAAAAAAAACTACAACCTAGAGATGTTACATCACTAAAAAAACTACAACCTAGAGATGTTACATCACTTTAAAAAAAACTACAACCTAGAGATGTTACATCACTAAAAAAACTACAACCTAGAGATGTTACATCACTAAAAAAAACTACAACCTAGAGATGTTACATCACTAAAAAAAACTACAACCTAGAGATGTTACATCACTAAAAAAACTACAACCTAGAGATGATGAAAGGTTAGAGACTTCACCTAGACTAGATATGAGCTTTATGAGGCGAGGTGACTAGTTCCTTTTCTGCATTTGCCGTCCTTGACTAAAGAGCAGAGTCACGTACCCATTTTACCAGCTGGGTAGACTGGAGCATGGTGCAGCAAGGTTATGAACCAAGTACGTAGGTACCTTTGTATGTAATCTAAGAAGTTTCTCCACATGGAGACACAAAAAGTTGATCTAACTTGTCAAATAACATGTTTATATAGTATTATACTAAAATACAACAATTTTATGTATAATAAGAAGGTTATTAATACTAAGCTCTTAGAAGTTGATCTAAACCAAGAAACATTTGATTTCTTCTCTTCATGCCTTTATCACCAATTCTTTTTCTCTCATGCCTTCTGACATATCTCGGACTGCTTCTGCCTTAGCCTTCACCACAAACAAACAAAAACACTTCACATGTCACTCTAATTTTCTTAATAACTGTCTTCGGGTTAGAGTTATCCCTAAAGGGTTTCTTTCCCATTTCCATCCTTCGACTGGACACTTTCATCCTTCTGTACTGCACCGCTTGCAATTAGTTGATAAAAAGTGTTCCTTTCAATGTATGAGGTGTGTTATTGCTATGCATAAACGCCTGCTCACTGACTTGGAACGTTTGAAATACAACCTCACTCACCAACTTCGTCTACTGACTTCTTCGTACCCGCTAGCCTTGCTTCTTATTCGTACTATTATCCATGATACCAATAAGGAGCTCTACACTCGGCTGAGCACGCATAAAAAAGAAAAATTGTGTCGCCTCCGCCCTCATGTTCCTTCTGAATCTTCACGTCCCCTGTTCCCACTTCTACTAGAGTTATTTGCATTCCTCCTGATCTACAACTATTTCCTGATGAATTGTCTGTTCTTAGAAAAGGTCTTACGTTTGTTCCTCTTCGCTCGACATTTGATAAATATTCTATGCTCCAAGATGTCTACTGCTTCCACCGTCACATGCGTCTTCAAAATTACCATAGGAAGGGTAATGATTCTAAGCCAGACGGGGATATCTTTCGTCATTTTGACAAACCTAAATCAGACTGGACTCCTGCTCCAGGTGCCTCTGCGGCTCTCGATTTATACATTGCTAACACTTTGCATGACATTAATCAACTTTCTCTACCCCGTCTATGTCAATCTAACCTGACTACTTCTGAGTGGCGGTCATTGTCATCCCTTAAAAAGCGGGATGACATTATCATCAAACCTGCCGATAAAGGTGGTGCAGTGGTAGTTTGGCGAAAGGACTTGTACATTCAAGAAGGAGTCTCACAGCTCGGCAACTCCACCTTTTACTCACCTAGCTCTAGTGATGCCACTTCTTCTTCTTCCGTCCTTAGCCACCGACCGTCAAAGCAGTCAGTGGCCATTACGCCTAGTGGCGTCTTAGGGCAACAGCAGATAGGTTTTCTTTGCCATTGTTTCCCATCACGCCTATTGGCGTCTTTAGGGCAACGGCAAATCAATCCATTTGCTGTCGTTTCCGTAATCGAAGTGACTGGCAAACGGGTGATCAGCCCGTTGGTTAGTGATGCCACAGTCCGCCATAATCTTACTGTTCATGCTACTATTCGTGATCTCATCCAAGATAACCTCCTTCCTTCTAGTGCCATGTCTCTCCATATTCCTGATAGTAGTCTAGGTAAACCTTCCTTCTACATGCTTCCTAAGGTTCACAAAATTGACAATCCGGGTCGACCCATTGTCTCAGCCTGCTCTTGTCCCACTGAACGTATCTCTGATTTCCTGGATGGTATTTTGCAACCCTTAGTGGCCAATATACCTTCTTTTTTGAAGGACACCACCCATGCTATCACTACTTTTGATTCCATCCAATTCACACCTGACCATACTTACCGTCTTTTCCTTCTTGATGTTTGTTCACTTTATACTTCCATTCCACACTCTGATGGCCTTAAAGAACTACAATTTTTTTCCCGACAGACGCACTGACCTTACTTTTAGCACAGGTTCTCTACTTCGCCTTGCGGAATTTGTTCTCACTCTCAACTCTTTTGAATTCAATGGCCAGTTCTTTAATCAAATTAGTGGCGTTGCTATGGGTACCAAAATGGGCCAGAGTTATGCTTGCCTCTTCATGGGTCACTTTGAACATTTGGTGCTTCAAAGTTACGATGGACCATTACCTGAGATTTACCGTCGTTATATCGACGACGGTATTGGAGTCACAGACATGTCTGAAGTTAAACTCCGTAGATTCATTGACTATGTTGGCAATTTCCATCCTGCCATCAAATTCACTTCTCAGATTTCTACCACTTCAGTTAACTTCCTTGACCTTACTGTCAATATTACTCCTACTGGCCTTACTACCTCTGTCTTTTATAAACCTACTGATGCTCATGGTATCCTTCTTTACACCTCTTCTCACCCTCACAGCTGTAAAGATTCCATTCCCTACTCTCAACTTCTACGCTTACGTCGGATATGTCACAATGAAGATGATTTCCGTGAACGAGCTCAAGAAATGCTTGATTTTTTTCGCCGACGTCACTATCCTGAGAGAGTTTTATCTGATGCCCTTAATCGCATTAGTCATGTTACTCGTCAGGTTGCAATTACTGCTAAACCTACTACTACATCTGACAGACTCAAACTTGTCTGAACTTTTCACCCTCACTGTTTGGCGGTGAGAAAAATTATGTTTCGTCATCTGCCTATTCTCCACTCCGATCCTGATACCAGAGAACGAATGAACGAATGAACTTTATTTTCAAAGGGTTAAGAGTTGGGCACGCAGGCCCATCTGACATTCTGCCCTTCCTCTCTCTCTCATCATGTATACTAATATCCTTTCATCCTCACATTTACTTTAAGAATAATTAAGGCATTTATCATTATAAAAGTAATATTACATTTGCAATAATCATCATAATTAAAGAGTTGTTTCGTGATACCCCTTTGGTGGCATATCGCAGGGATAAGAATTTTAGGGATATTCTTGTGCATAGTCGCTTGAGACAAACTAGTCCTTCTTACTTTGGTACTAAACCGTGCCAATGCCGCATATGTAAGACCTGTCCTTTTGTACTCCAAACGCAGTCAGTCTCCTTTCCTAACGGTAAATTTACCATTGGGGAGTCTTTCACGTGCGAATCCAGAAACCTGATTTATGCTATCATCTGCAAGAGGTGTGACATGACCTATATTGGTGAAACTGGCAGACGTCTCAGACAGGTTTCGTGAGCACTTGAATGACATCTATCATGACAAACATTTACCGGTGGCCCTTCACTTCAATAGCCCTGACCATTCAGGTAACTCTGACATTCATGTCACTGCCCTCCTGTCATGTGCCGGTGATGATCGAACTCGCTTCTCGTTGGAGAATCGTCTCATTTTTCAAATGGGCGTTTTATCTCCTGCTGGCTTGAATATCCAGCATCATTTTGCATAATTCTGGTGGCTTCTTTCTCTGTTTCATACTTTATTTCTTCTGTCGTCATTTTCCTTTCTATCCTTGTTTTTGCTTTGGTTTGTTTAGTTTCCTCAATTATCTTTTCTCAGCCGTCACTAGCTCATACGTCACTTCCGCATGATGCCTCATTTTTTTCAGCCATCTTGAATGTTTCTTTCTGGGATCCAGCTAAGTGATTTTTTACTTGTTTTAATAGTGTTGTTCATTTCTGTCTTCGCTTCGTCGATTATTTACTTTCCTGTTTCAACATTTCGTTCTGGTTTTACGATTTTCTTGCGTTATTACTGTTATTGTTTCGCTCATCACCGTCATTTCATCTGCTTGTATCGCTCATTTGGCGATTTCCTCATCATCGTTGATTTTTGTAGCACTTATATGTAGTTCTTGTCCTTGTCACCTGTTCGTAACTGTGGCTGACGAAGGGTAAAACCCGAAACGTCCCTTGTTTCATGTGTACCGTTTACTTGTAAGACTGATTTCATACCATATTATTTTTTATTTAATATTAAGTTTACCTCTCCTAAGATATAACACATTTATATACAGTATTTTACTAGAATATAACAAGTTTATTTATAATAAAAATGAGTTTATATACACCATGATATAATGAGTTTACTCTCGTATTTGCACTGATTTATTGATTGTCTCACGTATTCACAAAAATGGTAGCAGAGTGGCATACTATGTGTGCATTTCATAAAGCCCCCATTCTTAACCTGGGTCACTTTATATCAATATTGCTTGGCTAACAGTATTGTTATGCCAAAACTTCGATTTGTTAAAGATGTTACAGCATGGTCCCATATCCAACAGAGTGAGTAATAAAAGCACCTGAAATTATTGGTTGGGGGGGGGGGGGGGGGGAAGAAATGCATTTAACTATGCAGAGAGAGGCAGGGGAAAATGGTTAGTAAACCTTCTACTAAGAATTCCACATGGTCAACTGCCATCCATCACAAGAAACAAGACTTTAATAGCAGATTTGTTTTCACACAAAGTGAAATGAAGCACAGTGAGTGGATACATGAAACCAGGAGGAATATGGAGTTTTGCTAGTCATAGCCATTACCATCATTTCCCTTTGTGGATTATGGGGCCACCCCTGTAGCTGGTCCCTTGAAGGAAACCTGCACTAATGCATTCATGCCCTCTTGTAGCATTGCTTTCTGTAGAAATTACATGATGAGGTTGCTAGCTACATGCATAACCTCATGTCAGTCACCTCTTATGATATGCCTGAGGCAGCAGGTAGCATATATGCTAATTAGTATGCTTTATCCATATTTTATACAGATTTTCACTGACAAAAGTGAAGGAAGTAGGCCTTATGACATTGATGACAGTTCAAATGAAGGAGGTAGTCAAAACAGCATACTACAGTTAAAATTTGTGACTCTTTAGGAAACTCTGGACTTATACACGTACTAGACTACTTATCTGATTACTTATGAGGAATCCAGATTGGATGAACAAAATTCGTTCAAACAGGCCAAGTATAATGATTTGGTCACTGACTTGAGACACGACAAGTTCACGGCTAAAGTCATTGCTGTGGAGGTAGGTGCAATAAGTCTAGTGGCTGCCTCATCATACGACCTGCTGAAACTATTGGGCGTGAAAGGACAGTCAAAAACAAGGGCACTTAACAGGGTCAATGAAACTGCAGAAAGGGCAACGTGTTGGCTATGCGCAACCACTACGGGCTATGGAATTTAGAAGGCCCAGCAGTAATTTATATACAACTTAATAGTTACTTTCACAATTGCCTCCAGCTGGTGAAAAGAATTTTACCAAATGTGATCAATATAAACAAGGAAAAAGCAGTAAACAAGAATCTGTGTGAAAAAAATGCTCTTTTTGTTTTTGACAAAACAGTCATTACAAGAGGCAAGGCTATTAACGCATCTGCTGTAATTGTGGTAAATGCATACCTCCACTAGTGTGGAACTGATGGAAAGAACCAAAAAAAATAATGCTGGGCAAAGAGGTGGAGAAATAAGACTAGCACTGAATGGGATACACATTGATGAAACAAGCTGACAGTAATACAATGCAGTCCTTGTTCTTGGATTCCCCCAGGGTGAAAAAAAAAAGAGAAACCTTACAAAATCATGGAGAAAAAGAGGTAGATGATGAAGACAGTAGACAATGTCTGCCATGCTACCACACTGGCTTTCCACATCTATGACAATTCTAGCCTTAACCCTGTTTCAAGCTTTGTCAAAATTAATAACGCCTGACACAAACTGAGGACATTTAAAAAATAAAGTAAAAATTCCAACTTGTAGCAAAAAGAGGCAATTTTTGGCCAAAATGGCAGCCTCCAGTCTACTGTCTCAAACTTTAAACCAAAAGCAGATAAAGAAGATATGGAAAGAATTTGAACATATGGCATAAGAGTTGACGGGCCTATTTTACACAGGGAGCAGAAGGGTAGTGACATCCATCCGGTGCTTGTGTGATATCAAGTGGAAGCAAAAAGTAAATTACGCTTATTTACCTCATTTTAAACATTTTACTGTACTGAATGAATACTTTGAACAAATAATGGGTTCCAAATATCTTCGAAATACGGCCCACAGAGTGCTGCTACAAATCTAGTATAGGGCCTACAGATGAATTATTGGTGGAAATGAAGCACAGTGAGTCATCTTCTTTCATGTCATCCCAGTGAGTCGCAAACGTCGTTAGGGTTAGGATTATGATACCTAAACCTAACCCTTTTTACTACGTGTTTGAATTCTTTTTTAAGGCCCTATCGAACAGATGGCTCACTCTGCTTCATTTCAACCGAATTATTTTCCAAAATGTTACAACTAAACTAAAATCCTCACGAAAATGGTACGTAGGCCTATTCAATACTGATCAGGAGAGCTGTCAATATAAATCTCTATAGTTTCAGTTTTGCAAATAAAGGAATATAGTATTTACTCACTTTATTACAAACAAAAGTAGGCCTATTATCTAATTCTGACGATTAATTTAGTAGGCCTAATGAAATGTATTTAATTATGTAAGTGTAGCAGACGTAAAGAATTTAATGAACACCATACATTAATAAAGTATTATACCACATATCTCAGCTAATATAATTAAAACGCTTACCCATGTCAACGTTTCTTGTGATCAACGAATATAATAAATATGAAGGAATTCAAAAGCAAATCGAACCCCCTCCGATGTTCATTCCCCGTTTCTCTTGCAAGACAATTTACAAGATGTTAACTTGACACCGGAAGTAAAATCCAACTCGTGTTTTTTGCAAATCTCTTATATCGACGAAAAATAGAAAATATAGTTTACGCATAATCTATAGTCTTTAAAAACCAGTTTTGGACTAAGCTAATATATTTGAACAATTATGCAGATATGTTAAGCAGATGTTTGTAATACAATTTATAATGCCTAATTGAAAAGTAAAATTGTGCAACTATTAAGGCAAATTAGTCGAAAGGATAACCCTTTTTTTTAAACAAGATAATTAAAACTCTTAGCTAACTTAAGGTAAAGTATACTTTTATCAATTATTTAAACCATAATTTATTTGGTTATGTCAAAATAAAACATTTAGTTATAATTTAGAATATTTAATCGAATATATGTACTCTTTTGAGATCACCGCGACATAGCAAGGTATTTTTCTTGAAAACTGAACACACTCCTTCCTTTCGGTTACTAGTAATCTCTCGTCTGCTTGATGGCGGTTTCGATCAAAACATGACCACGTTCACTGTAGTTCTGACTGGAGGATCTCCCTGGGGATTTAGACTTCAGGGTGGCAGGGAATTTAACGAACCAGTAAAAATAGCTAAGGTAAGAATTGTCACAACATTTTTATGTCTTTTGTGATGTTTGTGTAAAACTTATTTGAAGTCAAACTTGAGTGTTATTCGTATAGTCTACCTTACTTTGCCTTACCTTGTTTGCCTTCTTCCGTACCTGGCAAAACTTCAGTAGAAGAAAGAGTAACAATTGAGCTGCTAGTTGCGTTTGAGTTCAGTCTTTTAGACAAATGCTTAACATTCAGTATCAGGCATTATGATTTTAAAAAGTAATTTTTAAATATACAAAACCCGTAATTTGTAAAATAATTTTAATTAGCCGAACTTCTTGCCACACCCATTTAAAGAGGGGGAAATCCAAAGGTAGTGAGTCCCAGGTGCAGTGTACTCTTTTTCTTTATATTAAGATAAAAAAAACAAATCATGCATATATGCATGGACGCTTAATACATTATTATTAATATCTCTCACATTATGTAGGCCTATATATATATATATATATATATATATATATATATATATATATATATATATATATATATATATATATATATATATATATATATATATATATATACATACACATATAGGACTATATATAATTTTTTTTTAAACATCTTATTCTTATATATTACCTCTGAAATTTATAGGGGCCTATATTGTGAAGATAATATGAGGATATCACGCTGTCATTGACAAAACTAAGGCTGAAAGCATTAAATAAAAACTAAAGAAAATCTGTAGACTTTCACTGAGTCCTTTCGTTGAAACAAGCTGTGCTTTTTGCCATTTTAATTTTTGAACAGTTATAATGCTGATTAGGCCTACGTTTTTAGTCCATATTATATTGTTTTGTCTGATGTTTTAACTTTGTAGGCCTACGTTAAAGAATAAAAACATGTATTAACTAAATTCATTACAGCTTCTTTGCAATTTTACCATGAATTCCCCCTTTTCACTGCATAAAGGAAATGGACCACCCCTCCATTTGGCCCCCTTGCAGGAAGTCTGTGCCAAAGTGCTTAAAGTTCTATTCAGATAGTAGTATCTATAGAGCAGTGTGTTTTAGATGCTTCTTCTTTGCCCTTCCACTGCACGTGGAGCATATGTCTTCATTCTTACTTCTCCAGTTCTCTTCTCCATGTGTTTGTGGGCCTCCCTCTATTTCTTTTAGTGTGGAGATTCCAAAACAAGGATTGCCTTTTTTTATTTAAATTAATGAAGACAAATATATTCCGTTCAACCTCTGATGGGTTATAATTAGGATATATATTGTTTTCAATTCCAAATAATATGAACAACTGCCGATATGAGAAAGTGGCATCACATTTGTCAAATCATTGTAAATAGGGACAATCACAATTATGCTTATACATTAAATAAATAAACAAAAAAACGAACAAAATCAAGAAGAAACTCTGAACAAGAATAATATTAAACTGGAGGGGTGTAAAGGCCTGGTAAAGGATTATAGGTAAAGGATTATAGGTAAAGGATTATAGGTAAAGGATTATAGGTAAAGGATTATAGGTAAAGGATTTCCCTGTAATGCTTTTAGCTGTTACCTCAGCATGTGTCCTATCCAACTCACACATTTTGTGTGTGTGTATCTTTTATTAGCTTTTTGACTAATTTTTCCCTTCATTTTCACATTGTTGACCCAGCTATACCATTTTAATTATTCTTTTCTCTGCAAACATCCACTTATGAATGTGTTACTTTTTTGTGAATAGATTGCTAGTTATAGAAAAGTTGTAGCATAATGCAAGACACCCATTGTATGAAATATAGACTTTTGTCAAACTTTCTGTTCTTCGTTCCTTATTCTCATATATGCATATTACATGTAGGAATTTATAACACATAAGGAAGGGAAACCCGAGGCCTGTAAAAAGTAAATTAATATGAAAGGTAAGGGATTCTAGATTGCTACACTGAAACAATACTCTTTTGTGGGAGTGAAGCACTGACATTGGGTAACTAAATGCAGAGCTAACTGGAGGCCATTGAATTGTGGTTCTTGGAATGACAATACCTTGGATAACTACGAAATCTCACAAGGAGATCTAGAAGGATGAGGAAAGGAGACAGATCATAGAAGAGATAAGGAAAACACATTTAGAGTTTATAGGACAAGTTTTGAGAAGAGGAAGACCGGAACAAGGTAACAGTGGGAAAAATTGACAGAGAAAGATAGAGAAAATATAAGGTTGACTGACAGCACAACACAGTGTGAAATCGCCAACAAAAATTAAAGGGAACACCAGAGGTGGGGGTTGTAGAGTGTGGTGAATTAGTTGTTATTATTGGTTTCAATATTATATTAATGGTATCTGGTGTGAGGTCAGCTATGCAAGTCCCTGAGGTTTATTAAATATAAATAAGTTTACAGGGTACCTGTCTGCTTCCACCACGACCTCACCCGATTATATATCTTCCCCTACTGAAGTGTATTGGTGTGTGTATGTTGTCTAGCAAGTGTCTAGGGTATATGCAATGTGATGAAAAGTATGAACAAGACAACAACTACACCTATTACTAATAAACAATGATTAAACAAGTCACTGAGTAAAGTTTGGAATGTAACTTATTTTTTTTTATAATTTATTTTCCTGTATCTAGTTATTCTTTTGACACAGGAATAATCAACTCAACATGATAATGAAATTATTTACAACCAATTATTTTACAACTGTCATTGAGTCGGTGTTATCCCACAATTACTTATATGTTTCAAGCTGGGAAAATGTCAAGTATTTCTTGCTCCTAGAAAAGGGTACAAGTTTATTGAACGTTTTTGTTCCTCACTGTCTGATACCCTATCTTATGTGAAAACTGAGAGAGTGGAGTGTTTGTGATATCAATTTCCCAGACAATTCTTATCTGAGGTCTCTGGAACCAGGCTGTTTGAAGTATGTATAAAACGCCAGTCTCCACTGCCAAGACATGATTCTGCTTCTATAGGTAAATCACTGTGTAGACACTCAGTATTTAGGCCTCACTGCAGAACTTAAGGACAGGTGTTTGGTCACCTGGGCTCACTTTCACTCGTAGATGAAACTCTGGAACAATACAAATGTGTCCCACTCAGCATCTAATAATCTCTCTCTTTCATTATTCTAACATGGCAATATCATCAGACATCAGTATGGTAACTAAACAATTAGTTAACTTTCTCAATTTGGTTGGTACCCCCTTCTGGATAAATAACTTTCAAACCCCGTTTGACATTTCCTTGATAAAGGAAACATTTTACATTAATACTATCAAGTCATGTACAATCACAGTGACTTGCTGAAGAAGACGGCCAGTAATCTTCCTGGTCTTATGTCATAACACAACTTTTTCTTTTCATCATAAATATTTTCTTTTCTCCCCATATGGCCGAAAGCCTGTCTGGCTTTTCTATACCAGGTTAATACTGTTTCCTAACAACGCTGTGAAACAACACAGAGTTTTGATGTTAGCTTCCCTCCAGATAAATGTGTCCCCTTTTAGGTTCATACAAATTCAATAATGCATACATGATACAAATGACAATATAAATGTTAATATAAAGGTTTTCATAATTACCGCAATCAAAGAAATCTACACACTAAGTTGTTGAATAGGGCGATATATGGTAACAAATCCAGATCGCTGCCTGTGCAGAATTAGCAAACAAGACAGTACTCTTTCCTTGTCTTAAAACAACTTCTTTAGTGTATAAATTTTAGTTAACAAGTGGCCCCGAATACCAACTACTAATTGGTTTTATACAACCGTTTGTCTATTATACTACAGCCAATCAGAGACTGTTTAGTGAATAGCGTTCCTTTTCAAATAAAACTGACCTCAAATATTCAAATTAAGGACTCCTTCCCCGTTTACCCCACCTACCTACGTTTACCCCACCTACCTACGGGCGAAACTGAGAAAGATTTTCAAGTCTATCTGTCTTCTGTCCAACTTCTTTATTTCTTAATAGTTTTAAATACTCCTTATCGGACATTAACCTTAATTTTTCCTTTTATTTTAAACTACCTTATCGGACGTTAACCTTACGGCGACACGTCACATTGCGTGTGTGTATATATATCGTCTGCTAAAACCAGCGTGTGAATATATGTCCAGAACGCGGGTCGAGAAAAAGGGGGTCTTTCGAACGCCCGTCATGGTATTAATGTTAAACCGCGGCAAATCGTTTAGGCCCTTACTTCGGTATGCAAATTGAACGTGCTGTGGAATTTAGCGTTAGTCCTCACAGATTTCACTACATAGAGAAAAATGAATGTCTGTGCCAACCATCATAGCATGAGGTGATGAAATAAGATGTGTATGCTGGTGATATAGTGCAACGTACATTGTTTCTGCAGTTTTGTAGCCATTCTGCACTTGGTCTGTTCATCATACAGTACATCTATAGACTGGCTTACACCACTGATGGTTCGTCTTGTACAGCCATTTTGTATAGTGACTGCAGTAGTTTGTTCATATCTGTCATGACTGAATGTTGGCTTATGTATGACCTTATAGATGTCATAAATCATTACTGAATTATATAACTTTCTGTCTTTTTACAACTGTATGTTTGTATCTGTTTTGTTTGTGAATCGGGTCAGAAACATTAGTTCAAATTCTAAATGCTCATTAGTATTGTTCTTCTTATTTTAATTCTTTTGTCATAATCTTGATATCATGTTTTTGTCTCTCCTTGTTCTCAGATTTAGTCCCATATTTCACTTCCAGTTCATATCACATTTTTCTATCCGTATTCAATGTATTCCTTTTGGTAAGCTTTCTCTTTTGATATGTTTGATATAGAATATTTATCTAGCAGTACTTTTTCGTAGTGTTTTATGGTATTTCAGAATTATTGGAGGTCATAATTGTCACCATTGATCTGTCAGTGGAACACATGCCTTCAAAAGTACACTTCACACCTTCCTGTCCTGTACCATTCGCTCAGTATTTCCATGTTTTGTTTATCCCTGACATGCGTCTCTATCTCCCTTCTTCGCATGTTTTTTTTTTCCTCTTATAATTTCTCTTACCGTGGGGATTTCATAATAGGGCCTGCATTGTATTGGAGAAGAAGTAGACATAATAAACGATGAATTCAAAGTACTTTAATGCAAAGTACCTTAAAAAAGTACCTGAATTCAATGGGCTGTAAAAGGAGGAAAAAAAAACTAATTAGTTCTTTTGACAGAGGAGAATGATATATTATCATTAATTGTCCGTTACACCCCATGCCGGGCCCACAAACAGATCACCATACTACATGCTCCTATTATTATCAGCCTTTTGTTATTTAAAAACAATCGTTTCCTGTTTTTCTCAACTTCAGCCCAGAATGTGTATGCTGACTATTAAACATATATGCTGTCAAGTAAAGTTCATAAAGAATGTTAATCATCTTATTAATCATCGCTGTGGTTGTTGTGAGGTGTGTCCACGCCTACAGTTTAGATCATGACTGTGTCTTTATTTAATAGCTACTTTATAGGAGTAAGTTCATACGGCCTGTGTAACTGAGTGATTTCACCTCGGGGCAAATGACGCCACCCCAGCTCAACTACCATTACATCTTTGCAGTAGTTTTCGTACAATAGTTTTTTAATTTTTTTTATTTTGTGACCAAGCGGCACTTTTAATTGAGTTACGTTTGTCAGTTAGTCGGCTTTGTTTTGCTGTGAACTGAGGACAGCAATAGACACATACAGCACAAGTTGGTTAGCATCATATAATGTTTCTGTAAGATTTTCATAACCTCCGGCTTCCCCTGTGTCCTGCCCCAGATCCTCTGCGGTTTGAAGGCTCGCGATGGTACTTGATTTTGCTGCATTCCGATGAGGTGTTTAAACAATTTGATTGATTGCACCTCTCTTTGTAGCTAATACAAGGTTTTATTCACACAATCTTCTCGATATCTTCTGTTCACCTTCTATCTCTTATAGTCACTATAATGTCCCATTAGCAGCTTCTCTCCTTCCATTGTGCAGTTTTCGTCTCCTGTGACAGTGTTTGACATTGATAGCAAAGTGTTAATGTTGATAAGCCACCGAGTTAAAAGCTTTTTCATATCTTATTTCTATTTCTTTGTCAGTTGTAAAATCCTCTGTGCGTTTGCTTTCTAGGTACCTAAACGGTTTGGCTTATTTAACCACATTGTTGAGTGGACTTGGATTTATGCTGATCTTCATTGGTTCAATTTTAGGCGTACTGATTTTCATATGGTATCATTGATTGTAAATGGGAATGTACTGTTAAATTACTTTGCCCGTGTTTCATTACTCAAAATGCAAGTGAGAACGAATCGATACAGTATAAAGGAAGGGAAGAATGTTGGACGGGCCTGCCAGCCTCATTCTCAATGCTTTTAAAATAAAGTTGTTTCATTCGTCCATGCTCTCACATACTGTATTTAGCGCGTCCATGTTTTCTTGTAATATTTGCATATTTGTGTGTATTTGTAACTTTTGTTCATCTGCAAACAGTAATTTGTGTCTGATTCTGGATTTTCTTTAGACGTTATAATATCCATATAGATGCTAACATTAGGCGTGTCAGTACACATCCCTGTCGTACTCCCGTGTTGACCTCAGACATGTCAGACTCAGGTTACTGTGTACTAAAGTTATTGTTTCTTGTGTGTTCCAGTAATAGGCATTGTGTGACAGTATTTTTACTGCTATTCTGGAGCGAAGTCATACATTAGATGTTCACCTTTACACTCTCCTCTCATTTGTAAGGATTATGTGTCACCTGCCTGTACATTGCTTTGTTTACGATGCATATGTCGCGTGTAGAAATTACAAGCATCATTTATATATGTTTGGAGTTTTCTTTACATCTGTTATGCATTTTAATAATAATAATAATAATAACCCCTTCAGTCATAACTGACTATAGGAATTCACTACTGAGGTGGCAGCCCTCAGCTGCTTATTGTCCTGGTGTTCCTTTCTACGTCTTCTTCGCCTCTTTTCGCCCAATCAGGGGGGGGGGGGGGGGCACCATAGAGCATCGCCACTTGGTGCGATCGGCAGCTTCATCCTCTCAGGATTTTGAATATCATCTGACAAAAAAGACGAAATGAGAAGAATGGAGAGGACGTTAAGTGCATTGGCGAGGAAAGTTAAAAAGTATGATAAAGCAAGATAGGGGGAATAGAGCGGAATGCAAAGGAGGGGGGGGGGGGGGAAGAAACGTGTGCAATATAAAGAGCGCTGCGTGAATCCAGCTTAATCGCCATGAAGTCACTCAGAGCATGCAGCGAATGAAATTGCACGGCGTTTCGGAAAACTGTTACTTGTAGAATCATTGTATGTTCTCGAAGTTGTGGTTATTATCCACTTTAGACTTATCATTCTTATGTTATAAAATAAGGCGCCTGATTAGCTAAGCTGTTAGAGCGTATGCCTCGCGTGGCAAAGTTACCGGGTACCCGGATCGAATCCTAGTTGTGTCAAGACGCTTCAGTCTGTACAGACGTAAATGGGTATCTGACTCTGCTCTTGAGTTAGGGAAGACGAAGACAGCGAAGAAGGAAACTTCTCACCTCACTTCATAAAGCTGGACCTATTATTATGAAGTCTCTAACACGTCACTCCCCC
Organism: Oreohelix idahoensis; assembly: GCA_024509875.1. Lineage (NCBI taxonomy): Eukaryota > Metazoa > Mollusca > Gastropoda > Stylommatophora > Oreohelicidae > Oreohelix > Oreohelix idahoensis. The sequence goes on along the minus strand of JAMPIV010001844.1, from coordinate 25,398 downwards.
CCCTATGGCAGTATCTGCTATAGATCTACCTTTAACTTTTATTACAAAGCATGTTTTGAGTAAAGACATCTGTTTTGGGCTATGTTTTAAACAGTTACTTGGATACAAAGTTTCTCATAATAGCTACAAAATTCAGCAACGTAAAAAAACGGGTTGGAACAGAAGTATGTCGTCTGAGTACTGCTTTCCTCCTAAAGAGAGTTTTGCCTGATGGTGCGACAGTTAAAATTTATTCCCTACGGTGGAGTACGTTAGCAGTTCTTCACATACCAGTGGTATCGCGTGAAATGTTTTATACTTTAAAAGAGAAGGACTTTACTTTGTATTTCATACATGTTTTATGCCGCCGTTATCAGTCATTCAATGTCCATAGGTCACTACGGGTGTGTAATGGCTACCCAGTTCTGTTTGTGCAGTTATATTAAAAGACGGTGGCATGTTCTCTCTCTACCTTTACGTTGTTCCCAACACGTTAAAGGAAAGCAGTAGACTAGTTCTTTCATACTCTGAATATCATCTTTTAGAAGAACATCTGAGAATCAATCTCTTAGCACTGTCCGCTGCAGACGACATTTTAAAGCTGCATTATTACCTTTCAAATTGGTGGCTTCGTAATATTTAGTAATGAATTTTCAGTCACTGTAGTGTTTAGTTCCGAATGGTTCCATGTACACAACCACTTTTGGTGTCACTCTACTTTTTATTGTAACGGAAACCTAGCCAGCGGACGTTGGTGCTATTCTTGCATGCTGCGAACATTATTAATAATGCATCTTTCCCTTATGAGACTCTTGCTGAAGACAGTCAAGCTTAAGATCTCAGAGCGACATCAGTTTTAATTCCATATGACTAGTTTCATAACATTCAATCAATACCCTTTAGCTCCCCAAGGAGCATAGGCCTTCAACAAACACATGCCAAGTCTTCCTGTCCTGTGCCATCCGCTCAAGTTCTTTCCATGTTTTCCTCATCATTTTCACCTCTGTTTCCAATTCTCTTCTCCATGTGTTTTTTGGTCTACCTCTGCGTCTCTTTCCCTGTGGATTCCAGAACAAGGACTGACAATGTGTGTCCTATCCATCGCCAGCGTCTTCTTCTCAACTCTTGTTCCACTGGCACTTGTCTAGTTCTTGTCATCAATTCCACATTTGTGACTTTGTCGTACCATTTCAGTCCTTCTATTCTACGCAAGCACCCGTTTATAAAAGTCTGTAGCTTTTTGGTTGTTGTTTTTGTTGTTCTCCATGTCTCAGAGCCATACAATAGGACTGACTTCACATTTGAGTTGAAGATTCTTATTTTTGTGTTGGGCTTGATTTCTCTTGTTCTCCATATGCAATAAAAGCTCCTCTTGCTTTTTGTATTCTTATTTTGATATCACTGTCTGTCCCTCCAACTTTCTCTATATTACTTCCAAGATATGTGTACGATTCTACATCTTGTATTGGTGTTTCTTCAAGTTCAACCTTGTTATCATTTCTTGCATTTATTCTCATAATCTTTGTCTTTTCTCTGTGTATTTTCAAGCCCACTTGTTGTGACCTCTCATCGATAATTTTCATTTTCACTTGCATCTGGTTATGGTTATGGGTCAGAAGAGCCAAGTCATCTGCTCATGAACTAGGTTCCACTGGATTTTCTGTTGCAATGTTGAAAATGATGAAATCTCCAACCCCTTCCTCTCTTTCCTTTTGTTAAAAAAAAAATGGAGACAAAAGGCATCTATTCAACAGTACAAAAACCAAATCAAAATCCAGATCATCAAGCTGTTTAATCAGATTCTACTGGATTCCATTTCTGTTTTGTGATGTCGATGTTTTCATAACCCAATCTATTGCTAGTAAGAAAAGAAATGGAGACAAGAGGCATCCCTGTCTCACTCCCGTTCTAATCCTAAACGGTTCTGTAAGGTGTCCTTCATGAAGAACTCTGCATGTCATGTCTTCATAGGTCTTCTTTATTAAGTTAATGATCTTCATGGGAACTCCATAATGCCTCATCAATTTCCAAAGCGATTCTCTGTCTACACTGTCAAATGCCTTTTCATAGTCCACGAATCCGATGTATAGCGGCGAATTCCATTCCATACTTCGTTCAACTATTATTCTCAATGTGGCTATCTGGTATGTACAGGATCTGTTTTGTCGAAAACCTGCTTGTTCATCTCTCAGTTGCTTGTCTATGGACTGTTTTAATCTCTCAAGGATGATTCTGTTGAATACTTTTCCTGGCACTGATAGTAACATTATTCCTCATAATTGTTTCATAACATATCAGTCATAATATGTCATACTTTGTATCACGTCACCAGGAATATCATGTCGAAACTGCAGACTGTGGCGAGATAGATATTGGATAGAAAATTAAAAAGTAGTTCCCAGAAATGGAGAAGAGAACTGTGAACTAGTGTGACGTGGAAATGTAAATAGATCCTCAGGAATCCGACTACTTTGTTTCCTCATTTGTATTTATGTTTTGCAACGCAAAAGCCACGCATTTCGCTGTCAGTCTTACGCATATTTTGAAGCCACGCCTATTTTTTCTGTTTACATGCGCTGACAAGTTGTTTACCTACGTTCGTACAGGCTAGATAACAGTCAGCGAGAGCATGATTCGCTTATCGGAATTATCACGCGAGCTGATTGCCAATCATCATTGGTTGACAGACAGAAGCGCGCGTAGAGAGATGATCGGGTTCTTTGAAGGGAGGCGACGGGCAGGAATTCTGCCGCGTAACTGTTTGATGTTCAACATTTCAGAGGACTTAAGCAAATCAAGGGCGAAAATATTATTCCCGTACCTTGGAAGTATTTGATCTACGGCAGCGGGCGAAATTTAAGAAAGCCCGTTCGCTTGTCCAATGTCTCTGTTGTTGGTCGGCATCGGTGAGCAGAAATCCTTTATCTTGGAAACGAAGTTCCCTGATTCTTTCCCGACTAGGCCGAAGGTGTGAATTGTAACACCCTGGAGAGATATTGCACTAAATCTGTATATATTCTGCCTTCACTTCGTAGACAGTATCAGTCTCTCGAAAATTTCGGATAAATCTAAGCACGCCAGACTAGGAACCATTTTATTCGCTAAATGTGTTAAATTGTCCCGTGGGGATTTAAATTTCTGATTACCAGGTTATGTTATCTGTGGTTTGTAACCAAGATGCCCCTCTGATGCTGACTGGCCACCTTTGATCATACTTCTCATTTCGACAACACTATTATGAGGCAGTGATTAAGTCAGTCAAAAAAGGATACCCTCACACAACATTACAATACATTAAAAATTTTAAATATGAATTAAAGTCATTTCCAAACCCAGTCATGATTACTCCCCTCTGGCTTAGCGTTTTGCCAGGTTAGCACAATTGTTTCCCTCACAATACATCGACATAATGTGCCGAAATAAAGGACAAGAAAGAAAAAGAGAAGACAAACTCTTTGAGCACAGCACCCAAAACCAAAGCTCTAAAAGGACTGTAAGCTTTGATTGCTAGCTTTGGCCAGTCCTGACAAGGACTTCTAGCTGAGCCAGTGCTGTCCGGGATTGAGGTTATATAGTGGTGGAAGCCATCTTCCGTCAGACACAAGGCAAGATATAGACATGAGAATTTATGTTAAGCATAACTGTCACGGGTTGCCTCCCCTTTGCTCTGCAGTAGTGGTCCAACAGTGGCCAAAACCTAGAGTTTCTAATGTGGGTCTTCCAAGGTATCTACCTTCGCACAAGATTACTCTTGGCAGAGTTATAGATAGAAGGATAATGATGCTTCTACCTCGAGGCGGTATTCACAAGATATTCAGAAAGCAAGAACAATGCTGAATGAGTCCCAGCAATGTTAACTTTAGTATCTGCCGTCAACTTGTGTGAAGATGGATATAAATGATTTATCTTGTAATTAGCTCGTTCAATCTCCCAGCTGATCTAATTAAGCGAAATCTTAATTATTTTATAGCTTTGTTTAAGTGTATTTAAGAAATTGACAGATATATACGGGTGCAGTGCATTCAAAATGATTAAATCAGTGTTAAATTTGTATATAAGCAAATAACAAATTTAATAATCAATTATGTTGAACAGTTTAAAATGAATAATTCTTTTTTTAAAAGTACTCATCACAGGGTGATGTTATAGTTTTTGGAGAATGGACAGTTCACTTGGCAGCTTTTAAGTTTTACTTAGCTGCCAATATGATGGTTTCTGCTCCCGCTGATGTTTGGTTCTTTGCAGATAGATTACTGGTTCAGTCGTCACTGGTCAAGTCTGAAAGTTGTGATACTTTCCAAGAAGTATCAGGGAGAAATCACAAAGCTGGTCTAGCGTCTCTAAGACCTGTCTGATGATGGTGTCTAGCGTCGACTTCAAGCCACTTATACCCTCACTTGTTCCAGAGATAGTACCCTCAATTGGTACCACCGACTAGTGTCACAAAAGAAGAGAACAAATACCCTCTTGAGTATTGAGTTTTCCCGACACACACTAATATGCCCCCCTCTTTTCATTCCCCCATCCCATCTACTTCAGAACTTTACCCTCTCTGAGAATTAATTTTAATCTCAGTGAGCGGAAAACTTCCATTACATTTAGATTGAATAGGTTTACATTTACCTCTACATTGGTTGAGAAGGTTAACAATATAATCAGTATGTACATCGTTTCTCTCATCATTCACTCCCTGCTGCATATGGAACTTGGGACTATCTCAGCTTTTGGTTCTCTATAAGAAACTTGCATAAGCAGTCACCAGCACTTGCAGAGGTGGTTCATGAAATCATCATTCTATATGCTGAGGTGGCCAGCCTCGTATGACTTGGACATCCACTTAATATTCACATGTCAATATATACATATTATTGCACGTGTTAATAATGTAAAATATAGAATTATGAATGTACAACTCACTCCAAATTGTCTTTGGGATCACAGACTTCTGGCTCAGATACACAGTTAAGGCAACTTGTTTAAGATGCCTCTTCCACGATTTCTGTGGTGTTACTTTACAATAAGCTCCAACTCAGGCTTCGTGTTCAGATTCCTAGGATTCCGGTTTTCCGTGTTAATAAAGGTAGAGTTTTCCTGAGATATATATAAGTCCTCAAGATGCTCAAACAAGGTCCGGGACCCAAAGATGCAGCAATAGTGAATGCAGTCAGCGACCCATAGCTTGACAGCTTGCATCAGGACCAGCGAACCAGAGCTGGTCAAGACCGCACTCCACCTCCACGTGGTGGTCCTGGAAACAGTCTGCAGCAGTGCAGTCTGGCTGAGCGAGTGCAGATCGCAATGGGAAGGCAAACCCGGTCCCTAAAAAATGCCGTGCTGAAGTCGGATGTGTCGACCGAAAGGTGCAGATATCACAGCTACGGCGTAAACAGACACAACGCAACCACCGTCCTTTTCAGGGCGAACGAGGAGGAAGAAGAAGAAACAAGGTCCGGTCCAATAAATGAAATTCTGATCTTATTCTTTACTCTGGCTGACTGGCTGGTTTCTTGAGTTGAATTTCACAGTGCTTTCACCTGACTAAAGTGTCAGGTTATATATCCACTTCTGTCCGGAGGCTATTACAACATTCTTTCTTTCAGGTGCATGTCTGTAATATGTTCGCGGACGGATAACTTATCTCCCCGTCCTTGTGCAAACACCGACCCTCGTTTGCCCATCTGGGCTGTGACTCTTCATGACAGTAATTATTGAATCACAATAGCCATATCAGTGCTAAATAAACTTGCTGGGCGTACGTCGTTTTAATCCGTCGCGCCCAAGGTTTGGTACACGAGAATTTTATAAACATGACTGTCGGTCAATATTGCATCACCATCCTACTCTCTCAGCAGGGATGGTCAGGTAAACAGACAAGACGAATTATTACGGAGAAGAAGTGCAAACAATGACTCGAAGTTACAAATTACTGCCGGAGAGGAAAAGAGAGCGAACCTAATTGTGTGACAATAACATTAATTTTAAATATTCATCAATTTTAAATGTACATTAATTCACTAAGATATTTTGTAAGCTTAACGATCTATACAGACATACCCTCAGAACAGTCGTACTTCGAAGTCTGCGGCTGTTAGAAGTTTCGATTTACAAATCACTCACAATAGCGGTCAATTGTGGCTTCTTCTCAGTTATCTCTTTGTGTTATGGGTTAAGACTTTTAATATATGAGTCAGCCTTCTGGATATCTTTTCAGCTCCATCAGATCTTGAATGGATTGCGGGAAGTAAGGAACTGTGTCTGAGACCGGGCTTATGTACCTACTAATCTCAGGTCTAACCCTTGTTTTCTCACAGGTCCGCGCCTGAATTCACTTCTTCCCATGTAAGCTATTGCGGGATTTCACAGCAGTTGTGCGATTTTAGCGATACAATCATAATTTCCTCGTCAAATACCAAAGATAATGATTTCCTTCTGCCATAATTACATGTATTTGCATTTGCTGTTCAAATCTCAAAAGAATTATCCTGATCGGGTCATTAACCATAAAGTTATAGCAGAATTTCTCTTGTTCAATTAATAATTTACCACAAAGGCACTCGTTTACATGTCAAGTCCAGAGTGGCATGCCCGTGTTCAGACACAGACATACACGAACATACGCTCCCATCTCATTCTCCGTTGTCGCATGGACAGGTGTAGAACATACAAACGCATAGCCACAATTCTTAGTCAGTGATTAAAGAGAGAAATTAAGATAAATATAAGACATACGATCTTGAAACAGCCAGCCAGTTTAAACTCACAAAGCTTCCAGTGAAGCCAGTGGTAGAATAGAATAGTGGGTAGGTAAGGAAGAAACCGGAGGTGACAGGTAGATGAGGAAGCCATAGCAATCATGATGTCATGAACAGATCTAAAGAGAACTGACCCAAATAGAAATCTGTAGCGAGCTACAATCTTAGCTGTATATTCCACAGGGAACGAAAATAATATGTGATGATAACGAGTATGTGTCTTTGGTGCATTAAAACATCAACTCAGCAACGTTTGAAAGCGCCTGTATGATTCTGCTGCAGAAAATAAATAGGTTTTTGTATCTACCAAATGCATAACAACTGGAAGAATTTGCATTGGGTCTCATAAAACATGAGCAATACCTTTAGTTGAGATGAAAGAGTTGGAATGTATCCGCTGCACTGTATTCATATACAGTTAATATGGCCTGATCCTCAGGTATTAAAATCTATTGTTAGGCTTGATGACCTAGAAAACTGAAGAGCAGGTAGTATGTTAGCTACCGAGCAATGTAATGCATTATAACAACGGTTTTCAACCTTTCTGCTTGTACCATAAAAAAAATAATTAAAAAAATTCATTTACTGCCGTAGCTAATACAACTAGCGCTTAAAAAAGGAGAAGATAAGGATGGATAATGGCATGCCGTAAAGAAACAACCAACCACCACCCACACATGCCTTTACCTGGAGCTGCAGGTATCAGCAGCTTTGACAGCCGAAAGAGAACTTGCAGAAAGACGGTGGAAGCTGAAGCTAAGGTAATCAGGATCTCATGTGCAGAACTTAAGAACCGAGTCCAAAATAGAAATTGGTGACCACGAACACTTGCAGCCTCATGTTTCACATGGAGCGAGAAAGGATTGATTGATGATAAACTGTGTACTGTAAATAAATTCATTGCATGCAGCTAAATGCTGCAGTCACTCTCACGTTATACCACCGAAAACGTCTGCTGCTTTTCATGATTGTTTTGCACTGGGATTTTAAGGACTCATTTTCTGTGACTTCTTTTAAAAGTGTGTTCTGAAACTTACCTACCTTTCAGTATTTTGGAGAAGAAAAAAAATAATTACAACGTGTCTACACATTGGTTTACAAACAATAACATCCAAACATCTTCACGTGCCACGAAAATACCGCCCACGTGCTACAACTGCTACTCATGCCGTAGGTTAAACAAGCATTGCCATGAAACAAAAACCTGTAGCTAAAATTAATGTTCAAACTTACAGGGTCGAGTTTAAGTAGAAATGGTGAGAACGTAGCCGTAATAAATTGTAAAACGAATGTGAAGAGTACCTGAAGGGATGGACAGCTGAGAACATCACAATTTGTGGGTGTGGTTTAATTAATGTAATCTATTACGTGACACTAACGTCTGGCATGATTGATTGAATTGGCGTGCATACCTGTAGGAAGAGACTTTATGTCAGGACTTCTTCAGTGTTCCGAGCTATTAATTAATAATTAATGCATGCCTTCAGGGCACTAGATCGTCGTGAGCCCTAATATATTTGCCGTAGCGATTAGACTTTTCTTCCAAATTTTATTTTTGTATTCTATTCAAAGTCATCATCATCGTCGTAATTTTCCTCTGTGCCCCCTATGGGGATAGAGCCACCACTGGTTTCATCACAGGAAGTCCACATCACGCAGATACATGCCGTTGTAGTGGTGGTTTCTGTGAGACTTCGTTTTACTTTATGAGGTTGCCAGCCCCGTGCACAACCTCATATTAGTCGCCCTATACGACACGCCTAATGGTGCGATAGTCCTGTTCTTTCTTTGTCTCTTCAGACACCTCTGGAAACTACACGGGGAGCTCTTCAAATTCAAGATAATAATTTATACATATCAGGGCTTCTCCTCTGTGACGTATAATGGAAAGAGAGCCTACAGTAATCTGACAGTCTTTTGTGACCTCGTAGCGTTCTAGGATTTGCTAGCAAAACCATGCATTTACAGCCTGTGTCTACTCACTTTTTCGTCACGCCTCTTTTCTTTGAACATAAGCAAACGAAGTGTTTACAAACTTTCGTGACCTGCCCGTCATAACAGGTAGCGAATCAGGTTTGTTTACCTCGTCTCATCACGCGAGCTTATATGTCAATCATATGATTCCTGACAGACCGCACGTGAATAACACATAATCTTTTGAAATTCGTACTCACAAAAAGTCAGAAACCCATGGGCTCTTTGAACTTAGGAAGCGGGCATTCGGACAGAAAAGACCCGTTAGACGTAAGAATTCTTCTGATGTTGGTTAGTAAAGCTCGACGGAAGACCGACAATAAGCCTTTATCTGGGAACTCTGTTCTGATTCTCCGTTACTCACACAATAGTGCGAAAAGTAACATCATCTATAGATCAGAGAAACATAATGATATATAAACTGTGTTTTCTTAAACCTGCTATCAGTTGTCACTCAGAAGTTTTGGATAGTCTAAGCACGTAGTTCTAGAACCATTGTGGAAAATGTGTTAATAGCATTCGTGGGGATCTTTCATTCTGATTTTCTGGTAATAGAAATTAGTGTTTACGTGTTTAAAAGTGTTACCCTTTACCAATTAAAAGTGTTACGCTTTTACCATTATAATTCACTTAAAGTTCTAGCTGTTAGAACTAGTGAAATAAAATAACGCGTAGCTATTTCATACCAGATTTTCAGTTATAATGTTAATTTTCACCACCCGCTTTCTCACACAAGAAGAGACGGTTAGCTGACTGGTTTAAATGCTAGGCGCGACTGATAGTGACAGAAAAGAATTCACGTTTTATTTCATTGTGCGTATTTATTATAAGTGCCTATTATTTAATATCATACGACTAAACTATCAGACGCCGACCAAATTAATAGCTACTTAACGACCGGCGATAGTTTGTGATAATTGACATTGTCCGCTGATCGTTAAGCGCGAGCAAGAGGGGGAGAGTCGCATAACTCATCCAAACTACACTCGCTATGCGACGGGCGATAGGGTAGGCTATAGACACCGTGTGCCTTTTAAATTTAATCAGGACTGACGGAGTGGATAAGAGATCGTCTTGTCCCCGTCTGTGTGCATATATGTAGCTATATAGAATAGTAGCATTTTTCCATAAATGTTTCTTATATATTCCTAGCAGACCTGATCAAGGACGTCCAGCGGTATTTTTTTTTCTTTTTACTGATTGGTTAATGTTGTCTTTTCTTGGCTTATGCGTCACCAATTTCATTGGTGAGCAAGTATTTGCCAACGATACATGAGAAACATTTTAACTTGTGTAAATTTAACTGGACTTACCAAACCCAGCAATATTTTTTTCAATTTTATCAGCCCACTGGGGTGTGAAAAAAAATAACATTTATTCCTGACTTCTGACAGTCCTATTCAAGCGTAGCATCCAGAATTTACGCTGTTTCAGAATCGGCTCTCTACCATAGAGCCAGCCGATAGGATTATTATCAATTGTAACATTTTAAGCAACCAGATGTTTCCCAATACTGGAAGTATTTTCCTCTTTTAACTGTGAACCCCAAGATCACGCTCTTGCATCAACTATTGGCGGTGACATTGTGTTCATCCAGGAAAAAACCCACACCAGATCGGCGTTCACCTCACTAGTCTTTATTTGTTAGAGGATGGACTGGGGCCAATTTGGGAAATAAACCTGACATTTTATATAGTCAGGAAAAATTGTAATTCCAAGGGATATCACCAAGAGTAGGTAAGAGTGATTGAGTGGCCACTGTATGAAAAAGAGAGAGGGTGAATATTTTTCTTTGTTACAGGGACTTTACCAAAACTGGATTTGCTTAAACTTGTTAACTTTACTGGGTAGCCTATAGTAGGAACTTGTTTACTTTACAGTCTACTCTGTAACATAGTGCAAACCTTCGACCTTTGTTTGGGTTATTAACTTTTTGGGTTCTTTTCTCCATAGGGGGAGGGCACATTTATTCTGCTATTTCATATGCATCTAAATCTGATTTTATTTGATCTTTCTTTAGATATTTGATGTTGTCAAGTTTAAATGATAATAAACAACAAAAGAAACTTAACTTTGTGTGTTGGTCAGACCCATACCCAATTAACCGTAGTTTTCACGTTTGTGTGTCTTGTTGTCACATAGCTGTGTGTGTGTGTGTGTGTGTGTGTGTGTGTGTGTGTGTGTGTGTGTGTAGTTAAACTTATATTTATATGTATGAGGAGGGCAAGGTTGTCTTGTCATTGTCTTGTTTGTAGTTTTCATTCTGTCCTTTAGGATTAGCGTCGTAAGTGATAGAGACCACCAGAAGCAAAAATATCGTTCTTTTTAATTTCCCATTCTGTCAAAATTTAGCTGTTCGAGGGGGGGGGGGGGGGGGGGGGGGGGGGGGGGGGGGGTGGGTGGCGGGGGAGATTCATAACATTGACAAAGTGTTAGTTTTATTTAGTGAACACATTCTACTCACGCCCAGTTTCATACTTGGTTTTTTTGTTTTTTTTTGGTCTTTTTTGGTGTCTATTGCAGTTGATGTTTTCATAATGGTAGTTCTGAGTTCAGCGTAGTGTGCTAATAACGCCAACAAAAAATAGATAACAAATTATGCTAATAGAATGAGAACCAAGTTGTCAAATGTATGGGAGTTATTTTCAAAGTATGAAATACTGTTAAAAAGGGCATGTTATTTACATCTCTTATAGTTGTCCAATATCAGTTTTACCACATTACCAATTATCTGTACTATTCATTCAAAGTGCTAACTCTTGTGGCTAGTTGATGTATTTATCCGCGACCTAGTTTTAAGCTAATGTAATTTTTGCGTAGAGCGATTAACATATGCATGTTTCTTCTTCCGGTTACCAGTCTCTCGTCAGACGTTGGAACAGTGGTTCGGTAGTACTGATATCGAAAAAAAGTCGTCTTTGCAGTTTGCGGTGTGTCTTACGTGTATTTGTTAAAGATTTTTTATTTTAATTAGTTGGCAAACATATTTTTCTCGGACCGAGTCGTACACTTAACCGTGGTTTTCAAGATTGCCATTTTATTCATGAAAAATCCTCACGAGCTGCGCGGAAAGGCGCTGCAGAGGTTGGTTATTCATCACATATGAAGTATGACTCAACCTTTTGCGAATTAAGAAACAATAAAACCAATCTGTTTATCATTAAACTACATGTAGTTAGAAACCACACCATCGATTAAATAGGCACACTATACATCAATAAACCCCAACAGCCCAGGGTAACTGTCATAGAAGATAGCAATGGGGCTCTGCTCAATGAAAAAACAGCTGTAATGAGAAGGTGGACAGAATATTGTAAAGAATTATATAACTGTAAACTTGACACTGACTTAGGCATATTAAACAACATTAAGTGCGAAAACAGAGAACTCGGAAATGCAGCAATACTACGGGAAGAAGTGGAAGAGGCTATATGTTCGATGAAAGGAGGGAAGTCACCGGGTGTGGATAATATACCAGCAGAGCTCTTGAAATATGGAGGACCAGATATAGTAAAAATCATGACAACAATTTGCCAGAAGATATGGAGTACAAAAAAATGGCCAAAAGAGTGGACGCAATCATTAGTAATACCGCTTCCAAAGAAAGGAAATATAAAAATGTGCAAGAACTACAGAACCATTAGCCTTATTAGTCATCCAAGTAAGGTGATGTTAAGGATACTTTTGAACAGAATAAAACAGAAATCAGAAGAAATCTTGTCAGAGGAACAGGCTGGCTTTAGACCAAAAAGAAGTACCTCAGAACAAATCTTCAATATTAGATTACTGATCGAAAAACATCTCCAGCATCAACATGATTTATACCATAACTTCATCGATTTCACAAAAGCCTTCGATCGAGTCTGGCATGAAGGCTTATGGCAAATAATGAGAAAATTCAATTTTGATACCAACATCATAGATATCATTGAAGCACTATACAAGGACGCAAGCAGTGCTGTTTTTGCAAGCAACGACATTGGAGAATTTTTCAAAACAACTGTAGGAGTTCGCCAGGGATGTATCCTGTCACCAGTGCTCTTTAATATATATATCTAGAACATATTATGCAGGAGGCTCTCTACGATTATAAATCAACCATATCGATTGGAGGCCGACCTCTGTGTAATCTACGTTTTGCTGATGATATTGATCTGATAGCTGGAACAGAATCAGAACTTCAAGACCTTACCTCTAGACTGGAGAAAGTAACAAGAACGTATGGGATGGAAATTAATATAGAAAAAAGCAAGATATTGGTGAATAGCCATAAGAAACATGTTCCGACCAACATTACGTTAAATGGGCAAAAGTTAGAAGAAGTTAACACCTTTAAATATCTCGGGTCCACTATATGTAGTGATGGAAGATCAAGTAAGGAAATCAAGACAAGACTTGAGATGGCCTCAGCTGCCATGACAAGGTTGAATGTGATCTGGAAAAGTAACATCAGTTTTCCTGTGAAGATCAAATTATACAAATCACTTATATTATCTATTCTCTTGTATGGGTGTGAGGGCTGGACACTCACTGCAGAAAGGAGCGAAGGATTCAGGCTTTCGAGCATAAATGTTATAGAAGAATTTTGCGCATTTGCTATAAAGAGCACAAAACAAATGTCTATGTTAGAGAGAAGATAAACACCTATGCAGGCCGCCAAGAACCACTTTTGTCAATAGTGAAACGTCGAAAGCTTGCCTGGTTTGGGCATGTAACTCGTCATGACTCCCTTTCGAAAACGATCCTCCAGGGAACAGTCGAAGGTAAACGGAGAAGAGGAAGGGAAAGAAAATCCTGGGCTGATAACATCAAAGAATGGGCAGGACACGGTTTTTCCACACTTGTACGCATTGCTGAGAATAGAGAGCAGTGGAGGACCCTGTCTGCTGATGCTTCCACCATGGCACCCCTACGACCCATGACGGGTTATGGGTTGAGATGATGATGATACATCAATCACTTTTTGAAAATATAATATTTAGTTTGCATAATTAAGTCTAATATAACAACGGGACGTTGTCTGGTTCAAAGAGGCGTGTCTCATAAAGACGAGACAAATACTCAATTTGAAAAAGATGTACATGGTTGGTACAATTTTCAACATTGATTCACAGTCGACTGTCCATTTTGATTCTGTATCTTTCTATTTAAAACATCGATCATTCTAACGTTTCAGCCTTTGGTTTTTATCTTCAGAAGTCATACGTATTAGATTTGGGATCTATGCTGAGGCTTTCCTGATATCAGAACATAATAACAAATCAGCTTACTTAAAGGCCCTGTTTTAATCATGTAAACTTTTAGCTTGTTCTGTTCTGCTGCTTCCGTGAGTTAAATAAATTTACTAGAACGAGTTCGAATATTCGCAGTTGGAGCTGTTCTTCTATTCCCTTTGTGCTGCTCCTTACGGAGCATGGAGCAACAACTATAACTGGTCCCATTGCAGAAAGCCTACATCAAAGCATGCATGTACTCTTGCAGCGGTATTTTCTATAGCAATCAGTTTTACACGTTGAAGTTTTTTTTTTCTTACGTCTGTTATTTTGCTATTATACCCTGTTCAACCAAAACCCTTTGAAGGGTTAAAAACGGTTATATTGGGGTATATAGGGTGTTAACGTCTTCGCTGGTATCACGTTCCTAGTCCTGGAAATGACTGGTCCTGAAAAGGACCACTAGCTGCCTGTTAGGTCCCTACTCGTTGTCTTTTTCGGCTGTGTCTTGTTCATGACTGTCTTTATTATATTTGGTAGGAGTTCCTTTAGGGTTTCGGTAATTATTTTGTCTTCCGCTTCTTTGCTTCTTTCTCTTCCTTGATTGCTTTTTGGTAGGCGTTCCTCTCGGGTTTCGGTAATTATTTTGTCTTTAGTTTCTTTGCTTCTTTCTCTTCCTTGATTGCTTTTTGGTAGGCGTTCCTCTAGGGCAGTGTTTCTCAACCCTGATAGTAGCAACGCCCCTTTTTGACAACTAATATTTTAAAAAGCCCCCCACCCTTTTAGCACACCCTTGCTCTTTATCGTGTATACACAAACACACACACATATATACATATATTCCACCATACTTTTAAAAAAGCAATGCAGTTAATGAGTTATCTTTTCTTATAATATAAGAAAGAGAGAAAGCACATTTATAAAAGCATAGTTATATTAAATATGTGTTTAAGTACGGAATTTTAGTATATTTCTGGTTGAAGTTTTCGACCTCAGGTACTGGCTTATATAGGACGTCTCTTACGACATTACCGGAAGTAGCAATTTTTATTATTAGAATCTTTTACCTCCAATGCACTTGAGCTGAATATATCCTGTGGCTGACACAATAAGAGGCACGAGCGAGAGAGAGAGAGAGAGAGAGAGAGAGAGAGAGAGAGAGAGAGAGAGCGAACGAACGAACGAACTTTATTTTCAAAGGGTTTAGAATTGGGCACGCAGACCCGTCTGACATTCTGCCCTTCATCTTTCTCTCATCATGCATAATGTATCCTTTAATCCTCTCACACAGAGAGAGAGAGAGAACTCTTACCATTAAAAAAGGTAAAGGATCCCGTTACACGCCCCATTGAGGCATATTGGGAATATGGTGTTAGACCCATATTTTCTCGACCGTCGGCACACTAGGGGTGATGTGGTCAGCATCTTAAACTCTTACCATAGTTTATGTAAAATTGGGCTGTTGACTCCATTTTGTACTCACGGGAACTGCATTTATTTGCCACTATCGGTCATTATATGTAAGTCACATATTCGCAAGAATGAGTTACAAAGAGTCTATGTAACGGCATCCAAACAGGCGTGTTCCTTTAAAGCAGTCAGTGGCCATCACGCCTAGTGGCATCTTGTAGGGCAACAACAAATTGATTCCACTTTGCTCGATCGGTGGCCATCCTTCGTACAGTGCCCCAACTCTGGTTCATTTTGCATCTCAGCCTCCACAGTCCTCCGCCAGGTTGTTTTTGGTCGGCCTCTCTTTCGTTTTCCTTCAGGGGTCCAAAGCATAGCTGTTCTCGTGATGGCATCGGGGTCTCTTCTGAGGACATGGGCAACCCAGCTTTTTTTATTTTAACCAATTCTCTTCCATGACCACGAAGGACAGGTGTCTTCCACTCGGTTCTAAGACACACTAAACCATGTTTATTATAAAAACCGTAGCAGCATCTTTCACACAGTTGGAGACAGTGTCTGTCCCACATCTCGGCTCCAATGTATTTAACATTTCCCGATGCACTATATTAAACAGTTCGGAAAATCTTCAAATGGCACATTTATGTTGTGCGTCGCTTAAATAACCCATATAAGAGCATACAATACCGGCTTATACGTAGGATCAAACCCGTCATTTACATGCAGCAGTGTTTGCAAACTATCCCCGCTTTCATATTCCTCATAAAAAATAAGCTTTGAAATAAGTATGTGTCTGGTTATGGTTAACTGTCACATACCTTTCTTATTGGCTGACTCTCTATGTTTGTAAATATATTGTATTTCAAGTTACTTTCATCTGTGCCAGTCAGGTCACATTATTTAAGGCCACGTAATTCCTACATCTACGTGAACTTATAGATTTGTGCAGTTTCCGTTGCTCTGAAGAGAAGCCAGCTTGCAAAATTTGGATCATTGCAACGGTTAGGAAGGAGCAGCCCACTGTCAGTGGATGAGGACAGGTTAGAGGTACATGGTAACTACTAGCAGAATTGATAGGAACGATATCATTTTATGGTAGGATCAGCAATAGAACGGACAGTGCACCAGAAACAAAAAGTTATTATGAGACATGATCGCATTGGCCATTCGACATTGCACATTACGAAAATGAGCAAACACCATTATACAGTAGTCTGAATCTTTTTAATGTATAATAAACATTATCTGGAAAATGTTGTGTTGTCCGGAAAATGTTCCCAGAGGTGAGCGGCGTTGAGTCCCAAGCAGATACTGCCACAGGGAGTGAATTGTTGACGTCTCCACTATACGAGATCCAGCTTTTGACCTATGTTCCTTAGGGAGGTAAAGGGTATTGACTGATAGATGAGAATCGTGCATATAGGCCCGTCTTGCATTTTGCCCTTCCTCTTACTCATCTTTTATTGCTAGTTATCCAGACATTCTCCAACATACTTATTAAAGTATTAGTTTGATGGCGATGCAACATTATTAGTAGTATAAAAGCATACATTTACAGTATCTGATTACAATTAAGAAGTAAGGTATATTAAAATGAAAAACTAGATCACCAGACCCTCCATACAGTATATTAGATAATAATTCGAAACATAATCAGTTAGGGCGGCATATAATCCGCACTCATAATGTATTTGAACAGTCTACGATTATATGAGTAGGGACTGTGCATGTTTTTCAGGTCATGTGGAAGATTGTTCCAAAGATGAGCAGCTGAGTAAGTAAACTAGTCTTAAATAGGTCTAGCCCGGGCTTGGGTACCTGTAACTTGTTTAAACGCTGCTACGTTTTTTATTTAATTTTAAAAGTGGCCACAGATACGTTGGAGCATTCTGTGACAAGATTTTGTGAGCGAATTTAGCTTTGTTAAATAGGAAGCGCTTTCTGAGGGGTAATATTTTAAAATAGTTATATAGATCTATACAACGTGTTTGGTGTTTATCAGCAACTAGACGCACTGCACGTTTTTGAAGTGAATGGAGCCTTTTTGTGTTGGATATGGAACAACCATCCCAGATTGTGGAACAATAGTCTAGGTATGTTTGTATATGAGATGTGTAGAACATTTTCCTTGCCCCCTTATCCAGGAAGTGTTTAAATTTTGGCTAATTGGTAAACATTTTGTGCCGTTAGCTTTGTAAGTGCATGTACATGTCAGAACACCGATATCGACAACGGTTGGGTTGGACAAGGAATTATTGTAAGACACCACTTGTAGTCTGTCTGACAGGAATGATTTAATTAACTTCACTAGCTTAAGATTTTCTTTCATTGTTTCTAATTTTCTGATTAAAATAGTGTGATCTATCATATCGAATGCTAAGAATGGTATGACAGGTGGCAAGATCACAGATGGGGATTTTAGGGAAAGAATGGTATGACAGGTGGCAAGATCACAAATGGAGATTTTAGGGAAAGAATTGTATGACAGGTGGCAAGATCACAGATGGGGATTTTAGGGAAAGAATGGTATGACAGGTGGCAAGATCACAAATGGAGATTTTAGGGAAAGAATGGTATGACAGGTGGCAAGATCACAAATGGAGATTTTAGGGAAAGAATTGTATGACAGGTGGCAAGATCACAGATGGGGATTTTAGGGAAAGAATGGTATGACAGGTGGCAAGATCACTGATAAGGTTGGATAAAGTTGGATTTTTTTCCCGTAAATGATATCCACCAAAAGATAGATATAAGTGGATGGAAGCAGACATCATCATCATCATCAGTTGATAAGATCTCTATGGTGTTGTATGCTCCACTGTAGTGTATGGAATGTCAACTTGACCTACGCAGTGGTGTGTAGACATGGATTGAGTGTATAATGTGCGAATGATAATAAGGGTTCGTGGTGTTGACAAATGTTCTTTTCTCACACTCATGTATGGCTGGAAGTCATCGACACCAACGACTGTGTACCTTTTCTAAAGTTTAATTGGACGTACACACTCGACAGCACAGATAGTGACAAATCACAGGTTGGCATAATACATCATGGTACCGTGGATAAATGGTCTTGCAATGTTACATGGGCACTCATGTAGAATAATAGTATAAAGGACTGTCAGTAGCCAAGCCCTCAGTATCGCCCATACATATATATCATCTGACTTCACTGACTGAGCACGTCAGCTTATAAACAATATTTCAGATGGCTTCTAAACCTAATCTCGTCTAGCGACGATTCTTCAACATAATGTTCAGCACATATTTTTCCATATAATAATATTGAACCGCTAATAACGGGTTCTCATGTGTAGCAGTGATCTCTGGACTAAACAAGCGATAATACGGGCATCCCTTTTCTCTTCTTGAAAGTCACTACATGTTTTGGTTCCAAGATGGCTTCACTCGTGAGCTGTCACTCACGTTTGGATACAGATAATGAATCTGTCCTAAAGTTAGTCATTCATAAAACATTTCATTGCTCTGTAGATTTGATCATGAACAATTGACTGCAATCTACAGGATATAGTGCTGCTAGGAATCGAAGTCGTTTTCATCGAGTCAAATATATTCTCTTAGACATTCAAATCGTACCTATCGAAAATGGTGGCTTCGTACGAGAGTTCATAAGAGTGTCTATTATTACCTTGGTATCAGAAATATGAAAATGCCATTCCTTGGCAATACGAATAAACACTGGGGTAAAGCATACACGATAGGTCTAGACGACTATCACTTTCCCCACCAATACTGAGATCACTTTTTCCCGGCGACAAGCCGACATAGAAAACACAGTCCCTATCGGGACGAAGCCAAATCACACCACACTCTAGCGACACATCCGCCGAATAGCCTTTGACCTCTCTAGAGACAACAGAACATATAGTTCGACTTAGATATGTAAAGATATACAGATATAAGACAGACTCGTCCTACTCAGACAAACAATACACATAAATTCAGGCCATAGATATTCTGAAGCAAGAACAATCTATTATTACCCAAACGAAGAATAAATCGCAGAAAACTGGACTCACCCGCGGAGTTCGATCGAAGAGACGGCACAACTTTCAAGGGAAGTAACTCAATAATGACTTTCCCTTAAGCACTATTTTGTTTACAAAATATTTGCGAACATAACAAGAATACCAATGTATAATATAGTAATTACCACACCTCCCGGGAAAAAAAAAAATGGAACTTTTTTTTTTTTTGAAATACATCTAGGAGCAACGTACAATAGGCTCACAACGCATGAATAATGCACAGATGAAAATATCAGGAATACCTATAACGCCTAATATGAGGCTAAGTCGACTTATGGAGCGACTGGTGAGAATGTGTCTCATAAACTGAGAGAAATTATTTCTCTACAAGTATATTTTTCCAGGAAGGTGTCATCAAAGTATAATACAATTCTGGCAATTACACAATGCCTAAAAAATTCATATCATCATTTCGTATTAGATATCTTAAATTTATGATTTATGAAGAAAAAATCATCAAAGCACAGCGGTGAATAAACATCAATGAACCGCTATGTAGTTATACAATCATTATATTATTAAATTACAAATGTGTATCTATCATGATATAGAAAAGGAACTACTATAGAACTAGACATATCAAGAAGTCTAAGCCCTAATAGTTATGTGGAATCATGTGGGCATCTTGACAGAATGTCTGCCATCACATTATCTGATCCACGAATAGCTCGCACAGAGAAATGAAAAGGTTGAAGAGCAATTGCATATCGAGTAGACCTCGAGCTCTTCAAATTCTTACTCTGTATAGCAGTAAGAGCTTTTTGGTCGGTTTCTACTATGAAATGTGCGCCTAGAAGGAATCTCTGTAGTTTGAGGATCGACCAAACCATAGCTAATAGCTCACGGTCTAAAACCGAATAATTCCTTTCTGCCGCATTAAGTTTTCTGGAAATATACATTACAGGATGCAGAGTTCCAGAGTACTCTTGCATTAGTGCCGCTCCAATCCCAGTGGATGAAGCGTCACTACGAAGAACGAATGTCTTATCTTTAGTGGGTAGCACTAAAATAGGTGGTGTTGAAAACAGTGTTTTAATCTTATCCAGAGAGCATTGGCATTCCTGAGACCAGTGGACCACATTAGGCGAACCTTTCTTTAGAAATGTTGAGAGAGGTGCCATGATAGAGGATAGATTCTGAATGAATCTGCCATAAAATTGAATAAGACCTAACAGACTTCTCACCTGTTTTTTAGTCTTAGGGATTGAGATGTTAAGTATCTTACTAGTATTATGGTCCTCTGTCTTTAGGAAACCATGACCAACTCGGTGGCCTAGGAAAGAAATTTCGCTAAAACCAATATAGGCTTTAGAGGGTTTCGCTGTCAGGTTGTGCTCACGCAAAGTAGACAGCAATTCATCTAACCCTGAATAGTGATCTTCCCAAGTATCGCTGAAAAGACAGATGTCGTCTAGATATGCAATGACATCTGACCGATAAGATAGGATTCGGCGCATCATGCGTACGAATGTAGCTGGTGCGTTCATAAGACCGAAAGGCATAAAATTCCATTGGAACAAACCTCTAGGTGTTGAAAAAGCCGTGAGAGGTTTGGCGCGTTCAGATAAAGGAACTTGCCAATATCCTTTAGACAAATCAAGTTTAGTGAAAAAATGAGATTTGGAGAGTCGAGTAAGTAGCTCTTCCAGTAAAGGCATAGGTTCGGCATCGAACTTCGTTACTTGATTCAATTTTCGATAGTCAACGCAAAGACGTATGTTATTGTCTTTTTTACGAACAATAACCATCGGCGAAGAATATGCAGAGGTGGATGGTTCGATTATTTTCAAATCTATCATCTCATCCAACTCTTTCTCGACCTGTGCTTGAAAATGTATAGGTATAGGATAAGGTCTAATCCTAATAGGAGTATGGTCAGTTAGAACAATGTCATGTTCAATGACATGCGTTTGTCCAGGGATGTCAGTGGTACTGGAGAATTGTCCGTTGCTTGGAAAATGGGTTGCAAATAATCCGGACGTTCATGGAATTCAGTAAGCATATTGATGTGGAAGGTTTTATGCTTCCCATCAATATCGACAATATAGTCGACATCGGAAATTTTCGATATTATATCGTACGGACCTTTCCAAGAAATAAGTAGTCTGTTTTCCCTACAAGGTAGTAATACAAATGCTTTGTCACCAGGACAAAGTTGTCGTAAGCATCTCTTCTTATTGGCAAATTGCCTTGCCTTCTGTTTCGCAAATTCAGAAGAAGAAGTTGCTAATTTGCATGCTTCGATAATCTTTTGTCTCAACGCGATGACATATTCGTAGGATGACTTTGTGTCATCGTCAATATTGTCAGATGTAATGAGATCGTGAAGCAACGACATAGGGCCACGCGGACGCGCGCCAAAGACGAGTTCAAAGGGAGAAAATCCCGTATGTTCATTGGGTACCTCTCTATAAGCGAAGAGGGCCGCAGGTAAAACTCTGTCCCAGTCTTGAGGATGATCCTCAGTTATCTTCCCCAGTAAGTTTTTAAGTGTTCTATTAAGGCGTTCGACCATACCATTAGACATTGGATGGTAGATACTACTTAAAGATCTATCTATCTGCAGAGTAGACATTACTTGAGACATGGTATCTGATATTAGTTGGGTGCCATGGTCTGACAATATCTCTCCGGGGAACCCCAGACGAGAAAATATAAGCCAAAGAGCATCTGCAATATCAGCAGTAGTAATGCTTTTCAGAGGAATAGCCTCTGGCCAACGTGTGCACATATCAACACACGTCAAGATAAACTGATGTCCTCTGGCAGACTTGATCTTAAATGGACCAATTATGTCTATGGCCATTTTTTGGAACGGCCGAATAGGAATGTCCGCCGCCTGAATGGGTGCAGCATGCCGTGGTCCTTTGGATTTAACTTCCTGACATACTTTACAAGATCGACAAT
Organism: Oreohelix idahoensis; assembly: GCA_024509875.1. NCBI lineage: Eukaryota > Metazoa > Mollusca > Gastropoda > Stylommatophora > Oreohelicidae > Oreohelix > Oreohelix idahoensis. The sequence continues at coordinate 3,114 of JAMPIV010001844.1, read as the reverse complement.
AAATCCGTATGTCCTTGTTTACCAATGGCCAAAAGAAAGCCGCAAGGACTCTTGACTTAGTACGGGAAAAACCCATGTGTCCAGCACACTGAGAGTCGTGAGAGTGCTGCAAAATTTTAACTCTCAAATTCTTGGGAACCAGGATTTGAGAATGACTTGACGTAATGGAGTCTTGAACCATACGTACAAGTACGCCATTCTTCTTTGTAATCCACGATTTACGACTTGTGTCTTTATTCGGATCACCTTTAGTTGCAAGAATGAAGAATTTCTTCAGAGTGGGATCATCTTCTTGCTGTTTTATAAACGAGTCACGAGAAATTACCAAGGGATTATCTTGGTTATGCACTTCATTATCTTCAGTAGATGAAGTTTGAGGCATATTAAGAGCCTGAGCTCTAGTGACTACAGCGTTAGCAATCTGCATGTTTTGCCTTTCCCACGTGGAAATTTGTTGCGGAGTGCATTCTCTGACTCCGTGAATGCGACCGATGATGAGGTCAGCGATCGGATTCGGAAGAAGACATGCGTGTACATCTCCTGTAAAGAAAGGAGTAGCAATCCTAATGATAGCAGTAGAGTATTTCTCTAATGTGCCGCCAAATGTTACACATTTGACTACTTGTCCAGTGGCACGGGAAGGATCTACGAGTGACTGCCTAACACCAATTGTGGTGCATCCAGAATCAAATAGCACAGAGACTGGATTGTTATTCACTAAACCCTTATGTAAGACAAGAGAACCTCTTCCATCATGCGCGACTGATGCCGGAAGAGCAGGAAGAGGATGGCCACAGCTTAAAGTAGACACTGTGGTTGGCTCAAATAGCGTTTTGCATTGGGGGCACTGAGATGCTCTCCCAAATCAAAAGCGGCACATGCCATATTACTAGCATCATTATTATCTTTACTCTGTTTATAGGCTTCATTGGACTCTTGTTGTGCAGAGTTTGCCTGAAAATGTGGTTTATGTCTTTTGTATTGAGATCTACCTCGGTTATTATCACCTCTGTAGTTATTGTTACCTCTATTGTAACCCCTATTTGGGTTTGAGTCATAGTTCCCTTGGTTACCATTATCATATTCATTATAATGAGTATCTCTGTAATTATGATCTTGTTGACTCCAAGACGGATAACCCTGATAGTTTCTATAATTACTTCCTCTACGGAAATTCCTATAATTATGACCACCCCTGTGTCGAGAGCTATCAGGTCGTCTCCAGTTCTTTGAAGAAGAACCCTGAAATGATTGGTTACCTTGGTTTTGATAACTATTATGGTTACCTTTTTTATCAAATCTGTTTTGAGGTCCCTGAAATCTGTGTGAATAATTGGGATTGTATGGTGTTGCTGAAGCAACTGGCATACTCTCCTTAATCTTAGTGTTGCCAAAAGTCACGTCGGGGTGTGCAGTGACATATTGGGAACAATATTCTTCCATTTCTTTTAGAGATTTGGGTTTACGCTCATGTATAAATTCAAGGAAAGGTTTGTTCACACCTGACATAATCTTATCTCTGAGCAACAAATCCATAAGTCCTTCATACGTTTTTTCTGTTTTGGAAAGCTCAATCCAACGATCAACTGTGAGACGTGCCTTTGCAGTGAATTCTGAGAATTCTACACCCGTCTCAGGCACCATCGTTTTAAATAAAAGGCGATAGCCTTCCTCACTTAGCTGATATTTTTTTATCAAAGCCGCCCTAATGACATCATAATTATCCTTATCTGCTTCTCCTACAAGGCATAATCTAGTCAAAGATTCACCTTTCAAGTTTTCTGATAATTGATTAGCGTATTGTGATTTATCCACATTATGTGTACGACAAGAACGTTCAAATCTATCCAGCCAGAATGTAATATCGTCACTGGACTGATTGAACGGTGGAACCTTAACCTTGTAAGTAGAAGGTTTACCATTACCACTAGATGCCTGATTAACATTACTCATAACATAATGTCAATCTCAATTTCTCTAAACTCAAATTCATGTTCTCTTATTGCTTTCTTTTTTTCTCTTCAGCATTTTTTTTTTTGCAACTGCCCATTGTTCTAATTGTTGACCAGTCTTATCAAGGGCTTTCCCTTGTGTAATGAAGTATTCTAAAGTAGACATGATGTCTAACAATAATACTAATCACCTGAAATAATAATAATACCACAAGTTCTTAATGACTTGATTAATCAGTATACTATCCCAATATCTGTGGGTCACAAGCCTTTAATAAGGTCTTGTATAATAGTAATAATAATCAGGTACTGGTTTATACCATAATCCAAGTGCAGTGCACAGGCAATTGTGTCTTATGAATATACCTATATAAAACATATGTCAACCAACAGAATACATAAAGTACAAATAGGACTGACAATACAAGAACGTTTGCAGAAATCAAAATAAAACAAATAGGGAAATCAATGAAAATAATCACTGAATCTGCAAAGAATAACAACACAAATGACGTCACAATATATGAATATAAATTATGAATAGAACTGAAAGATAGAAAAGGTTGACCAACAAATTACAAACAAATCAAAACAAAACTAAAGAACAAAGAAATATTACAAAAATAACAATAATTACAGACTTCACAGCTAACACAAAAGCAACCTTGTCCCACAAAAACAATCAAGAAAATACTCACCCACCACTCCCCAATCCACTCCACAACCCTTCCCCAAAATCCTATTTCAAAACATAATATCTTCCTCTTCTCCCCCCAAACCCCCCCCCCTCATCCCAATCCCCCACCCCACCAACACCCCCCCCACCCAATACCCCACCAACACACACCCAAACATATACATCACTACATATAATCCCCCACTTCACCTAAAACCCTACCATTCCCCTAACAAAAACATCCCCCACCCCCCATCCCCAAACAACCCAACCCCCCAAACATTCAACCACAACCCTAACCAACATTCCCCCCCCTCCTCACCCACTCATCCCCACTTCCAACAACTAACCCCCACCATAAACCATAACCACAATCCCCTCCAATCACCCCCATAACATATCCCCACATACCATACACCATACCCCCCATACCCCCCCTATCCCCCACCATCAACCCAATCCTTACCCTATCCTCCTATAATCCCC